>VZSC01004281.1:19839-74118 GCA_013398225.1 Steatornis caripensis
AGCCTGGAGAAGAGAAGGCTCTGGTGAGACCTTATAGCAGCCTTCCAGTACCTGAAGAGGGCCTACAAGAGAGCTGGAGAGGGACTTTTCACAAGAGCACATAGTGACAGGACAAGAGGTAACAGTTTTAAACTGAAAGTGGGCAGGTTTAGGTTGGATGTAAGGAAGAAATGCCTTATGACAAGGGTGGCGAGACACTGGAACGGGTTGCCCAGAGAAGCTGTGGATGCCCCCGCCCTGAAAGTGTTCAAGGCCAGGCTGGATGGGGCTTTGAGCAGCCTGGTCTGGTGGAAGGTGTCCCTGCCCACAGCAGGGGGTTAGAACTAGGTATGTTTAAGGTCTCTCCCAACCCAAACCATTCTGTGATTCTATGAAAGGTAAAAGTTAAACCCATAAAGAGTCTGAGGAAGCCAACATGCAAAAAAAGCTTAAGCAGTAGTTTTAAAAACACAGCAGTTGTTGTTATGGAAACATGCACAAAATACTGTACATTTTCCCCTATGCTTTCTGATTACTGATCATACTCAGTAGCATTTATTCTTTAATTCCTCCATCCACGTATATATTTAATATATATAAATATATGTGAAATTACATACAGCTTCATTCACAAACTAGACAAATGGAGATGTGTGCAATTTTTTAAGGCAACTATATTTATAGGCAGTCAGCCCATGTCATTCATGTCAATTTTAACAGTATGTTAGCAAAACAAATAGTTTTGAAATTGAGGTTATTCAGTGCCTTAGATCTCTGGGTCAGGATCTATATTTTTTCCAGAGTATGAGACTATACAATAATAGGTTTCTGATTAATAAATCAAAGCAACTACATGCTATCACAATAAAAACATCAACAAACTCTTGTAGAAACAGCCTTTGTATTTTATCATGAACTACTGCATTGGTATTTGAGAATCAAGCAACAGAATACCAAAGCCTAGCACCTAGCACACAGATTTGACAATATTTGTTCAGTATTAGTACATCCTTTTGAAGACGAGTACATTGGCTCTATCTAGAGTGCTAAAAATCCACTACACTTCTGCTTGTGTGCCAGAAGTGAAGCGTATTCATGAAGATCCACCTGTGCAAGGTGGAGAGTACTTCTCCCACACATACCCCCATCCATGTCTAGCAGAGTGATGTTCTTGCATAGTATTTCCTGTACAAGGGAAAAAAAAAAAGTAGTGATACTTCCAAGATCATTTTAGGAGTGACCTAGACCATTAATGAAACAGTTCTGGTCTCTACTTCTCCCACTAAGATCTCTTTTGTACTAGTTAATGTACTCATTTTCTAACTGATTACAAAACTACACGTGATTCTCTACGCTCTCTATATGCTATAAGCTTTAGTCTTAACAACCATTAGAGCAGGCTCCTTGCCATCATTTCTGCTTCATGAAGACAGTGTCTATAGTGGTTATGTGCTTAAACACAAAAACCCTGCCAAAATCCAGAAAGTGGCCAGTCCTACTGCTTCTGATGGTAACCTGTTGCCCTGCCTTCTGCGCTACTGCTTTTCCAGATTCCAACAGCCTAACTTGCCCAAGTTCTGGAAAATGGACATTACAGTTGCACAAACCAACTGCACGTGTACACTGACTCTCGGCTGTATATGTTGGAAGTTTCATGTGCCCATGCACCATGTATCTACAGTGGTTAACTACCTTGCACTGCCCGCTTTGGATCTGTAACTGTTGTCAGGCTTGGGACGTGTTCTTTTCAACAATTCAGACTTTTTCTACAGTTGTTACAGTTCTAAAACATTTTGCTAACAATAGTACAGAGCAGAAAGAACTTACTTTGTAATTTGCAAAGCAGAATGTGCTTTCAAGTAAAATTTGTAACTAGCATGCTTTCTAATACATCTCTTACCAGTAACAAAATTATTCAAACATTCTAATCTTCAAATTTGCTCTTATTTCTGCTTTCTTCTGTTTAAAACGCACTTAGTTCAGGATGTATTTGGCTGATTTAATTGTAGTCATTCCGTTTTCTCTAGATAGTCTGTCAATGCTAGTAGGAGATCTCACTGTGAATGTTTAGCTTCCAAATACTTTGCAGGATGAGAATAAAGGTAATATTTAATTCCTTTCACTCAGATTTTCTTAAATCACAACTCAGATTTTGTACCTTAAATAATATTCTTTGCCCTCTGAAATCTTAAATTGCTATTCTTTCGTTATGTTTTTGGAGTCACCATAAATTGAAGCCACATGAAGTAGGTTTTACTCCAGTGTTTCACTATTTAGGGAAAAGTGAATCGGTAAGATCAATCTAGAAAGAAATCAGATAGCAGTAAAAATGCACCAAATTTGTTTTGAAAGACATCATTCACGTGCATGATCTAAAAACCTTTGCAAGCTATCTTAACTGAGAAACATGATGCTCACTTTTTGCCTTTCACGGTATGAATTTCCATTTGCAGGTAGGTTCAATCACAAGCTCCTTCCTCCATCAATGATTAGTTCATTACCAGTCACGTAGGCAGACTGAAATAACATAAAAAGTAACAATAATTTTAACTAATTTTTCATGGCAATTAATTATAGGGAAACACTTTTCTTTAAATTCAAAAAAACTGCTTTCTTTTATACAAACACTTTTTTTGTTGTTTCTGAATAAATAGAATATAAACAAACATAGAAATGGAAGCCTTTCAGCTAACTCAGAGGAGCGTAGCGAAAGTATTATTAGAGGCATCAAGACGAGAATGCATCCTGAGTGTACAAATTCACATAAGCTAGACTTCAGGTACCTTACATGCAGGAGTAATACCTCACACTAGGATGCTATTAGCTCTGTTCAGCTGATCAGAATCTGATCAGGTCGGCCAATAATTATAAGGGGACTTAACTGAAAGTTTAGATCGTGCAGATAGTGCGGCAAGCATCTGAGCTGTTGACATTCTTCACTGTACTGGTACTGAAGCATACTGGAATATAACAGAAAACTGGAATTCTGTCTACACACGGTTGAAAACCCTATGACCAGACTGGAAAAAATTAGTAGATTTACAGAAACACTAAAACCAAGATGCAAATGAGAAACAGATTACTGATACATAGCACCATTAAGACTGAATTAATTCCATTAAAGTATTGTTATGCTCAGTAGGACTGCTAGACAAGTCAATCCAGTCCAATTTTAGATTTCTAGTAAACTTATAGCATCCAAAATAACCTTCATGTGTGCTCATTAGTGTTGGTGGTATTTGCAGTGATCATTAAGAGTTTGGCGTATAACAGCCTCAATGAGTCTATTGTATTCCTTATGCTGAAAGGGTAGATTTCACACTGAACACTAGCCCTTTTAGCTAAAATCTCCTGCAGGTCTATGCAAACATTTACTCTTGCATAGTGAACATAGGTGATGACTACTAATTCTACCTCCTTAAAACATGATCTAGCCATGGTGCAAACTTGGAAAAAACGACAAGCACATTTCTCCTATCATTCAGGATGATCTAGGGTCAGTCAATTTGCTCGGACGACATGAAACAATCAGGCTATGGTACCAAATACATAATGCCTTAATCATTAATATTCAGAGCACTTTTTGTATCATAGGTTGAACTCAGTAAGAGATTGTAACTTTTAAAAGTTTTTTTAATAATCCAGCTCAAAGACAACATAAATCTTCTTAAAACAAACTCTCTCTATTGTGAGGCAGCAAAGCAGCACAGGATTCTGTGACAGGAAATTTTATTGTTCCATACTTACTTCATCAGAGGCCAAGTACACAAAGAGATGGGCCACTTCTTCAGCAGTAGCCATCCTACCAGTCTTCTGTCTGGCTAGAAAGTCTTTCAATGCCTAGATATACAAGAGCATTTGGTACATCAAAAATAAAAATACATTATCTTAATCCAATTAGTATGACATGTACAAAGTGATACTGGAAACAGGCCGTAAGTCGTAACTTCCTTTAGTATGCTGAGTAGGGAATTTATGCTAGAAAAAGCAATTAGAAGATTAACAGTGGCATGAATTTCAGGTTGAAAAATAGTAGAAGATTGGACCTAAATTTCTGGTTCCAGAACAGAGTCAACATAAGTCCTTTTTCCTGTGGCAGTGGATATTCCCAGGCCCTTCAAATGAGGGCTGACAGCTATCTAGTCAGTGTAGTTAAGCATCCCAAACTCTGACACAGGCCAGAATACCCTTTCTGTTATGGTTTTGCACTAGTTTGTGGCTCCCATGTGCCACAGTAGAAAATGTCTTCTACTTTTGCACTAGATACTATAACCAGTGGTTGCAAACGCTTCCACTGGTGACAGACCCTCTGTATTCACTAAGCAATAGTATCCTTCTGAAGCATTTTAAGACTTCTGCCTTGAGTACAAACTGACCAAACTGTTAAAAGAGACATTACTATCATGTTATAATTGGTCCCCTGAAATAGTGGACATTCTTGAATATGGGCAGAAGTGTCACTATACATTTTATTTTATTAAAAGGAGTTAAATGTATGCACACACAAGATCAAACTACTAAACTGCTTTCTCACCTGTTCTGGGTTAGGCTGGGCTTGTATTCTTTCCTGTAAAGATGGTATGTCAACAGTTCCTAAGCAAAATTTTAAATTCAATGTTAAAAATCAACTGCATCAACAAACATGACAAAACCCCCCGCAGTTCATTGGTTCTACTTGTATGTCTTAACATTGATATGGGACTTCATAATACAATTCAGGAGAAAGACTGCAAAACTACTAACATAGCATAGGATTCTAAATTTCAATAGAAGGCAAGACTTTTGAGAATTAGATTAAACGCTTTTCAGATGGTTAAACAATGACTAGCTTGTTACTCAGCCCTTGCCTGCTTCTAACTTCCTAGACTGTATCTTTGAAAATAAACATTCAAATACTGTGTAATGCATATACAATGCGTATGTACTAGGTTAACAGATTAAACATACAGCTTAACTACAAAAGTAACAACTTTTCTATTATAAGTCTCAGAAATGTTTCAAGCACATCCTGTTCTTTTAGGTTGCTGGTAACTTTAGCTGACACCTGCAAGTCTATTCTTTGTTAATAATGTCAGACTAAATCGGGCCTTCTGGCATCTGCTCCTAGTTTACAAAAATAATGTAAGAATACTTACCAGGACATATGCAGTTGCATCTGATGCCTTGTTCAATGAAATCAGCAGCCACAGACTTTGTCAGACCAATAACTGCTGCCTTTTAAGTGCTATATACACATCTGTTCACAACTCCTAACAGGTCAGTGTGAAGGCAGTGTTGGAACATATTTAAAAAAAAGAAAAAAGAAAAGAGAGACAGGTTTGTTCAATATGCACTTGCTTCTGAACTCCAGCATTTCCTGTAGCACCTGCAATCTGTCCATATGGGTGGGCTAACTAGAATGCTGACTGCCAGCATTCTACTCGGGCACACACCAGAGCAAAGCACATGATCTTTCAGTAGTGTAAGTTTGGGGAGCAGTCTAGAAAACTTAAAGAAAGATCTAGGAGCAGCAGAGACCCATCTGTTAGCCACCATCAGGCTTCCTTGGGAAGCATAGGTACAGTGCTTACATAATTGTAATTTCTTCATTGTTTCTTCAAAGAACATACGTAGCAAGATATCACTGGAGATAATTCCTTTTTAGTTAATACAAACTGGTAAAAACGATGCTACGAAACATTCAGGACAGGTTCAAAAGCTCAGAGGCAAGGATCTTGGTGTATCTGCAATTTTCCATCTGTGTCCTTGTGTGTACGTATGAGTTGATGTGTTCACTTTTTTTTGAACTGCGTCCATCCATGGGATAGGCAGTGTCCTCTAAACTCAAAGTTGTACAATATTTATTTTGCATTCTCATAGTTTTAAAGATTTATATAAGGAACTCCAGCAAGCTACTGACCTTTAATGCTGGATGCCACAGAAGACATTTATAATATTTCCAGATTTCTCTTTAAGCATCTGTAAAAGAACGCTTATGTCATTCAAAACCAAACTATTTTGTCATTTGCAAGTCCAGCAAAATAGCCCATAACAATTTGCAGAACAACCCTACATGCAACTGATAGACAGGGTAACAAAGCTTAATTGGCATGAATGGGTGCTTATCTCTTTTTGATCTACTGACTGAAGTAGTAAAGCAGAATCTCAATTTCTCACTAGGTTCTCCTAAGTCATTTCAGGGTGAAGACTATGACAGGAAAGGATATTTTTCCTAGATAGCCACCTCAGAATCATTGCCCTCATCACCACAGTAAGTTACCCTACATAGACATCATCTGCTCATGCCATCTACCAGCACAGTAATTCACTGATCCCATTCAAACCCTTCTTACTTTGGAGATGAATAAAATACAATTCTAGCATCTTTGAATTGTAGCTAAATTTCTTCAAGTTATAACCCTTTCAGGCATCCCAAAACCTGAGATGCCCTTTCAGGCATCCCAAAACCTTGTTATAAAGAACCTTTGAAAAATGAAGATTAGCTAAGAAAAAAACCCCAACTAAACAAAACTCAAAAACAAACAAAAAGGACTGGAACAACACTGAGAAGAGTCATCCAGTCATGGTCACAGCTTTCACATCTGGCCTTTATGTTTACAGGAATACAAACACCTTATTCAGTCCACGAGTATTTGTAGTCCCAAACTTAGTAACTAAGTCAAACACAACAAGTATCTTTAAGCTGCTGGACTAATTAAAGCATTCTGATACAACCAGCATGTTGGCATCAGTGGCACTGAATTGCTTCACAAGATAGTTTCCAGGGTTTCATAAAATTCAAGTTAATACACATTATTTATAAATATTTTGTAGCAGTGGTATTGTACAGCTGTGTGCTATAGTATAATATGGTAGCACTGTATTGCAATGGTTCCCTCACTGCTCTGTGTTTGAAGAATTTTAGTTACAAATTACATAGGGCAAACCCCCGAATTAATCTTGTCTACCATATCCTTTAGACAGATTGTCTACTGGAAGGATTACACAATGCAGAGAATGTTTTAGAGTAGGATCACTATAACCTAAGGGCCTCCTCCATCCAGAGCTGCATACCTGAATTACCTCAAATCCCACACTGTCACAGTGGCAACAACTTAGACCTCTCATGCTTTAAACACAATGCAGCAGAGACTAAAATTTATGGGCAACCAAGCATTACCTTAGGAAGGAATGTCTTGATCATTAGATACATGCTGCGAACATTGAGGTTCATAGTGAAGTTCCAGTCTTGCTCCTCACACTCCAGAATGGTTCCGTGATTAACTAACCCAGAATAAGTGCATGAAGTGGATTACTGCCTGTGGTTTACATTTCTATGGGATTTTATCCACATTTTCCCATTACTATCTTGCAGCAGCTAACTCTCCCAACCTCATAAAGGAGTGACAGGAGCTCTTTGGAAGAAAGCAAGCAGAAGTATATTACTTTTGACAAGTATCAGGGACACAAGGCGGACTGTGCAATGCGCACAGAAATGCTTGGCAATAGGGAAATCAAAAAAATACTAAGTAGAGCACTAGCAAACCATTAACTCTACTCACCGTCATCCTAGGACTAAAGCCATCAGTATGGGGGACCCATAGAGTGGGGAAAACAAATTCCAGAGCCATTCTATCTTGGTCTGGGTAACATGGTTGTGCACAAAAAGCTCAGTTTTGATGAAAACATGTGAAAGTTTGTATTAAAGGCATAAAGTGCATGAAAACAAAAGAAATAAAATGCATTTAAGTAAAAGAAAGTACTTCTAGAGGACAAGCAAAACTGGAAAAATAGTAGGATCAAATAGAAGCTGGTTACCCTGCAATGTTACAGAGGACATCAACCTTTTCAATCTCCTTAGCCAGATTTTCTATCTGCTCCTTTTTGGTGACATCCAGAACCCATATTTGAATGCCTAGAAAAACATGGTATTTGCTTCACTGTATTTGGCTAAGGATCAGCAGTTTGTTTTTCTGAAGTGCTGAGGATTGCACCTACAATTACAAGTCAGTGGCTTGCCAGGAATGGTCCCCCACTCAGTGGTGCAGCAAAATCACGGAGACTCATTGGGTGAGAGCTACACTTAAGTAAGTGCAATGGTTAAATTGGGACAGCAATAAACAGCACTGCATGCTATTTAAAATTTCAGAAGGGAATTAAAAAAAGATCAAGTGATTTGATTGTCATACAGCATCACAGAAGCAGATGAGCTAAACATAATTTACCATGAAAACATTTCCAATAAATTTGAATTCCACTATACTCTCAAACTGAAGAATTACAAACCTGTATAATCATAACAAGCTTTCATGCCCATTATTATAGAATAATAATTACTTGGAACTAGTTACATGTGTCATACACTCGCAGTCATATTACACGTCATCTATCCATGTGTAGTTGAGGATCGGCTTTGTATCATTTAATTCATGAGGAAAAGTGATTTTGCATAAAGCATTAACTTATATTACCCAGAACGATATAAAAGCAATTATTTAACTGCAAAAACATAAGCATCGTATTTGGAAACTTGTTTATAATCTGATAAAAGAAGGCTTGGAATCTCATTGCTTTTCACTGTAACTGTCTACTTATTTCAGCCTCTCACAGCTGTCACTGTCAGTGGTTATAGCACGAACTATACCTATGCCATACCTTCAAGAAACACACTGATAAAAAAAGTAATCCTTCTATTTTGTTCAGACAAGTTATCTCTGAAAGACTGAGACACATAATTACTGCAAAACAGGGACAGGCACAACTCTTCCAAACACTTTTTTGATAGAATCGGCCCTTCTAACAGAACTGCTTTAGGGCCACCCATAGCTGTGCCATACCTAGGACAGAATAGAAGAGCAAAGTAAAAGAACTACACTTCCAGATGAGCTGTAATATATGATATGATATAATCTACATGTTATTTTACCTAATTTTATTTAAGCAGCTTCCAACAATCTAACACAACTAGCTTCTCTCACCCACATCAAGGCTGAATCCTTACTATCGAACAGGCATACTTCATCATACACTTCACCTGCACCCTTACTCCATATTGCATGTAAAGACTGAGCTGTGCTCCCTCCTCAAATACACGAGCTTTTCACTTAAAGGAAACCTGGATGAGTGGAACAGGTGCCAGGCTATACTCCAGTAATTCCCTTAGTGGGTACAGTTAGGCTCCCAGTGCACGAAGACTTGCTGCTAATCACCCTTTGCCACACAGCCTGGTCACAGCATATCCTGCATCTAGGATGAAAGGACGTCTAGCGTAGAACATACCCGTACCCCAAAACATAGGTTTTCTTTTCACAATTTAGTCATGTGCAACTAGTGACACACATTCTAACAAGTGTCTACAACTACCTATTGAGAGACTGTAGAGGAGATGGAGCCAGACTTCTCAGAGGCCCACAGTGGAGGATGAAAGGCAACAGAAAGAAGTTAGAGCATGGAAAAGTCTGAATATGAGGTGTGTTTGGTTTTTTGTGAGTTTTGGTGAGGGGGTGTTTTGTGGTCTGTTTTGGGTTTTTTGATTGTTTTAAAAATATCATTGTTGTTTTAAAACCATGAGGGCAGTCACACTGGAAAAGGGGCCCACAGAAGTTGTTGAGGAAATTCCATCTTGGAGATGTTCAGAACTTGACTGAGCAACCTGCTCTAACCAGAGCCACTCTGAGCAGTAGGCAGGACTAAATGGCTTCCAGAGGTCTCATCCAGTGTACGTGATTCTATGAAATAGTGTAAAACTGTCCATAAAGCATGTAAGTGGTGTCTACACTATGGAAGAATTTGATATAAAAACCTGTTTCTTTTGAAGCCAAACTGACAAGTCCATGAACAGGCTTTATATGCCTCAGTTAATGATATAGACACTTTTGAAGATATTTGTGTATAATGATGCAATTAGACTACAGGCTGATGATTAACATCAGCACTGGAATTACCTCTCCTGGATAAAATTCAAAGACCACAATACGCCAAGCCTTGACGAATTATAGCTTAGCTAATCATATGTCAAATGGATGGAAATGGCTCTGAGGTATATGGAAAATTACCATGAACACACTACCAAAGGGGAAAAAAATATAAGGACAGTACAAAACATAGCACTTCCCTAAACACCTTCACAATGAACCTAGAAAGTCCTAAAGTTTCTAAAGAATTACAAAGGGATTGCTTGGGTGAACTCCAGTCAGTTGAGACCAATGTTCAGTCTAAAAGCTGTGCCAGAAAAAAGTGGCCTTGCATATTTGACTGTCACTCTGTAACAGGAATTCACTAAATTCACTTCCTTCCATCAAATTAACTTGGAAGCATTTTCAGTTGTAAAATATATCCAAGTCTTATTTATTTCAAGATTGAAAAAATAATTTTTAATATGATGTCTCACACCTGTGTCACGATTAAGAAACACAGCTGTGCCAAAACCCGCTCCTTGAAGTAGGCTCCTGTGATATCAGCAGGAAAGCAACCCTCAGGCCCTAGCATTTGTAAAAACAGAACAGGCTTACCTAGTGTTGGTGGAATTGGTTTCTGAAGACATAATTCTGCTAGACAGCCATCCTTCCAATGCAGTCCTTAGGAAGTATGGATCATGGAAATGCAAGACACTCAATCTACTTTTTGTATAGCTGGATGTTAGTTCTTGTGATCAGAGAAAAGCATTCCATGACTTTTAGAGCGATATGTTTGACAATTAGCACAGTGATCTCAAAAGGTAACCGAGATGGGTGCCATTTGGGGAAGCAGAAATCAACAGCTTCTGTGACACAAGAAACTAATTTTTTTCCCATGCCTGGAATAATAATGTCCGATATGCTGATATTGCGGTATTTTACATGCTAAGTCTCTGCCATTCCACACCACAGAATAAAGCAATGCTGACAACTAAAGAATTAGTCTGGATATTTTCCATTTTTTCTGGCCTTTTGAAGTTTGCCCAATCCTGAAATTATATTTCAGCCAGCCTACAACAAAACTTGCAAGAGCTGAACTAATGCCTACTGTAGGCGATTTACCTGGATATTTCTCGAGTTCTTGCAGCTTAAACCCATGGATGTCTGTAGCAATGACTTTGGCTCCTTCTTTAGCAAAAGCCTGAAGAATACAAGTAAGAGAAGTTGTTTATATTTAGATATTCCAGATCTTAACAGAAACCAAATCCGTTTTCTTCTCATTCCCTTTTTGGCTTGAAATAAACATTGGCTGAAGGCAGCTGGTCTCTCACTTTTCATTCTGGGCATGTCAGGGAGTAATGGACATCAATTACCACACATCCTGAGGCCAATTAAGTAACTGTACACGATATAAGACAGATTTAAGATCTTTTCCTTAAAGTAAGGAATCCATAAATAAAGTATAAGACCAGTAACCTGACTAGGAAAACAGGTATTATTATTGCCCTTATTAGCTACATTGCACTAGCAAGCATGTTACAAACATGTAGGCAAGAATTGTCTGTATTGTTGGATTTAAATGAAGTTATAGGTTTGACAGGTAAAGGCATAAGTCAAAAAAAGGAATGGTGCTATGTAAACTTTGTGAAAAATCCTTTGCATCCAAATCATTGGAAAGAGCAATATTAAAGGAAGCACGACTTCTCTTTGATACTTAACCAGAGTACTTAACCTTCATTCTTGACAATCCCCTCAAAAACTGCTTTCTCTGCGTTGTGATTAGTGATAAATCAACAACTATGCTAACAAAGTAACAACCTCTGTGTCAAAAGTATTCTGACATCTCAGACTGTAGCTTCTAATCTTCAAAGTAAGTATCTCAAGCACACCTTAAGAGGATAGTGCCATTAAACATGACAGCCTTCGGTGGCTTGTTGAGTATTTACACAGTGAGATCATCAGAAAATGTACTTACTCCTTGGTCTGCATGTCTTAATCTAAGTGCCAAATCAGCAGTCTTCTGCATTCTTAACTGCATGCATGAGAAACTAGTTTGGCAAAAATCCTACTTATAGGAGCTTTTCCTGGCTTGTTTACATTATGGAGATAAGTCTGAAGTCTTTCAGAAATTCAAATGGCACAAAGCACACATGATGCAGTATACTGACTATACTATTCCCTGAATTTTGGGTAGTTTTGACTGCATTTATGGTTTATTAATTCAAGAACTTGTTCGGTACAGGTGTCATTGGACAAGTTCGCATTGGAGACCTAGCTTAAGCACAGGAGAACAAACATTTTTCCAACTTACTACAGCAGCTGCTCATCCAATCCCCTGTGCTGCTGCAGACAGCAGTATGATCTTCCCATCAAGCCGACCCACACTGCTGACCTGCGCAGACACAGAAGATGTCACAGAATCTTTAACAAAAAGATGAGCCAACAACACTCCCTGTGAATCAGATGCAAATGCATTCCAAAAACTATATGTGATTCAGAGTATCTCTGCCATCAAATCCTATCACAGATTGTCCTGTTTGGCTGCAGTGTGACCTTCAGTCATCCAGGGTTCTGAGGGGTCGGCTGCCTCAACTTTTTTTTTTCCTCCACATAAGTAAAGGCCTCAAAAAGATCAAAAGGCATTTGAGCTCAAAAAGGCAAACTTTATAACAACAGAAACTGAACTTTATTTCTCGTTAAACAGGGGAAAAAAAGGTTAAGATGAAACAGAAGTACAATAGCTTGTGATCTAGTCCTTCCACTGTTGATTGTGTTCTTAGAAAGCAGGTTTTTGTTCTACTCTTCTCAAGCTACAAACTCATCAACTTCCTAGATTGCAATAAATTCCACACAATGACCTGGCCTTGGGGTCTGCTCTGAATTGTCTTAGGAATCTTTCAGCACAGGAGATTCCCAGCTCCAACAAGGCCGGAGGGTGGGAACGAAGGTCTGTTCTGTCTTACCCCTCTCGCCCTCAGGAAACTACTGAGCATGCTTGGGGCAAGTGGTAGGAAATGTCTAAGAGGTTCCACCTTACTCAATGTGTAGCAGCCAAAAGGCAAAATTTAGCCCTCTTCTGCCCAAGCACATGGTTTCTAATGCTGCACTCAGTTTAAAGAAATACAGCATGTAAAGTTGCAGACAAACAAGCAAAAGCAAATGCCATCCTGTCACCCCTATAGATTCAAAGGTTTCCAGTAGGATTTTTGGTTATTTAAAGACAAAACTACTTCGTAGGATGTTTCAAAGAAATACCTAAAAACTAAGGTCACTGTATTCCAGTCAGACTGCGCTATTTGGTGTTTGTTAATTGGGTTCCTGAAAAGCAAAACTTTTTGCACTTCTATCATCCATAGAGCAAAATTTCTTTATGTACCTATGAGCATAAGAAGGTGTCCCAAGAACCTGAAGTCTTTGAATACATACATGGCATTCAACATAGAGTACTTCACTGAGAAGTTAATATAAATATAAAGATACCATAATCTCCCCTAGGTTAGCAGTCAATACTATAATCCAGAGATGCTCAAATTCATGCCGTTACTCAGATTACTGATTGTGTCTTACATCTTAAACCAGCTAATTAATTTCTCTGATTTTTACCAGAAATTCTGTTTTCTCAGCAGCTTGTCCTTTCAAAAGTTGCAGCAAAATTAACATTTGTTTCCCTGAAGGTTACAGATTNTTCTATCATCCATAGAGCAAAATTTCTTTATGTACCTATGAGCATAAGAAGGTGTCCCAAGAACCTGAAGTCTTTGAATACATACATGGCATTCAACATAGAGTACTTCACTGAGAAGTTAATATAAATATAAAGATACCATAATCTCCCCTAGGTTAGCAGTCAATACTATAATCCAGAGATGCTCAAATTCATGCCGTTACTCAGATTACTGATTGTGTCTTACATCTTAAACCAGCTAATTAATTTCTCTGATTTTTACCAGAAATTCTGTTTTCTCAGCAGCTTGTCCTTTCAAAAGTTGCAGCAAAATTAACATTTGTTTCCCTGAAGGTTACAGATTCAACAAATCAGACTTCTTCTGAAGCAGTTCAAGTGAAAAATTCTTTCCGTTCTAATATGAAAAACATTATATCTTTTGATTTAAAGTCAGACTTTAGTCAGGTCATGTTTCAAGACACTGAAATATTTTGCTGTAGGTTCCCCCCCGTAACTGGGACACATGCACACACACACACACCAAGAAACAAAGCACAAAAAAGAACTTGTGTCTCTTAAGAAAACAGTAACCAAGAAACACCTTTCTAATTAGGGGAAAACACAATATCTTAAAATACCTTTTTAGGTTGGCTAGCAAAAAAAACATCTCTCTGAATGCCTCTGATGGGAGGGTAAATAAAGTTCCATAAGATCAGGCCTGTCTTAACATACCCTTTTTGCAGTGACAGGTGAAAAATGCCAAGTTAACAGAGCAAAATTAGATTACAGACACAACTAGGTTGCACTGCCTCTCTAATTACTAAGCTTTCCAAAATGCAACTCCTCAAACACAAAATTGTGGGAATGGTTCTATTAATTGTAGCAAGTCCCACGTATCTCAACAATGAGCTCAAAGTATGCCCTCAAGGCAGATGAAGCTCTTTCTTATCCTTTGTTGTCACATCTGTTCATCAGAAAAAAAAATCCTGATCAGTCTAATACTTCCCCAAATCACCTTAACACTTTGGAAGCAAAATGCACTATAAAAACATTTTTTCAATCTAACATCAGTTTTTGTTAACATTTACCACACCGATTCCATGAAGCATTTAAAAATAAATATTAATAGTAACTCACCAGGAGATCTCAAACAGCTTGTTATATTCTCTGACCTTTGTACCAAGGGAAGTTTTATACATTTTTTTGCTGTGCATGTCGGAATTTGTAGTCCAACTGGAAAGTGCCTCCATAGGAACGTAATTTCCTGTTGAAACGCTGAGATGCTGCCACCTAGTGAAACTCAAGATCTTAAAAGTGTGATTTTCTCCAGCGCAGTAAAGGACAAAAAAGCATCACTAGCATTAGCTGTCCATTCTCCCTGAAGAACTCAAAGCAATCAACAGGATTCCCACCAAGAAAGGCCACAAGCAATCTCTCTTTAGCAATACAAGTTATCAATTTCCGAACTCTGACAATACTTGCATGACATTTTTTTGGGGTTTTGTTTTTTTTTTTTTGAACTGGTGATTTACCAACTTTTCTTTTTGTATCTAGTGGTTTAACTTATATTTGTGAAGGCAGCGTTAATATCAGACTGGAAAATTCTAGGAACAAACTAATTTAGTTATAAAAAAATCACACCAGACCTAAAGCTACCCTGATAGGATTCTTAAAGAATTTGGAATCCTGTCCAAACTTCAGTTGGGCACATTTTCCTCAAAAAAGTCATTTCTGTGGGTAAATTAGGACATACATACACAAAGTTCAGTAATATCATCTTGTCTTTCTGCTAAAGTATGATCGCTTCCTAAGGCTTTGTAAATCAGTAAACAAAATTTTTAATGACTAGGTTTTCTAAAAGCATTTATTCTTCTGTCCCTAACCCCTATGCCTACTGAATTCAGAGACAGACCTGATACAAGAGGTTCCTATTTTTCAGCTCAAACACCAGAAAGATCTCCAAATCTAGAACTGTTCCAAAGCAAGCAATAATCAACAAAAAACTACTTGAAATTTTACATTAGAGGTAGATCTATATAAACACCTTGTTTCCACCTTCTAGAAGGAAAAAGTAAATTTAATTCATTTATTAGAACATCAAAATGGAGGGATTAAAAAAAAAAGGTGGTAGCAAAAGTAAATATCTTTCAACCATGGTGGGAAATTGAAAGAAAACCACCACCAAACAAACGAAATCCAGAAAGATCCCCCAACCAACCAACCCCAAAACAAACCAAAAACAACCCACCACACAAAATACCAGCACTTTGTATTTATCAGTGTCAGGAAACAAATTGCTCCTGCATACCTATGGCTGCAGTAGGTAACCAGACATTGCAGTGCTGAACTCAGTAATGGTAGTTAGAACCTGTGTATTTTTGGCTAGCAATGTCTTTAAAAGCTTCCCAAACTACATTCCCAGTCAGATATTTATAGATAAATACTTGCAATTTCTTAGTAGTTACAGTAGTTGGCAGAGTTTTCAGCTGTTCAATGTAAATAGATAGTTGGTTCTTTACTAAAGATTTCTGAAGTACCTCTATCGGGTAAATAATCCTGTGTGACTCTTCCAATTCCAGGAACTGCTGAATGCCCAGGAACATGTCAATGTAACCATTTGCTTATCAGTCTGGTTAACCCACAACCAAGTGCTTAAGAAACTTAGCATCATTTAGAGCTTTATTCCTATAAAATAAGGATGATGCTTTTGATGCAGGTATCTTTGTTAGGTACGACTTTCTCATCTCATGATGATTTAATTCTTAGGAGTTGATCTCAGATTTTGAGTGCCAAATTCCTATTTAGTTGGCAGTGGAGGGCATGTGGGGAGGAAAGCGACGGCGATCATATCAAGATCATTGATAGGGAAAGACTTGGTTAGAAAGAAGAAATAAACAAAACGCCAGTGACACAGATTTGTGCAATAGTAAATTTCTGCATGAAGTAATTATTACAGAAAAAGTTATAGAGGACACAAACGAGAAGCATAATAATGATGGAAGCCGTGAGATTACTATGAAATACAGCCTTAGACACTGCATATTGTAATCAAAGTCCTTAGATCATAGCACAAGTGACATGACCAGCAAAACCATTTTTAAATACTTAACATATTGAAGTTTATTGTCAAAACAAACCTTCTTACACAAAACACAAAAAAGTAGGTCTCATAATGCAGACAAGCAGGCTAGTAAAATAGTCTTGAAGCCCTGATCGTCCAGTTTACTTTTCGTTCACAAGAGTAGCAGAAAACTGTCAGGTCCGTTGCTTGCTATTAAAAAAATCCAATATCCAACTTCAGACAGGAACTAGAAGTATGCTGAAAGATGATGCAAAATAGAAAAAAGTTACTCTTGGCACCATGATTGGCTGAGTTGCAGAAGTACTGTAAGGAGTTTAAGAGGAACCCTTGATTGTGTGCCCTATAAACAGCAACTTATAACTTCAGTTGCAGTGCCCAGATAGAAAGGTTAAAATTGTGGTAAAAATGCAGTTTCTGTGGACTTGGAGAAAGCATGGTATAAAAAAAACATATGCTGAGAAACAAAAAGTGTAGTTCTTTCCAACTCAACAGCACTCTGAAAATACAAATATCAACCACCCAGAAGTGGGCTGTTTGAGGAATGACAGAATGAAAAGTTTAAGGTTCAGAAGTTTCACAGTAGACTAGTTTGTGATCCATTCCTGTTTCCATATTATTGTTCAATATGTTGACTTTTCTTTCTCTGCCATCCAAAAAAACCCCACCAAAGCAGAACACCATCAGATCAGCAGGTTGTGGACAACATGACTGCTTTTCCATTTTTGTTCTTGTATTCCAGCTTTTCCAATTGTGGGAAGTAGCAACTCCAAGACAGCAAGGGATTTGCATGCCACCAGAGCTCTTCCCCCAATTTGTAGAAGAGGCTGATGGCTTTTAACCTGAAGCAATTATCTTTCATATCTGCAGATTCTGGCTGTAGCCACTGCAAAAGCAGCTTACAACAGAGCACCTTTATTGGGTGGTGCAATCAGGGGCTTTATCTTTCTCTGAAGTTCCAAACCACTGCTTAAGATGTTCTTCTGTGGGCTCTATTCCCGCAGGTCGTGTATCTATACAGAAGACAAGAACACTGAAGTAACACAAACTTTCCCAGTTAGACAAGCAGTAGGAACACAGCAATTTAATCTCGACTAGCGTTTTAAACATCAACTATCAAAGCTTGCCTCTGAGGAGTTTTGTGTTGTGAGGAAGTCTGTACTAGTACCAAGCTGGCCATCACAAGAAACAGCAATGAGTCATATTCTTTCTGAAAGTCTACTGTTAATACCTTGAAAACTGGTTAACTTCGACATGTTTGCTGGGGCCTTCTGAAAGCTTTTAGAAGCAAGTGTAATAAGGACAGTAGCATTAATATGCTAACGTAGATCACTAGGAGACTTCCCCAGAAGTCACCAGGCCAAATAAAAGAAATCCTGAGTAGGGCTGAGGAACAGAAGTTCTAAAAACTTACTATCAAACAGTTACTGCAGCTGGAGCCAGGCAGACTGGCAGATTCAGCATCAAGGACTAAAGTCTACCATCTTAGTAAAGAAGTTTAGAAGAAAGTTAACCATCATTTAACTTTGAATAGTTTTGCCAGAAGTCTGTGCTTAACCCATGTAAAGTTAAAAAGCAAAACATTTTAGATCATCAGCTATCTAGTAACGATATTCTGCTAATCCACTTTTTGAAGTCAGTCATCAACACTTCCACTGCAGCAAAAGAAGAGCAAGTTTGTATAATTACCATGAGTGAAGAGCTCCTTTAAATTCTGCAAAGCATTAAGCTTCACAGCTCCAACTGGTCAGCCGACTAACCATTTCAAGAAAATTGTGTTATCTTGCAAGTTTCAGCTTTGAATACAGAAAGTACAGGGCATTTACCCTCAACTCACAGACCACCCCCTATATTTTGCGTCTCCAAATCTTTAGAAGACAACACCACTGCATTACGTACCTGCTAGTGTACCCAAACTAGAATTATCAAAGAAATTTGTTGGACAAGCCAATAGCAGAGGCTTTGATATGTCCTGAGTCACAATTTCCTCACAAATAGGTTCCTTGGAGGGTGGAGGCATTTGTTCTTTAAGGGAACCTGACACTGTCTTCCTTGGAGATCTTGGTATTGTCTCTCGAGTGGTTTCTCTTGAGGAACGTTCTTTCAATTTCAGTGCTCTTTCTTTCCATTTTCTAAGTTCCTCTTTCAGTTGAAGCTCATTACTAAAAAGAAAAAAAAACAACCCAGCATTTAATTAAGAAAAACTTGAAGTAGTTCCTTTAAATAAGGAAAAATTCCTGACAGACAGTGTTTATCTTCAGACAACATCCAACAGACATGGCAATACAAGACCATATCTGTGTATCTTGCTTTCACAGGCACAATTTTTTTTTAAATGTAAGCTAAAATTCCTTCCAACATACAATTTGAGTATATCTTCTAGCATTTAAGACATTCTTATGAAAGAAAGCAATTTAAATTTCAAAAGCCATAAAGATATGTATATATGCAATAAATAAGCTTTAAATAAAAGTTTATTATGTGAAAGAATTTGGAAAATCTAAAATTATTATAATTACTCACATCTATAGGTCTCCCAGAAAGAAACACTAATGACATGCACAGTTAAATAGCAACAAATGATTTGACATGTTGCTGATCAGCTCTATACTTACCTTAGCAAAAGGTCATTTTGTTTCTTCAGGTGCAAGTTCTCTTTCTGTAGCTTAGCTTGTTCAGATTTTAGAACGAGTATTTGTGTGCTCTGCACAATACCACTGCCACCACCACAAGTAAGGGGTACTTGGGATTGCTGAGGAGCTTTTTCCAGCACTACTAGAAAACAATTTTATACAGATGAGTACATTATTTGGACAGTGCGTGAAACCAAGTCAATATATGTTTTAGTCTATTCCTTCTTATGGTCCTATACATAAAACGTCACTAGGTTACAAGTGCCATTACAGCAGCTACTCTTCTTTATACACAAATGCACCTCCAAGTATTCACACTGTCAGGAAGATAATATGAATCTTAAAAGATTCTTCATTGGACTGTTTAGAATCAATATAGTTATAGTTTCAGGTATATCATAATTACAATTAGAACTAGCTGTTCATACGTGAAGTCAGTCAAGAAAAAATGGCAACATAAGCTACTACGAAGTTGCAGCTTACCCCACAAGTGCAAACACGGCTGGAGAAATAAACACAAGAACTGCTGCGATTCCAATGCAGTGTATGTGCAGCTAACATTTTATTTCCCATCTCATCTTCCAAAGAACCCGATCCTCTTTATACCCCCTTTGAGGTAAAAGGCCTGCATCTCTATCTGGACTTTAACCGTATAATCCTAAAACTGAACACCTAACATGAACAAGACCCTTATATTTATCTTGAATTTACCAGTAACATCTTGCTCTTGCTGTGCTCTTCTAAGTTCTTCTTTTAGCTTTCTTAACTGTTGTTCTTGGTGTTCTACAAGAGCTTTATAATTAGAAAGTCTATATGGGGCAGGAAGGGAAGAAGAAAAGAAAAAGAAATCCTCAGTTTAGGAATTATTACAGTTGCAGGAAAGCTAGTTTGATTTCCAAATGAGCTATCAAATACAAAACATACCCAAGTTATATAGGTAAGAACACAAACCTGGTTGTCAGTCAGACTTCAGGTAAAGTGCAGAAAACCAAAGGCTGGACTAGAATTATTCTCCAGTGAACCAGAGTGTGAGTTCAATTACTGCTTTCCCTTCACCTCCTTTTGTCAGAACAATTATTTATTTTATGACCGAACATGAGTTGCTCGTGGTGGGTGTATAGGGAAGGAGTTTTGTAATCAATCCAAGACACACATGGTTGTTACTTCTCTGGAATGTAGCTCCAGTAAAAACCTAGGACACCTAAAGCTGAAAGCTCACTTCTTATTCAGTGGAATAAAATAAACAGAAAAGTAGAACCTAAGAACTAAGCAGTTGAGAATTGTAGCGCAGTAAAATTTGAACTTACTTCATATCAAAAGAGTTGGATTGTTTCATTCTTTCCATATCATATTTTACCAATTGTGTTTTGAGCTGATCAATTTCCTCTGTGTACAACTCAGCACCTTTATCTAATTTTGCCTGAAAATAAAAAAAAGACTTAGTATGAAGAAAGGCTTGTTACTTAGCAATGAATTTAAAGGTTGTTTACTTTGTACCTTTACTATGATCTGCTAGATTTTGCAGGACAAGACTGGAAGCAGGAAGTTACTCTGGAGTAAGAACATTACCAACTAGCACTATAGTATTGGTATCCTAACTCTGGTGTATTACATGCAATCACATTTTAGCAAGTTTTGCTGACTTGTTTGCAGATATAAGTCTGGGCATTCTGAACTAGTACGCAAATATATATTACATAGAAAAAACAGGTTATGCTTCAGTTTCAAAATTTTTTTAGAATGTTTCAGAAATGCATCATGTACAAGTGATAAATTTAGCTTCAAATATAGTAACATGGGTTCTAAATTTTGTCTCTGAAGGCTGCATTGGTAGAATGTGACACTTCATGCTAAACAGGCAAGTAGAATGTTTTGCTCCAAGAATGCCATAGAGAACAAATTGACTTTAGAGAGCTACATTTCATCTACAGCTGCTCTTCAGCATTTGTGCACACGCGCACGCTCTCTCTCTCTCTGAGATCAGAGAAGAATGAGAAGAGTGAAGTGTTTTGCTCATACCTGGAGACTCTGATTCTCTGTTAAGGCAGTTCTGAGGCACTTCTCTGTCTCATTCAGTTTGTCTTGCAGTTGGGTGAGCTCACTTGTCGCTGTTTTTATTCTTATCTGTGCTTCTAACTTGTTTATCCTGTCATCTTTCTCTTTGACATTTTTTCCTACTTCATTTATTACATTTTCCAACTTCTGAATTTTTAATTCCATAGCCTGTTGAGATATGTCAATCAGTTATGAGTAGTTATGCCCAGAGATATAACAGTAACAGCATATGGTTATATTCTTAATAAAAATAAACAAAAAACCCAAACCACACAAAAATTCCAACACTACAGGCTCTATGGCAACTGCTGGTGTCTACCTTGCTGTTTTGTGTCATCTTTTTGTACTCTGGAACACTCAAGTCTAAGAAAAAAAGTGCTTTGAACAAGGGGAATTGTGACAAAAAAAAGGAGAAAATGAGTCCTCAATTCCTAGGATTAAAGACAGAATTCTTCTCCAGCTTTCAGTTCGACATGGTAAATACCTATATTTAAAGGAAGTAAACAGTCAATACATATATTTAAAGGAAGCATCAGCAGTATCACACTATTAAAATCAATACTTCAAAAAAAGGGAAGATTTCATATGAATTTCTGACATCTAATTGTGTTCAGAAAAAAGGGAATTAAAATAATTGCATTACGGACAAGAGCTCAAACTTTTACTTCAGGAAAAAAGAGCTACAGTAATAAAGTGCACTCCAGGCCAATGTATTGCGTGGCACAGATTTACAGCTGTCACCAGTCTTTCTTTTCTTTTCTGTTTTAAAGTACTCTCACTTAGAAAACAAGCATTAAGAAGTTTTCCTTAGAAACAAATATTGGTACCTTTATATCTTTTTCTGCAGCCTTTAATTTGTTATGAAGCCTGTAGTTTTCTTCTTCTAACGCGAGACTGGCAGAGCCACCAGGGGCCAGTTGTTCTTTAAGAGTGTTTAGTTCCTGAAGCAACTCTTCACTTTTCTCTTTTCTCTGTTTCAATTCAACATCAGCATTTTTACAATAATCGGCAATTCTGACATCCAGCTCTGAAGAAAGTTGAAGGAGTATCTGAAAATCAGCAGAGTCATACAGATCAATTTTAAATAATTTTTGAATCAGCTAGAAATAAGGTAAGTGAAGAAACAGGAAGCATCTTGCTTGGCCTGTATTAATTTCACATTCGTGTTTCAGTGTCCCATTTGAAGATGCTTGCCGTCAGAAACGGAATCACTAACACTTAAATGTCTGGTTTCATTTCCAAAAGAGTAGGCAGCAGGAAGGGGCACAGAAGATGATGATAATGCACTGCAAATTTACCAGTATTTCTGTGTTAACTCAAACAAACACTAACATCATATAAAAAGAACTATATTAGAAACACTTCTAGAATGTCAGTAACAGAAAGAAACAATTGTTTGCAGAAGTTTTTGCTAGAACGTATTCATTGACTAAAGCAAGGGAAAACATGTGAGAGAAAACATACACACTGGACAATTCTAGAAACCCACACGCTTAACATGCCAGATAAAGAAAAGTTTCACGCTTGTCAGGAAATGAAAAAGTTATATACTTGATTTTTTTTGTTTGTTTGGTAAAAGCTTTGATCCACATAATAGGTCTGCAGGGAATTCTTCCAAAAAGCCTGCTAACATTGGAAAATCCTGAAGAAGTCAAGAATGGCTGTTGACTCTACAGAAGAAACTTGTTAAAATAGGCTAAACTTAACAGAACAGGACTGAGTCACAACACTGAGGGGAAGGAGGATGATGAGCTCTTCATACTTTAGATCAATACTAGTAGAAGAAATAATAGTACGAACAGACCAGGAACTTCCAGGATATACTTGTTAGGAAAACTGTTCCTAACAACTAATCAGAGGGTACTGCATTCCCTCCCATAACCTGTTTTTTTAAAAGTGTTCAAGACGTTTAATCAGAGATGAAATTTCATGTGCTCCTTTTCATGACGCACTTAACCCTTTAAAACACTTGTCTTTATTTCCAAAAGGGACAAGAGGTAAGAATGAGGAAAGAAAAGAGAAAGTAAGGCTAAACCATCTCTAGAATAACTCGACTTCTGAAATTAGAAAAGGTGTGAGACTACAGGTTACAACTGAGTTTTTAAAAGGGCTAAAGTAGTTTTGATAAAGTTGGCTTGAAGAGAGAAGACAATCTTGTGGGCATAAAGCCTGGAGAAAGTGATTGTATCAGGCTGCCAAGTTCTGCAAGCAAAGTTACATAACAATTTTGAACATACAGTTTTCAGAATTCAGCCTAATAAAAACACAAACAAACCACCTGCCCCTCCCCAGCCCCTATTTCTCACCTAGAAAGTCTTTTATAAAGCAAGTTTACAAGTTTGGATGCATGATGGAAGTCTTTAAAAGTCTTCTAAGTATTCCTACATCTTACAGTTAAGTACAAGTAACAGTAAGTGCCGATAATAATGAATGAACTTTAAACAGCTTTTTTTGTGTGTTTTGTTTTCAACTCTATTAGAGGCATTTACAGAGTGGTTACACAAAATTCATTTCCGAATAAAGAAGATTCAACTTTACCTTCACTTTAGGAGTCCAGAAGTTAATTACTTGCAAAAGCCTTTCATTATATTTCTTTAACTCTTCCTTAAGTCCTTCTGCATCACAGTGGGTTCCTGAACAAGCTTCCCAGAACTGTGCTGTTTCTTTTCTAGCACTTTCTTCGTGCTGTAACTCTGCCTCTATGCTGAGAAGTTCACTTTCCATTTCTGATAGATCTTTGACAATGCTCTTTATAAAAGAGGGGATTCAAGTTTAAACAGTGCTTTGATAACTACACGTTTAAATATACATTTTGCCATTTTAGCTATCAATATTTGCAGGAAGTCTGTTTTAGCATCTCTTTATTGCATAAAAGATATTTCGCTATACTTAAATTACATCCTACTGGGAAAATGATAATACAATTTACATTCCTGGAACAGGTGGAAAGGGAAAAAATATGCGTATTAGTAAAAGTTTATCTAACTGTTTTAAAAGTCATCTTGGCATTGAGTAATATGTATTTAACAGGGCAAATGAGTACATAAAATTCCCACTATTTTATAATCTAATAATTTCACTTTGAGCCACGTTAAAACAGAATTTTAATATTATAGAGTAACATAAAAAATATGAATTCTATTTCCCCTCCTTTAAGTGAAGTCTTAACAGAGAAAAGCAGTGCCATTAGATTAGAACCACCACATTACCCCACACCTTGAAATATGCAAATCTTTGTCTGAAAATGCTACCTCTGCATCCAAGTGCAAACTCTGCAGCACTTCACTAATGTTTAACTCTTGAGAAGATAATCCGTTCTGGTTCAAATAAATCTTCCTGAGACACTGAATCTGAGCTCGTAGCTGATCTTGTTTTCTCTTTTCCTCAAGCAATTCCATTTCATACTTGTTAACAGTACTGTGATATTCTCTTTTCTTTGAGCAAACACAACCGAACAGGAACTGTTGTAAAAGCAGAGGATATATCAGTGAGTATGCTTTAAAATGGTACCCTACATTTGGCTAAAATTCTGTATTCTAGAATTCAATCTACTTACTCTCCTAGACCACAGTGTCCAGGACAACTAAAATATGAACAAGAAAATTAAGTTCACATGTGCTGCATAGCAATGGCATATAAAACTTACAGCTGGGTCAGCATTTCTAAAGCATGCTACTTTTTGTAGACCCCTAAAAAGGTCAAAAAGTCTAAAAGGCTCTAGACAGCCTTCCATGAATCTAGACTTCGAAAAGCAAAGTATTCTTTGTTGTATTTATTTTCTTTTAGAGTTGTGAAAGGTGCAGATTACCTACAAGATAGTATCACTGAACTGATTTAAAGCTTTATTCTAGTCAAGATCACTACTTAAACCTTAAACATCTTTAACCATAAAAATTGACAGGCATCTATGGAAAAAAGATCAAAACCTAAACACCCTGTGTGAATTTATGAAATAAGGCTCTTTGTAATAGTTGTTAAACTTTTTAGCTCATGGATATGTATAGAGACAACTGACACTCAGGATCATGTCCAGTGTTTTTGTGTAATGGACATGAACCTCACCCTCCACCCCAAGGCCTGCCCCACCCTCCCAGCCCCCCAGCCAAAAAAGCCCCTTAACATTTCACAGTAAATAAAGAAACAAAAAAACTGTATCATTTCTGTACTTCTGCATATGATAACACGAATTCTGTCCCAATTCCCCTTAACTTTTTTCTGATAACTGGAATCAGTTTTGCCACTGAACTACAAATTGGGGGAGGCCTGCAAGGCTATAGAAATTATCAAACTACTTTGGTAGTTTTGCAGAGTAAACATGCATCTCCAAGGCATCTCGCATGTCTCTTCCCCCCACAATAAAATACTTAGAGGTCCATAGTTTGATTTATGGAGTACAGAAAGAAAAGTTCTTTTCCCAATTAAAATGGATTAATATTAATGAAATACTACGCAAAACAGCTGAACTACTATCAAAACCTAAGGTTAATTAACTTAACAAAATAATTCGTTTTCCAGGACTGTAAAGCATTTACTATCAATTTATTTTCCATTAGATATGCATTCACAAAACTCAAAGCTAGGGTATATAGAATCCTAGCTGTTAATATTGAGAGATTATTAAAAAACACCAAACCAAAGCAATATGAAGCAGCAACATATTCAGCATTTTAAGTTGGTACCTTTAGTTTGTTCAATAAACTCTGGAGATGACTGTTTATTTTTTGGTTTTCAGTTTGAAGTCTTTTGACTTGTTTACTGTCTTCCAATGAAAGCTGGGTCAGTATCACAGCTATCAGTGCTTTCTGACTATTCAGTTCATTCTTTAGATTAAGAGATGCTGTAGAGAGACATTCATACCTCTTCCCCACATTTGGGAATTTCTCAAGAAGCTCCTAAATGCAAGTGAAAAATTCATTCAGTCACAGTAAGGAAAAGAGTGATTAGCTATAAACAAAATCCTAAAACAAACCATCAGACTCCAGGACTAACCCTGCAGTATGTATTGGTTTTACAACAGAAAAGGTAACAGACTAAGACTTCAGTTTTGTCTTGCCACAGGAATATGACAAAACCAGTAAGCCAAGCACAAAAGCAGAGAATTTCTTAGTTTTCCAGAAAATTCCATATCAGAAGCTCAAATTTTCATGACTTAGATTGCCTGGCCACATCAAGACCTGTAGATCAGGCCTGAAAAGAAATTGTTGTTTATTCACAAATTTGCCAGCTGGGCTGCCCTCAGGATGGGCTCCGAAGTTGCTCTGTTTTTTCCTTTGTTGACAGAAAGGGATCTGAAACAGTTCCTAGCACTCTGCCATAAAAAGGGAGATGTGATCAAGCAGTGAGCAGGCTGTGAGAAATGCAATACACTTCAGGGCACTTCCAGTAAACTGCAACTCAAGTATCACACATGAAGCTAGGTTATACATTTTAAAGCAAGTATAAAACTTCCTA
This sequence comes from Steatornis caripensis, assembly GCA_013398225.1. Taxonomy (NCBI): domain Eukaryota; kingdom Metazoa; phylum Chordata; class Aves; order Caprimulgiformes; family Steatornithidae; genus Steatornis; species Steatornis caripensis. Next base: position 46,576 of record VZSC01004281.1, read on the forward strand.
GGCATACTGCCTCCATCTTTGGTTCTTAGTTGAAAGAAGCAGGATTCGTAACGTATGTCCTGCATCAAACAGTAACAAGTATGAGATTAAGAAAACTGCACAAGAAGAGGCAGACAAGATCTCACCTATTACAAAAGTCAGAAGGGGAGAGTGCCATTAGAAAGGGATCAATTGATGTTGTTTACTTCCCTCATTATTAGCTCCCTACTGCTGATGTAGGATAGGAAAGACAGTGTGAATAGAGAAAGNATAACATATGTCCTGCATCAAACAGTAACAAGTACGAGATTAAGAAAACTGCACAAGAAGAGGCAGACAAGATCTCACCTATTACAAAAGTCAGAAGGGGAGAGTGCCATTAGAAAGGGATCAATTGATGTTGTTTACTTCCCTCATTATTAGCTCCCTACTGCTGATGTAGGATAGGAAAGACAGTGTGAATAGAGAAAGCTACACATAACTGATTTTTGCAATGTGGTCCTTTACCACTTCTGGTGTTAACAGTAGCAGCACTCAGGGCTTTTCTAGCATATATAGAATGATGCCCGAATCTGCTGCACAGATGTACAGACTGCAGTACAACGGTACTCTTTAAAGTGTTTCATACTTATTCATAAATCCTGGTTTATTTAGGCTTACAGTAGGTTAGCAGTACTTCCCACATCTGTGAGAAAGTATACTCAGGATAGTTAATCAACTAAAGCTCTGAGGAATTACAGGAACTTCCTATTTTGAGGGGAGAAGCTGTTTTAATAAAACAAGTTTATTGGAAACCAATTTATTTTTGATGGGGAAGTAATGGAAGGATGAAGTGCTTTATATGACTAGTTATTTTCACTGGGGTGGCAGACAGTAACGAAATCAAGTGAGATGTCTCAACTGACAAGTTGAATTTAACCTTCTCAGAACAGGATGCATGGCCACTGAACAGCAAAAGCAACTCAACTGATGCCATGGTTTGCAGCATCTTAGCAAGATATGCAAATAATTTTATAGATTATATGCAGAAGCAAGGTTTATGCTCTAGAACAAATGGTACTAAGGTTTTACATGCATCCTTAAAATAAGCAGAGAACTTTACCTTAATTTTCAAGGCTTTTTCCTTCAGGCTGTCAAACGTCTGCTCTGCATTATCCAGTGGGTTCACCTGAACGGACATATCATTCAGGTTTCTCTGCTTCAGTTGGCCTAGAGCCCATTCCAGTTTCACATTGGTTTCAACACACTAAAATAAAAGCATACACACTTAAGTACCATTCAAGAAGAAAAGTTATTCGTAACTTAGGTATGCAACTTGCAACACCAACCATCTCAGAATTTTTTTGCAATTCTGTCTTCAGCTGGTCCCGCTCAGACCTGACGTCCTGGAGAAGTTTTTGTAGCTCATCTTTTTCTTGATTAATCGATGAGATTTGTTCTTCAAGTTGGAAAGAGTGACTAGTTCTTTCAGCCAATAACTGGTCTTTTTCACATGATACGCTATTTAGCATCTCAGTTAACTGTTGAATCTATAATGAATAGTGGAGAAAACCAAGAATTATGAGTTGGTCCTGGTCGGTATATTTCCCTGGGAAGTACTCAAATCAGTTGTGTCAAATAGAAAGAACACAATTTCCAAGAACTCTAAAACTCACTCTAACAGCAAGAGAAGATTAAATATAATTTTGGTGTTCTAATTAGTCAGAAAAAGAAATTAAAATGAAGAGGAATAACACTACACCCAGAGAACTCTAGTCAACTTTGCTTCTTCTTGCTTTACTTAAGACTAAACAAAAATGCAGTCAATATACATGCATATCATAAGAAAGTGAAAAGAGAAGATTAGCATAAGAAATGTGCAATAGAATTTTCTTTATCTGCTCTAATGAATAGAGCAGTAACACATTTGCTAATCTGAAGCAATCCTTAATTCTACGCTTTGATCTACAAAGGAAGGGTTTGGCAGATGAAAAGTGAAAAAGTGAAAACTGCAAAAAGACTGAGTTGGCAAGTGTTAAGTGCACGACTTTCTGAATAACAGATATAGTTTGACAGTGTGCAAACCACCAAGGATTCCAAAGCCACTTAACTTCATACTGTCTACACAGTGCCATTTAAAGTCTGAATAAATACATGTACAAATACTGACTGTTATATTAAGCCTGTACACATTGAATAAGTCAGGGTCCATTCTAACTGAGTGACTGACCCAGCTGGTTATGAGGCTGAGACAAGTTGAGGATACTACTTCTAAATATCACTAAAGCCATTCCTACAAAATCCTTTGCCCATGTTCATGCTTGTTTAGTACCCATAGAAATAATGCACCGACAATTAAAAAAAAAAAGGAGTAAAAGTTTAGCACGTCTGTGACAAAACATAAGACAACAAACTGCAGAATAGCTACTAAAAACAAAGGTCCTCACCTTGTTTGTTAGACTGTCCTCCAAAATCTGTGACCGCCTCTGAACCTTTAGCAAATGTTCTTCCCTTTCTTCAGCTTTGATTTTCTCATTGCTGAGGAGTTCTTGTTGCCACTTCAATTCCTTTTGAGTTTCAAGAATCTGGAGTAAAAACAGAGCCACAAATATAAAATAGCATGTGACTACCTCTCATGCTTAGGCCATGCAATATTTCATAGGAGTCAAAATACTTGGCACAAAAAAACCCCTGCCTTAGTTTGAGTACAGGGAGTTTCAAATTTTGTATTTGAAAGTTTCTCCTCTCACTAAGCCAAGCCTGCCAACTAGTATATTGATAAATCCTTAGTAATGTAAAGAATTAGACAAAGTATGCTTAAACTTGTTTGGACATATTTCCTGCAATCCCTGTGCACACAGAAGAGTAACACAAACCAGAGATGTAAGATTAAGTAGGGTTCACACCAAGAACTATTTAGAAATTATTATTTAACACAATTTTATGAGTTGGACTGTTGTCAGAGTGCTGTTAAATTATCTTTGATAATTTATTATAGAACTAGCATTCCGTTGGCTAAATCTCTGAGTTTCAGGTGAAGTTGAAGGTTTACATCAGACAACTGATACTCAAAAACAGGTGAATTGGAAGATATTGACTGGTAGTGAAAGTAAGAATATTTTCCTCCCACCACAGATTTGAATTAACTAGAGGTATTTGAAATGATTACTCAATATCTGAACAAGGATTGCTGCTCAATGGATACCACCCAATTCACTTGTCTTCACTGTTGTGAATATACATCTCATCCAGAAGAGAAATGAAAGTGTCAGAATTTGTCATCTTTAGTTTCAAAACTTTGGAGCTGAACTACAAAACATACCATTTCATCAAATGAATTTTAAAAACGTCTGTTAAGTGTTTTGGTAATGAAACCCATGTATTTTCTGGTTCCTTGTGTATTCCTAAATAAAGCAGCCTTACATAACATTTTCAAAAGAAATTACATATGTCTTTAAGACAGAAGTTAACGTATGACAATATTCTTCAGTGTGGCTACAACACATTAATACGTGTAAGATATTTTTCAAGACAACTTCAAGAATTAACCATTTTCCTCTACCAAGTGTTCACAGTTATTATACTTTAATCAAAGATAAAGCACCTTATCAACACTCTCCTGTAGGTTAATCTCCAGTTTGCTCTTCTCTGCTCGAATATCTTCTAGCATTTCCTGGAGCTGATCTCTCTCCTGCGCTAACAAAGAACACTGTTCCTCCAGCTGTTGAAGTTCACTGCTTTCACTCTCAGTCTTTTCTTTCAGTTCTCCCAGCAGCTGGTGCCTTTCCTTAGTTACCAAATTTAAGTCCTCATTCAACTTGACTACCTATTAAAAATGTTTTAAAAGAGTATAAAAACTATTAGCAAAAACTCTGTTTCTATCGTATTACCATGATATTATCTATTGGACCAATAAGCGAGCTTAAATTATCATGGGTAAATACTTGTTATTCTAATGAGTCTTTGAGGGGACATCCTCTGAAGTATTTCTAAGAGTTTCTTATTATTGTACTTGCCTTTTCTTTCAGTTTGTTTATATCTTCATTTAGTTTTTCTTCAGTGTTCTGCAATTTCTCTTCTGCATTTGCTAGCATGTTCTGCTGGATATCAGCTTGCTCTTTCTGATGCTTTAGTTCTTCCTGTAGCTTTTCCATTTCTGTAAGAACTTTTAAGGACTGCAGAACAAGGTATTACATGGATGTTCACTCAGTATGACTAAGTTTTGCTTTTCAGGAGTTAAGAATGATAAGTCAAAGCATTTGTATTTCTAGGAGAGGACTATCAGAATAATCAGTTTTTTACTTCAGAAAAAAAATGTCAGTTGTCATTCCCCCATGCCTAGTTTGATAATCCAAAGGAAGACAGTCTTTAGAAATACAGTCTTTATCAGTTTAAGAAAAAAGTAGGCAGAACTAAAGGAGAAAGAGGAAAACGTTGTAGGGGGAAGGGAACATGAAGGAAACAGATTATGTAGATGCCTAATTACAAAGAAAACAGAACTAAATACACAACACAAACACACCCCTATTCTTGTGGCAACTGCCACCAGTTACATGAACAATTTGTCCGATTGTTTAGTAGCAAGATAGAGATCTAAAATCAAAGATTTGATGACTCTAGTTTGCTGATTTTACATTTTAAACTAGTTGGTCGATACATACTTAGAAGACAGCAGTGGTTCTACCTGAGGTTTGCTAAAATTCATATGAAAGCTTTTACTTAAAATAATTTGCACGGCTTCTCTTAGGAAAAAAATACATACAAGACTCCCTTTTAACTTCAGAAATTATCAGCTTGATTTTTGTTAACTACATATCAGAATTAACTTGTCTAAAACACTGTGTCAACATAAGCATACTTTACATGCAAATATTTGGAATATTGAAGTCACTGATCTGAGATTAGTAATAAGATTAATTATGCCATCAGGAAGGAGAAAACAGATAGCTAATTAGTTTCAACTGGGTTTTCTGTTTTTAGCTTTCCCTTCATCAATCCGAAATGGCCTGAAGCTGTAGGAGCATTAAGCACTTAGATATCAGTAAGCCTTGAATACCTCTGCTGTTCAGTGCTAAATGCAAAGACACGGTAGATGAAAGATGCGACCGCAACTTGTGGAGGGTTTGTCCAGCAGGTGGCAGGCAACTGTGCCCAAACCCAGAGCAGCACAGTGACCAAAGGGGAAGGAATGAGTAGGGAAGAAAAAAATAAAGAGAGACAGCTTCTAAAATCCAGATTGGGTTAGTAAACTAAATTTTTAGTTTACTGCTGCTGTCAACAAGTGAGGGGAGAGGAAGAGATACTAAATAGCAGAAGGTTTCACGATCAAAATAATTCAGAGTGGTTCGACCTGCCTTTGAAAACAATTATTTAAGAGATTTTATACATACTCTCTCCTTGCTTTCCCAACAGTCAGCCTCTAACTGGTTTCTTTCTGCTTTACAAGTCTCTACCATTTGCTGTAGCTCATCTTTCTCCTGATTAAGTAAAGTGATTTTCTCAAGCTGCTGACTGTTGTGCTCACTAGTCGTTCTTTCAATTTGTTCTTTTTCTGCCAGTAGCTTGCCATATTCAGAAGAGACACAAGTCAGTTTTTCAGTTACTTCAGTGAGCTGAAAGAACAAATAACAAACAGCATTAATATTTCTAATAATCCCTAGAATGCCTAGAAGTAATTTGATAGTTAATTTGGAAAAAAACAGTAACTTCCTAATCTATTAAGTTTTGTTGTCCCAGTAATCTGGTTCTGATTCAAGAAGACTGTTATTGGATCATATTTCACAAGCACTATCTGTACATATGGGTTGCCATAATTGGATTACTTTACAGAAGACACCTCCATTAGTTTACTGCTATAGTAAGAAAAGAAAAATGTAACAATTTTGCTTAAAAGTCAATCAAATTTCAATGCTTCTGACTCACCGGTAGACAAAAGCGAATGCGTCACAACCTACAACCCATTATAATTCCATGAAAATTACTCCATTGCTGTATCCACAGCAGATAAGCTTGATTCTAACAAGCATTAGTGTTTTCTAAAAAACACAGCAGCTTCAGACATGAAAATAAGTAGTTAAGAAATTTATAATAGTGCAGCAAGTTAAAGAATGAGCTCAAATGACTTTTAGTTTCTCAGGTATCTTTAGAGTTTCATAGCTAAAAGACATATTCTTAGAATTTAAATGCTTTAAGACTTGGAAAATACATTGAGGTCAAAGAGCAGTATTGACATCAAATAATATTCCATCATTCAGCACTAAGATATGTTTAGTTACAAATAGGGGTTGTAGCTTCCAGGTCAAATTGCATTTGATCATCTTTTCACTCCCTCTGTTTCTATGGAATTCTTTTGAGAAACAATACAGGGAAGACAAGTAGGGAAAAACTTTTAATTAAGTTTTGTTATTACATTTACTGAACCCTTACAAACTGAAGTCTGCAGAGGACACAGGTTGCCAATCCCGATAGAATTTTTAGTTTACTTCACAGTACTGCATCTGACCTTCTGCTGCAGTTCACCAGTTGTTTCCTTCAATGCCTCCTGCACTTTCAAGAGTTGATTTTCTTTCTCTGAAATGCTTCCTTTCAGCTCCACAATAGTCTCCTGATGTTGTCCAAGGGAGTTACGAGCACATCTCAACTCTTCCTGCAGCTCTGAATTCTTTGGACAGAACACAGTTAAAGTACATTAAAGCCCGAACAACGCTTCCAAAATCTAAGACAGAGGTTTACTAAAGCTATTATGCTAAAGGAATAGGACTATTTTTCTTACCATGCTAATCGTCTCTTGTATAGTTTTTCTTAGATGGTCTCTCTCATTTTGAAGATTCTCCAGTTGCATTTCAAAATTATCATCTCCTTTTTCTGTCATAGTGCTCACTTCCTGACAGTCATGCAATTTTGGAATAAATTTTGTTCTCATCTTTTCAGATTCTCTTTGACATTCATTAGCCTTCTCTTCCTCCATTTCACACAATTTCCTTTGTGTCTGGCTCAACTCTTCTCTCAGAAGAAATAGTTCTTGCTCAACAGATTTTTCATGAATCTGTGGTATCTATTTTGTACAGAGATAGAAGTCAACACATTTGTGGAAGCAGCTTTAAGAAACATCATTAACCTGTCAAACGTCAGATATGTAAAACAAATAGAAGCAATGTTGTACAGAGATTTTTTTAGAGAGATTTGTATTTTTTTGAGAATAATAAGATTTCACTGAACTCAGTAAGAAATCCAAGTTTCTTCAAATAAGAGATGTGTAAAAGTAAAATTTGAAGTGAGGACTTCTGAAACAAGTTACCAGGAATGGAACTTCATGGCCATAGTTTAAGCCTGAGGGGGGGGGGAGGGGAAAAAACCTAAACCAAACAAGCCACAAGAAACAACCACATACTAAACTACAGAGACCTTATCCATATTTCTAGTCTGAACAGTATATAATAATCACGTCAAGACAAGTGTTTCCCTGAAATTTGTCCACTCCTCCAATAAATATTAAAATATATGCACATACTTTACTTTTTTCAAATATATATACACACACACTTCGTATATATACATATAACACATGTGCAATCAGCATGTCCAATTATGGAAAATGTTAGCTGCAATGCCCCTTAACATACACTGCCAGGAGAAAAAAAAAAGTTAGTTCTATCTATTCTTTGGAAAAGCAGAACCACCCTTTCCAGATGAGCAATTTTTAGCTTCAACTACTCATATAACAACATCTCTGTGCGGATCAACTCAAACCATCACCATCCTGTGTCAAGTTAAAATTCTATTTACAGAAAAAGTTTTGTCATGGCCTACTACTACTTGTCCATATGCAACAATACCGGTGGAATATATTTCAAGTAAACAGTAGTAATCCTAGTGTTTAATGGTCTGCAGTCAAGTAGCAGGACCCTCTTCTCCAGTTTGTTTTGCAAATTATTTTCACTCAAGTGAAAGTTTAAATAAGTATGCTTTGCATTACAGCCTTAGCATAATTACCAAAGTTCCTTCCTCATACTCTTCTTTTTTGACATGTAAACTGTCCAGCTTATCCTGCAATGAATTGTTCTCTTGTGTAAGGAAAAGGATTTGCTCCTGTAGCACCTGAAGCTGATCACTTTCTCTACAGTTGTTACTTTCTGATTTTTCGTCAGCAAGCTGGTCTCTCTCTGATGTGATGATTTCTATTTCTTCCGTCATTTGTGATATCTATTAAAAAATGTGGAAAGACAGTATTTCCATGAATTCAACACCAAAATTAAATCATAAAATAGTTTATGTTGGAAGGAACCTTTAAAGGTCATCTAGTCCAACGCCCCCTCCTGCAGGGACATCTTCAACTAGATCAGGTTGCTCAGAGAAAAGTTTTGTTTGATTCACCCTGCTACAGTATTTTTACCATCATACCACTGTAACCAAACTAGAAACAACTCCAGAACTGAGTCTCTGGCCTATGTCACCTGTTCTGGTTTAAACGCTAACCTTTTAACAGTCTTCTGCAATATTGGCCAGATTTTTATCTAGAAAAAGTCCAACAAGAAGAAGCCAAATAGGAAACATCTACCGGATTTTTATACATCTGTTCCAAAACATGCAAATGCTGAATAGACAACCATTGACTTACTAGGTCTGGCATCCTATGGATTCTCTCTCCAGAGAAAACTGTGCCACAGAAGCAAGTGTGTAACATACAATAGTCTCAGCACCCTTCTTTGTTAGTCGTTGAACAAACGGGCACAAAAACCAGCGGATCAGCCTTCTGCAGTATGTTGGGAACTGAGCTGCCATTTACAACCATCAGCTACACTTCTCATTAGGAGAGTGTTATAAACCATTAGACTCATTCCTACCCCTAGATGTAACCCTTATCTCTTCTTCCATTTGCCATCTCATGCCACCACTCAAGTTAACAACCATGGGGCACACTAGTTAAGCAAAGGTTTATTAGAGCACACGTTACAGCTTGAAGCTCTACAGAAAGAGATCGGCAAGCGGTCAAGATTTGGATCAGGCAGTACTACTTTCTTGACCACTTTCTACCAAAGGCATAGAAATTTTTTAAGGACAAGCAGAAGAGACTATAAGCAGACTAATCAGACTTGTCTTTACAGTGTTGGAAAACACATTCAAAGCATTTTTATTTTGAGTTATTACATAACATTTTACCCGTATTTCGAGTTCTTTAATGGTTTTCCCTAGTGCCTCTTCAACGCTCAGAATCTGAGATTCTTTTTCAGAAATATTTTTCTCCAACTTCTTGACAGTGTGCTGGGATTCCTTGAGAGAACTCTGTGTATTTCTCAGTTCTTCATGTGCCAAAATGTTCTTTGGAATAAAAGGAACAAAATCCACAAAAGAAAACTCAAGTATTTTGCAACATTAGTAAATACTCCTTGATTAAAAAACAACCATACAAAACCCCAATTCCCCTATTCCCCTATGTATTTCAATATAGTTTATAAGTGTTCTTACTCTCTTCCTCAACATGTATGGTCCATTTCTATAAAGGCAAAATTCCTACCATTGAAACAGTGTCCTTTATATCCTCTTTGAGTTGGTCTGTCTCAGCTTGGAGAGACTCCTCTTTTTGCTTCAGATCATCTCTTTCCTGGGTTAGAGTTTTTATTTCTTCCTGACACTCAGTAAGCTGCTGAAGAACCGACTGGATCTCTGAATCCTTGGCCTCCAGTCTCAACTCCATAAACTTTTCTCGCTCTTTTAACTGCTCCATTTCATTTAACTTCTGCTGAGTCCGAATAAAATCTTCTCTCACCTCAAGCAGTTGTTTGTGCTCTACTGTCTTTTCTTCCAGTTCTTTTGTTTTGCTAGAGAGCTTTAGTTTGTAGAGGAAAAGGTCAGACAGTCATTATAGCGCAAAACTGCATAACGTGTACATGTTATCAAAATCTTTTATTAGCTTAGAAAGGGCGAGAGATGCTAGCTTTCAACAAGAGAACAGGAAGTTAATCATTTCACTTTAAGTCACTGCTTATATTCTTGCCCACATAAAATAAGCATTTGTTTATGGAACCTTCTTGTGTTTTCTCTTTAGCAGCAAAAGTCTTACTAAAACATAAACACCACACATGAAACTGTAGCATAGCTTAGGAGTCATCAAATCCATAGCTGGAATATGACAGTCAAAATAGGACAGTGTCAAAAGCCTTGTCAAAAATATGCTTCTTTAGTTCTCTTTCCTTCTTAAAGGTTTTTTACTTTCTGATTGCCAATTTATGTGGTGATCACCTTTGGTATGAAAGCTCTTCTGTTGTAAACGGCCCCCAGCTCCTGATGAGGAAACTTTGTTTCTATGACTTTAGATAGAGTAGGTCATAGAAGTATATTTAAAGAAAAAATATTTGCATAATAAAGATACAACTTAAGAATGGTAAAAGAAGATATAAAAGGTCAAGTTCAGAAGGTGACTATATAACCTGGAGCAACACAAGTTTTTTTGCCTATGAAGAAAGAGACTGTTCAGCTGCATAATCCTGCAACCTTATACACCTGGCATAGAATAAGTAATATCCACTCATGCTAGAGGGATTTCAATGATAATGTTATTTATACCTTTAAACCTACTTCTAAAAAAAAATTTTTTTATACTATGAATGAAATTCCTCATGTCTTACTTTGAAAAAGGAGCAAGCTGACACTGACCTCTAATTTCACTTCATCCAAAGTTGCTTTACACACTTGTGCTTCTTCAGATAGACTATCTATTTGGAGCTTCATTTGTTCATTGTTTTCTGTCGCAGCTACATATTTTTGCTGTAATTCTTCATGGAGCTGTTTAAGTGCTACATATTCCTGACCAGACTTCACGTATTTAAGTTGTGCATCTGCTAGATCATCTTTTGATTTCCCAATTTCTTCATTCATATGTTTTAGTCTAATTTCGTTATCAGCTACTTCAGAAAGCAGCTTTTCTCTTTCCAATTTTAATAAGCGTAACTCCTCACATTTTTCAAGAATCTGCCAACAGAAAAGCAGTATTAATAACATTTTCTAAATCAGTATTTGTCATAGTTGCATAATAAAAAACCATGTTCATATGCAGATAGAGGATAAAGTATAGGCAAACACACAGCACAGTACATGGCGTTTTGCTTTGTTGGAAGGGAGCTGTCTAGCAAACAATCCTTCAAAGAGAAGCAAGACAGACAAACCCTTTCCAAAACCTTGAAACCTCTCCTCTAACTCTTTGGGTGTTCTTTAAATATTTCCTTTTTCCTGTGTTTGAGCTAGGCCTCACTGATACTCCTAGCTATAACTCCTAAACTGAGGATTTAGATGTATTGATACTTTCTTCATGATACAGAGTTAATAAAGTTGTTAATGTCTAATTCAGTTTCAGTTTTTAGTGGAAGTAGATCATTGAAAGGATTTGAAACTTTTTGTAAAGCACTCATGAGTTTGTGAGATTACTTGCCCTGGATAATTTCCCCTACACACACTTAGTAGGTATTTAAGATAAAGAAACCTAGAAAGTGTTTGCAAACCCTTTGCAAAGACAAATTTATAGCAAGCTTACTAGACTAAGCTCTGACCTGCCAGGAAACACAAAAGTTTCCTTACCAGTTTTCCAGAATTTGCAAGTTAAATCTCTCACTTCTCAAGCAACATTTCTGCTAAGAGGTCTTGAAATTTTCTCTTTGCCCAATTATATGGGAAATTGGTTTTAGAACAGTAAACCAGGATGAAACAGCATTATACATACCCACACAGTTATCAATGCTGACCATCAAAAATAAGCCTGCAAATGTTGGACTAGAAATAACTCAAGTTATTTAATTCAAGACAACTTTTGGCTTTAAAACTTCATATCCGATAGGCCTCCATTAATATGTTACCAGTCAAGTGCAATATAAAAACAAAAAAAGTTAATTTTTTATTTGTTTACCTCTTTCTGCTGTATCTCAACAGTATTTGGTAGAGACTGAAATTCTAATAGCTCATTTACTTGTTTTTGTAGAAGTGCATTCTCTTTCAATGCTTTTTCTAGTTCTCCTTTTACATCAGCTGCCTTTTTTTCCAGCTCTACAAGAGACAGTAGATCTAGAGAATTAACAAGTTTAGATTAATAAGAGAGCATGGAAAAAGGAAAGTGCATTTTAAAGTAAGCAGAAGATTTATAATGCATTTTGAATGTCACATCACCAATTCTAGAAAAGCGTATTTTACAATGGCAAACAATTAAAATATGAAACTGCTAGTCTAAATTCAGTCATTACTTGTTAGGCTGACATTCAGTTTATTTTACATTCTCTCCGACAGCCTTCATTGACTTGACTGCCTTTGTGTGAAACAAAACATTCCATAAGTTGCAGTTTTACAAATAGTTCAAGAAAGTGCTAAAGCAGTTACTATGTGCCAGCAGTACCAGATACTGTAGTATTTCATATTGACAGAAGCTCCAAGTATTTAGGAAAATAAGAGCCAAAGTCCTCCCTATCCCCCCCATCATTATGGGGGAAAAAGGAATAGAAGGGGAGGGGAAAAAAGCATCACCTGAAACAGTACCTTTCGGAATTTTACCCTCCACCAGTGAAGTTAGCCTTGTGTTTTCTTGAAATACAGACTGCAGCTCTTTCTGCAAGTCAGCCTGCATTTTTTTATAACTGGCTTTTCCTGCTTCTATTTGGCTTTGATAGAGTCGAACATCCTTTTGCATTTGCTTGTAATTATTTAAGATTTCATTCTTCGGGAAAACAAAACAACATGCAATTCACACATATAAGTCTGGTTGCTTAACACTTAAACATTACATCTGTCACATTTCATGTTGTCACTCTGCGCAAATTTGGCCTTGATAAATATGGCAGAATAAGCCACAATTTAATAATTGCATTCCTGCCAGAGTCCTATAACAAACATACCTTTCCTTAGAGGTCAGGGCCATAACTGCTTCTACTATTTTGTCTTCACTCCTTCAAAACCCAAAGTAAGCTGCATCTCACTTCTGAGTTCACATCGCTTATTCTCTTTTGCTCTCTGGTAAAATTAGATTTGGAGTCTTACGTCCTAGTAACTCCCTAAAGAATATTCATTTGTGCTCTCTCTCTACTGGTAAACCTAAAACTAACCACCCACTCCTGTGGAAGAAGCCTCTATTTTCTTTTTATCTTTTCCCTTAAAAAACCATTTTCCACAAATTCCATAATAAAAACATTACTTAGAGCACAAGTCATTAGCTTTCTCCAAGTACTCTACTTTTCTTTACCCATTGCCTTCTTCACTAGTCTGGGAGCAGATAGGCCCTTAACAGCATTTTGTACAGCTATGAATGCAGTATAACAAGTACTTGCCATTTTCTCCTTCAGCTCCAAATTTTCAGTTCTGAGAAAAGCAGATTCCTTTTTGGCATCCAAGGCTATGGTTTCACTATCTAAGAGGGATTTATTCAGCTGCTGAATTTCCTCAATTAGCTTTTCAGAATCTCCCTGAAAAACACCGTTAAGTATTCAAAGAAATTCAAAAATACATGGCCATAATATAGTAAATGCATTCATTATAAAGTGGTTAAAATGTAAATACAGGCTCAGAAAAATTGGTAAGTTTACTCTTAAAGGAACAATAGCAGGCTCATTTGAGAGATGGGATAAAGAGCAGCATTTCTCATGGCTTTACTTCATCAGAGCACTGCTGTATCATAATGCAGTAATTAGCATTTTAAGATTTGTAAAAAAAATTTCCTAACATCTCTTGGGAAGCAGAATTCAATTATACCAAGGTTATACCTAAATTTAATCTACTTCCACCAAAACCATCTCTCAACCTAGTAGAAAACTCAAATTTACCACTGAAAAAGATGTGTCCGTTTTTTCCACTCCTGCTTTCTGTAACTCTTCCACACGATTTTGTAATATCTTTATTTTGTTCTCTTTCTCCTTCAGCTGTTCCAATTTGGAGTTTATTTCTGTCTAAAAGTTGGAGAAAAAAAGGAGAAGAAAGATTCTAGTGCTCAGTTTGGTTTTTCAGGTAAGAATTTAACAAAAACCTGCTTTGTACACAGTAAGCGTTCATGGGTTTTAGACATTTCCTCCTTACAGCTCGTAAGACTAAAGCACAGTGATGTCTAGGTCGTCCTCAGCAGATACAGTATTTCGTGATAAACAAACCAAGCACATTTCATACAAGTCTCATTTGCATGTAAATTCATGGACAGGCTCACCTCAAGTTCCTCATTGTACAGCTCAGCATTTGAAACTAGATTCTTTAAGTTGGTAATTTCATGCATTAGTTGGATCTGTGGAGCAAATTGAAGCAAAATTGCAGAGGATGTTAGAAAGCACCCATACCAGTAGTTTTAGTTGCCAACACCATGAAAATAAGCAAGGTCTACCTTGTGTTTTCTATTAGTGAGCAAGCCATATATACACACGCATATCTATTTAAACAGCTACAAAGCAAGTTACTACATGTTCTTTCAAATGGATAGATGAGATGCAAAGCTCTGTTTTAGCTTTCCAGTAATTAAAGGATTCCAGTACAACTTAATCTGCAACAGCTAGAGATGCAAGAGCAATGTGATCAAAGCAATTAATGCAGAAATCATACAGATATGACGACACTTCAAATTCCAGTAATGCTAAGCAGCTTTTTACAACACAGTGCAGATGATTTAATCTATTCACTAACAAGAGCGAGAAGATGCCAAAACTGAGGCAAAGCAAGCCACAAACACATTCAGTGGCATCCTTTGAAAGGAGGCACAAGTACGAGACTAGACAGAAAAGCACTTCTAAAATTGAAGAGCTTTTTTGTTCTGGTCTTTGTTAGAAAAGCTTTATAATAAGCACTTATCTACGAGTACTTCTGNTGCCAAAACTGAGGTAAAGCAAGCCACAAACACATTCAGTGGCATCCTCTGAAAGGAGGCACAAGTACGAGACTAGACAGAAAAGCACTTCTAAAATTGAAGAACTTTTTTGTTCTGGTCTTTGTTAGAAAAGCTTTATAATAAGCACTTATCTACGAGTACTTCTGTATAGTCACACGTGTAGGTAAGGAAAAAAATCCAGTCTAATTTTAAGATCAATGAAAAGCTTTAAAACAAGCACTCTCCTGTGAATATTTCTATATAGCTAGGAGTATACTGAGAAGAAAACCCAAGCTGTAAATCTTAATCAGAGGATGGTTGTAGAATGGTACAATACTACTATCAGAAGTCATTTAATGCCATTATTCAGAATAGGAGTTCACCTGTATATATCTGTGGTGATTTAAATCGATGGATTTCAACTAACGTACTTAGTGAAGTATGTGACCTTTCAGTATTGCTGTAATTAATCTGCTACACAGGTGTCAACAAATACTTACATTTTATAGACTGTCTCCAGATAAATACCTGAAAACACGAATCATTCAAAAAGCAATTCCTGTAATGGAAGCTACTTTAGAACATTGCATCTTTTACTAGATACAAAGAAGTTTTGCAGGGAAAACTAACTGAGAATTTGTTAAATGTTGCCTGATAAGGAAGATAGCATGATTAGTCTAGCACATAAACGGTCTTCTAAAAATAACCTTAAACACAAGCTAAATCATAATCTATTATGGATCCATTTTAAGATCCATAAATCTTTGTAGGGCACAATGGAAACGAGAGGTGATATTGTTAAATTGTAACCTGAAAAAACAATGCAAAAGGATGTAACTTCAGCTTCAACCTTAGTTTCATGGTCAGAGGATATAAAGAGACTAGTGTGTACAAGTAATCTGTAGAGGAGGTATTAGGAAAGAAATACAATAATGCATTCATGTCTCTCAAGCTGTTGGTTTTGGGGTTTTGTTTGGGATTTTTGTTGTTTAAAAACATTTGAGCATAGAGAATTCTTATCATTTAGTATTTATGTCAATGCACCTTACCTCTTGATCTTTTTGTGTTTGTTTTTCCAGTGCTTCAAATTCATCCATTTCTATTTTTTCCTTCAGTTTCTCCTTCATTTCATTTATTTCTAGTTTCAACTGCTCATTTTCCAATACTAGGTTATTAAAGTTAGCTTGCAGGATGTTGACCTCATTTACAGCAATATCCTGAAGAAGCAGCACAAGAATCGTCAGAAGCTATTGTTGGAATATCAGTCTTATTTCCAGAAAATACAGAACAGACTTACCTTTTCTAGTGCTAAAGCTTCACAGAGTTGCACAGATTCTTCAAAGTCTCTCTGAGTCTAGAAAAAGAATTGCTCTCAATCACCTGACTGACAAGATCAAGCTAGTTTAGTATGATATCCCTTGTTGCTTGTCTTTTTACATGTAGTCCTGTTTAAATACAAAAGCTTACTGGATCATTTGCTATAAAACCATTAGAATTACAAAACGACCCCACAATTTCAGATGTGAGCAGAAGACTTACTTCCTAACCATTTATAATAATTCTTCAGACATAGATAAGAACATTGGTGTTCTACAGAAGAGTAAGGCTGATCATTCCGATAAGCATGTGATGTGTATGCACTGTATTAGACAACCAAAGTATATTATGATGTTACCCAATTCATGTTAGGTCCAGCAGTCCATTCTCCATCTGAAGTTTGATCAGCAACCATCCATTGGTTGTCATGTTCAGAATTCTCTAACATAGCTGAAAAGAAAGATGTATTAAAAACCACAAAGTAACAGTAGATCAAGTGATAAGAAAATAACTTTTGATGTCCAAAGAATTTTATCACACTGGAAGCAATCAATCACTCAATGGCAAATATGTAGCACACTGAGTAGCACTTCTGAATCTCAATTTTCCCTTATGAAAGGGAATAACACTGAAGTCCCTACACTTATGCTGACCACTTTATCACAAGTTAATGAATACTAAACCAAATTCAGAATATATACTTACTAACAGACTAGGGAAAATGTTAAAGTGTCAAGGAAAGAACCACTCAACGGTATCCTCCAGTATTTAAAGAGAAAAGCACCACCCTCCTCATACAGAGGAAAACCCCAACAATCTACACACAAGAAGTCTGACAGAAGGATAGGTAAAGCTGTAAGAAGATGCAGTTCAGCAACAATACTGTCCAATTATTCTCATCTTCAGTTCAAGTTTCGTTGTCCCTCACTCCTCTAAAGTCCTTGAATGTCTTTGTATCTCAATCTGATCTCTCTTCTCTATTCTCACTAAGGATTACAGAATTTCATGCACCTCCCCTTTTTTTACTCTCCCTCCTTTTTGTGGAGAGAACATTGGTTTGATGGATAGTGTGTGTTAAACAGTAACTTTGGCTACTTTTACAAAAAAGTGGGGGGTTGGGATAGGCTGCATGGTAGAACTATTTGTAGACGCTGCCTTTTACCTCACAGCTCTTACCTTTGGTTTTAATAAATTAAAAGCTCACTATCAAGAAGGACTGGGGAGGGAAGAGAGGAAGTAATTTCCTTGTAAAGTGTGTACAAGGACACTTGGGGTGTTTTTGGTTTTAATTTGTGCTATCGGAGACTTGACTTATTCCCTTTGGGAAACTAAGCAATGCTTGCAAAGTTATCCAACAGGAATTTGCTACTCATTATTTCACCTGGGATAGTAAGATTCATGCTCCCACTTCTTAAATAAAATGAACCTTATTTCCAGCACAAGAACTACCAGTATTATTGTTCTAAAACCACTTTCATTCTAATCAGCATTTTCTACTGGCAGACAAATGTAGTTTCCTTACGGGCTACAGGTAACTTTCAAAACTGGGTTCATGGAACGTAATTTGAGTATAGCGCTAAGTAAATGCAGCTTTTGTATTGTTAGCAAATTAATTCGCTTTTATACTTAGATTTATTAAAGAAAGATTATTTCTCATTTCAAAGCTGCTTTGCAAGGTTCCCTTGTTTTTTTCCTGAAGATACTTACAATCCTCTACGTCTGGTAGTGATGAGAGAGACATTTTCATTTTTTTTGCTTCAGTCAGCCTTGGTTTTTCGAAGTCCTCAAAATAGCTCACATTTGCCTGGTTTATTTTACCAGGAGCCCAAGTAACTCTTCTTCTTCTCCTGGCCTTTAAAAAAAGTATTTACAGAAGTGATACAACCAAAGCACTAAGCAGATAGTAGATGTTGCATTAGGCTCATTCTACAACAGTACCAGCAGCTAACTAGACAGTGTTTTGCAATTTCTTCAAAATTAAACCACAGCATAAGAGTTTAAAAGCAAAAGTCTCTGCAGTCTGTTCACTGCAAGGCAACACTGAACTGATACTCAAGTTCTTTTAAAAGTTGTCCCTTTAAAATTTTAAGAAAATTTGTGTGCAAATTGCCTATCAAATACTATTCATTGTCAATATAACCCTATGTATTTAATATTACCTTTTGCAAAGTATTTGAGTTAACAAATAAGATCTAGAACAGGTGCTTACTTTAGCATTCTGTTTTGACGAAAAGGAGGCAGAAGTCACCAGCATCTCAGTTAAATTTCGTATCCTATCTTCCTGTACTTTTTGAAGAGAATTTTTTTCTTCCAACAGCTGAGCCAATTGGTCTTTTTCCATTGCGTGAATTTGAGTCTTCGACGACACCTTTCATAAAAATAATATTAACCAAACTGTATTTTAAGAGCACAAATTACTCCTACAAAAAATGCACAATTACTAATATTTAAAAACAATTACAGATGTAAATTCTTCTAAGTCCAGAAGAGCTGTTTTTAATCTTTAACAATGAAACTGACAACTTAGTCTACAATATATCTGTAGTAAATAGACTTAGTACTTAAAGGAGTCAAAACTCCCCAAAACAATACAGCCTCAGATTTTTCTAGGGACAAAAAAAAAAAGCATTATTTCAAGTGTAATACAGTTTAAGAAAGACCTTCCCATGGTGCCAGAAGCCTGAAGCCCTTTGAGAGCTATGATTCAATTGTCAAATAACAGCAAGCTACTCTAATGCATGTGGTCTTTTAAAATTTGAAGTACTGAAAATTTATTCTGTTGCAAAGCAACTGCATTCCAGTAGGTAGTCTTTTGACAACTTTATCATAAGCTTACAATAGTTTACAGTAATTCAAAGTTCATCTGGGGTTTTCCATCAAACACTTCTGTACTTAATTATTTTCCTCACTACCTACTATCTCAGAAGATGGCGAACACACTTCTGGATACAACTTCATACTGCCAATTAATTCTCTTATTTTTAAAGAGGTCAGTTACTTTTCCTTAAACTTTCCTATTTTTTTATCTAAAAAAAGTATCTTTTGATGATTTAATTCACCAAAACAGTATGCTCTGAATTGTGATTTTCCTGTGCTTTATCTTTTATGATCTATGCTCTAAACAAGACTTGCAAGATCGCTCCTCAGCTCCATAGATTTTTGGAGAAAGATGAAGGCACGAGAGACTACACTATTTAGTAGTAAGTTACTGTTGTTCATTTTCTAAATGTATCTTCTGTCTATACGTGATAGAAGATTTGCCACTGATCTTAAGCCACCACAACTTCTTCCAACTCAAACTGAAGATAAACATCAGTAAGGGGGAAAAACATAATTAAATTGGAAAGTTTAACTGCAACACAAGAAGTTATTGAACGTCAGTTAACTATTCCTTTTGATATGTGGTAATGTGTGCTATTAAAGTGTGCTATAAGGCATGAAAAAATTTGTATTTCTTAAATGTTAACTTACAGTAAGAAAGTTATTCAGTCAGGTGATCTCATTCAGTGTTAGCTTTCACAGATACGTTATCATCAGTTGTTCTAAACTTCACATCTTAATTTCTATTCTCTCAATAGAAATGAGATATCACTTCAAACAGTTTACCTACCCCTCTAGATTTAACTGGTTTAGGTTTAAAACAGAATGTTTCCAAATAGCTATCAGTACTAAGGATACATTAAGAATTTTATTACACACTTCCTCCAGCTGCTTTTTCAAATCCAGAATTTCTTTGCGATATCTCTTCAGGAGGGCATCATCATCAAGTACTTCATTGACTTTTGGAGTATTCTTCATTCTTTTGGCTGTATTGGCAAACTGGGAGAATATTCTCGCATTGGCAATAGTTAGAGCACAAATATATCAAATGACTTATTCAGTCTCCTTTCCCCAACAGAATTTAAGGACAGATTATTAGATGAAGAGCAACACGTAATAAAGGACACAAATATTTAAATTTACTTATTTTTCACATATTCTAAGCTTTTAAAAGGTAAGCTTTTTTTTGCTTGATGTTAATACCTAAAGAGTGAAGCTCAACATTTAAGCAAAAATATACCAAGTCATTTTTTATTTAATGAAAAGCTCAAGAGACCACCAAAAAGGAAGACAATCCTACCTAAAGAATACAGTTCATGAATAGTTCAGTTACGTTCCTTTCCTGTAGGACCTGTCTAACATCTTATGTTAGCAAAGACTTGTATTTCCAACTGTGTTTGGAAAAGACAAATCAGAAAACAGATGCTACCTACTGCCTGCAAGGTGAGAGAAGCTTTGTTCCAACTGCCAGAAAGC
The DNA here is from genome assembly GCA_013398225.1 of Steatornis caripensis. Taxonomy (NCBI): domain Eukaryota; kingdom Metazoa; phylum Chordata; class Aves; order Caprimulgiformes; family Steatornithidae; genus Steatornis; species Steatornis caripensis. The sequence continues at coordinate 66,962 of VZSC01004281.1, forward strand.
TGCAGTTAGACAACCTAGTACAAGATGACAACTGGGAAAAGATGCTGTGTACAAAATGAAATATTTCAAGCTCCAAGTCCTCAGAGGACCTTTAGAAGATTCTATTGACTACAGATCCAGTAGATTATGTTTTCCACCCCTCCAACCTGTCTACAAGAAGCCTTGAGTCAGAATAATGCCTGAAAACAGGTGAGAAGTTTTACCTGAAGAGTACTGAGTGTTTCATCAAAAGAAACAGGAGTAATTGTACAAATAATAACTGTCTTAGCATTTCCTCCAAGGGAGTTCTGCAGAATTCGAGTCAGCTTGCTGTCTCTGTAATTTATGAAGCTGATGAAGAAAAAAAGAATTGATATCTTCGTATAGAAAAACCACAGTAAATACATTTTCTAGAGGTAATAAGTTATCTGAAATAGTTACCTACATGAAATAGAATTATATATAAAGGATTTTAATTTCTTAGTTTATTAGGGACTTCTCTTAAAACAGGTATACAAACACAAGTGCTTACCCAGAAGGGTCATCACAAAGTTTTTTGATAACTTGACCCAGAATGAACAAGCTCCGGTTTATGTTGCAGCCTTCTTTCAGTCGGACACCTAGGTATCACAAAGTAATTTTTTTTTTTTAATTTAAAACAACATTAAGACACATTTTCAACTTCTCAAGATTTTGTGCTATGTTACACTCAGAGGGATTATCCAAGAGTTAAATCTTAAGTGCCACAATGCACTATGACCCATCAGCAGCCAGTATCAAATCCTTTATCATAGCTGAAATGCATCAAAATAACATAGTAACCTATCACAAATAAACATTAACAATCATTACATAGTAAGCAGTTGGAGCCATAAGAAATTTTTTTTCCTGTTTAAATTTTGCAAATGCCCATATTTACATGTGTAAGTATATCAAACCAGCCTTAGATATGACTGTAGGTTAGTTATTCCTTGTAAGAGAAAATATTAACTTGTGTTCCTCTCAAATCACTTTTTTTATGATAAAAGCATTTTTTGTGCAGCTGCATGCTGTCACTGTTAAAATTCAAGATTCTTCTTACAGCTAGAGTGAGACATCTACTTACCTTTCACCTTTACATATGAGTTCCTACAAGCTTCTAATAATTTCTTTACTACAGGTGAACCTTTACTGATTCATTTCCATTCCATTAGCTCAGTGCATGACTGTTGCTGAACTTGCTATTCTAGAAAAGTCTTACTACTACCTAATTGTTTGCACTTTACAGCATTTTCAGTATTTTCCTGAGTAGATGCTGCCCTATCAAGGGTAAGAGAGATTATTTATAAATAAGTGAAACAATAGCACATAGATAAAATAAGTTCCATTCTATCATAGTTTCTCGTAAGGGTTAATTAACAGAAGTGGTCATCAGGAGAGCCTCATTTAACACTCACCTTCAGATCCTGTTTGACTAGCTCTTTCACTGCCTGCCAGATCTACCAAGTTCTGCAAATTCATTAAATATTTCAAAGGTTAGTTCTGACGCAATGTAGTTTTAGATCCTCTTAATTCTAAATCTCTGTGAAGAGTTTCATAAACTAAAGTTACACTTAGAAAAAAGCAAGAGTTCCATCATTATTGGAAGTAATCCATACCTACCACACACACACCAACCAATACTTTCAAGGTACATGAGGACATGGAATAAGTTTGTATTAACTCTTATTAATACCACCTTGAAGAGTATTTCAAAGTTGCAGTGCAATTCCCCCCACCCTCAGTAACAAAAAGATAAACAGTTTCTGAATATAGAAGTGTTAACTACAGATTCAAGTCGTGGGAAGCTTCATAGAATCACAGATCATCTGGTCCAATCCTTCATGGGAAAGAGAGCCTCGATGAGATTATCTAGCACCCTGTTCTGAATCAACTCTATGTCTCTCCTTGGTTGTCATTGTGGGGATAAGGAAATTAAAAAATTAGATACCAGAGGAAAAGCCCAACTATCTGGTTCAAAACCAGCTAGAGCTTTGTAGCATCCTATAACTATTTGCCTGAGCAAGTAGCACTTTAATTGGTTTACATTCCAGAAGGGTAAAATCCCATACTAAGTCCACCAAGCAGCAAAAGATGAAAAAGGCAAAAAAACCTCTCTTCCCCCAGTTAGTAGAGGTTACTATAAAGTTAGTTGGAACATAGAAACAGAGCAGACTGTGGGCGTTGTTGTACAAAGAGTAGATTCCATAAGCTATGGTGAGAAAAAAAAAGTGGGCAGTGGTTTGCTCAGATACCACATGAGCGATGTTTACATTCAGATCTCAAAGCTTTCTCGTATAAAGACAGAACAGAAAACTCTTTCCACAATGCATGTGATTAACTTAATGCTATCCCCAATGCTGAATAAGCGCTCATGAAGATTTCGGCAAGCTCAAGTGCTTTCATATGGATTTACTTCCTCCAGTTGATTTGGATTCTTTTCTGAGAATCAAGGGAAGGCTGTATAGAGAAGGCTTCACAGCAACCAAAACACTGTCCTAGAGATCAGCAGTGTATTCCTCCCGGCTTATTTTATATAAGCTTATTCTCCCAGATATTTTATATACCAGCAATCCACCAAAGAGACACTAAGTGTGGTTACTTTCAAAAAAATGGATGTTCTGGCCATTGCAGCTGTAGGCCACATGTTCTTTCAACAATTAAATCTGAGGATAAGAGAAGCCCTAAGGTTACCCACTTCACAAGTTATTTCACCAGGCTTGTCAGTGGTCAGGAACAATTGAAGGGGAAGCTGTGTTGAACAAAATGTAAGAGCATTCCGACAGCAGCCCCTTACGCTCCTGGGAAGGGCATAACACTTCCCAATCCAGTATGAATTGTCTAGGAACTATTTCCATTTCAGAATTCCCTTTGGTGAGAGGATATCCTCTAGATCATACCCCAGGAGCCTCCCTCTGTACACAGATGATCAGAAACATGATTTCTGCTGAAATTCTGATAGAAGTTAACAAAAAAGGTTACTTTATAATGAAATTACAAGCGTGCTTCTCTCAAACAAGCGGTAACAGTAAATTGTCTAGTTAAATGCCTATTTAATAACTTGTTGGAGTACAGCTTACCAAGTGGGATACCATAACTGCTCCATCACAGTTTGCATTTGCAGGGTCACTTCTTTCTCTACTTTCAATGATCTAGAAGAAGAAGGTGCAATAGTTTTTGCCACCTTGAAAATAATAAGAACCCTCCTAATAGAGAAACAGTTTTTACCATTCTGAAGATAGTGTGAGAACGGCTGCTGTGTTCATTCATTTTGGTTTCCCCATAATGGCGATTTTCTGTCAAAAAGCAATATTAGAATACTTCTGCTTATATGCTGATAAACTTGACATAGCTTTAAAATTGTGCTTTTTGTCTGTTATCTGAAAAAATAATTATTTCTGAATATAATCTCAAAGAGATACCACATGATTCTAGATATACCCTATTCATCAATGTTTTTCTAAGATATCGGGTGACATTGGCTAAACAACTTACTTTCTCCTTTTCTGATCCATTCCATAACTTGTTCTGGGGCAACCACCACCTCTTCAATCAGATCTTCTACATATGTATTCCTCTTAAGAGCAAAAATAGTAATTTTAATGAAGTGAGTTTTAGAGTTCAGTAAGTTAACATTACCAGCAATTATTGTGGTATTTATTCCAGTTTGCTTCCTTCTTAAAAGGAATCAGCATCAGTTGAACGTCTTTTCCCTCTGAACACAGAGCTTTATCAGAACTATAACCTAACGGCACAAGAATCAAACAACAGAAATCTAGAAGATTTCCTAAAAATAAAACTGGTAGGGAAATACCCTTCTGGACATTTTCTGAGGGAATCTGAAAATATATTCATCAGTACACATTATAAGGTAACAGTCATATAACTGGTAAATCTCCCTTCTTACCAAGTTCCAAAAGCATTGATCATTTAGGGCATTGAAAGAAAAGAAAAAAACAACAAAAAACAAACCACCAATTTTTATTATTTGCCACAAAACTTTATACTAAGAAACTGAAGATATCATTAATATAGATTTATTTTTCCCTACTGATCACCTTACTGAATAGTTCTAGTCTGATGGCTATTCTATTATTACAGTAGAAGAAAAGCGTATCTACTTTATAGATGATATGAAGATTGCATTAAACTAACTCTATACATGTTGAAGACTTCTAACACATTGAACTAGAGGCTTAATACCATGTTTGTAGAAGTTTTATTAGCTAGACAACTCCCAAGTATTCACTGTCAAAGTTCAGTGAAATATACTATCCTGGAAAACATAAGGGATTAAGTCTACAAACATTTATAAAAGACAAATGAGCAACAGCAAGCCCAGCTTCACTATTGTTATTCTCCACATAAAGTGTCCTTCTGCTAATTCTGAAGATAACAGTTACACAATTTGACACAGAAGTTTTCAACTAGATGCCTCTGAAGGCTTTTTTCTTTAAACAGCTTCTTTTACTCCAAGCAGATACAATATTTANCTATTGTTATTCTCCACATCAAGTGTCCTTCTGCTAATTCTGAAGATAACAGTTACACAATTTGACACAGAAGTTTTCAACTAGATGCCTCTGAAGGCTTTTTTCTTTAAACAGCTTCTTTTACTCCAAGCAGATACAATATTTACACAAATCACATCCACTTACATTAACATCCTCACGAATTCCCAGAGGCTTCTTTTTCCTGATATCACAAAGCAAATCTGTAATGGTTTCATTGTAGATTTCCATGTAAGAAACCCTTAGCAAGAATTCTCTATCTGGAATCTAGTGTTCAAAAGAAAAGAAAAGAGAGACTAATCAATGAACCCCTTTTTAATGCAAGTATTCTGAACTCAAAAATATATGTTTTGGTATCATTCCATAGATTTCTTCCCCCTGCCCATCATATTTGTGCATTAACATCTACAAATACAGAATCATTTTACTTCTGTCTCGCCTCTTTCGAGCTGCATAATGGCATATTATTTTTAGTAGGTTATAAAAACGTAACCGTCCTACAGAAGTGTGACGGTAGTCCTCCCACTTAAATGCCCTTTACATATCTAATTTCCTCCTGCTTAGGCTCTTTCCTCTCTGTGTACGTAGTTTTCTCTCTTGTGCTTGCTTAGATCTACTTTGCTGCTGCTTCTTCCCCTGCCTCCCTAGTAGAGAGCACTGGTGTGAGGAAAGGCTGCACAACAGACTCAAGGACTACAGCACCATGGAAAGTTTTCTTGGCTTTACTTTTGTAGACTCCCTAAAGTACTAGGCACCTCCTCAAAGGACCAGTGACCATTTCACGTAATACGTGATAACAATTACCTGAAATCCTCAAGGCAGAAGCAAGTGCTCTGCAGATGATGTTTTAGAAGTCACTGTTTTAACTTACACCTTCTCCTTACTTTCTACTAGCACTGAGAAATTAGCCTCTGATTCTTTTGAAAGCCTGAAGTAAGTATATTTAGTGTCATATTCTTCCCACTAAAAAAAGTCTTTAATACGGTTAATTTCCTTAAGTTTTAAAATAGCAGAATAAAGAACACAAAGCTTCACATTACCTTATCTACCACATTAATGAGGGAGCATCTATTTACGCTTCTAATCTAGGCTTATATATTTGCAAATTTAACCACCGCTCCTCAGTTTTGCTCTGATTTGATTCCAACTAAGAGTCCCTTTATTTTTTTTTTAAACCACTCATCTTTGCAAGACTAGCAAAGCAACTGCAACATATGGTCCAACATAAATTCCTTTTCTTCATAAGCTCCTGGATACCAAACTTAATTTTTCTGTAACAATCACAAATATTACTAGTCCTTTCAGTCACTTCAATTTAATGGAATTGCTCACCTCACAAATAACTTTGAAAACATGTTGAATTGCCTTCGGAATAACGCCCACAGAATCTTCATTTCCCATCATTGTGTATGTCTTCCCTGAAGCAGTCTGTCCATAAGCAAAAATTGTGCCTAGAAAGATGGTTAAATTTTACTAGTTACGTACTAAATACATTACAAACATGATTTAAATATAGTTTTAAAACTTACCATTATAGCCTTGCACAGCTGACTCTATAATTGGAACAGCTACACCTTCATATAACTGCTGAGTGTTGTCACTTGAGTGAAAGACGCGATCTTAAAAAAAAAATGAAAGCATGTAAATCCATTGTATTGGAATTCAAAACCAAGCTCTCGCCTTATTTGCTACAGCTGACTTCAAATCCAATAAATGGGCATCAGACTGTTTGTAGGATATCTCAAACACAAAATTTAAATGAGACACTGCTAATGCAGGCTTTCTTTTTTTAAAAAAAAAAAATATTAAACCCAGAACGAAGAAGAACACAATGAACAGACAACAGACAAGTCAAAAAAACCTAAGAATGATGTTAGTATACATTCAAGTAGAACACTAATGAAGGCCCGTGTAAGCACCAAAATGAAACAATCGCTTTCATAGTCTTACCATAATTGAATACTTTTGTGCCATTCACTTCGGAAATAGTATTATTTTCACTTTCCCAGTGTAGCGACGCTTTATCTCCTAGAGCATTTTCTCTAAAGAAGAGGTATTCTATTAGCTTTATTAGGCTCGGACCCTGCCCCGGGAGCGCCTCTCCCCCAGGCCCCCGGCAGCCCCGTTTGCTCCGGCTCCCCCCTCCCTCCCTCCCTCCGCAGGGACGGACGCCGCATTTATGCCCCCGCCTCTCCGCAGGGCGGTAGCGGCTCCCGGGGACCCAGCAACACGCAGGGAAGCCGAAGGACCCCGAGGCCGCGGGCAGCACCACGGCCTCCCCTCAGGCCGGGGGCTCACCTGGCGATGAGCGGCCGCACACGCACGCAGACCGTCACGGCTCCCTCGTCCGCCATCTCCGCGGCCCCGGGCACGCGCTACCTGTGGCAGGGAAGCCCCTCACCCCTTCCCCGCCCGCGCCCACCCAGGCGAGCACGGGAGCAACCCAACCGCCGCCGGAGTTTGAACTTCTCCCGGAACCACTTCCTATTGGCCCGTGCAGCGCAGGCGCTGCGGCGGAGCGTACCACGCGCCAACAGCTGACGGGGGGGAGGGGCGTGGGGGGGAGGGGCGTGGGGGGGCGGACAGAGAAAGCGTCGTGAGGGGTAGGTGGCTGAGTAACCCCCGAGCTGTCCCGCTCCTCCCCCCCCC
>VZSC01004281.1:82354-143776 GCA_013398225.1 Steatornis caripensis
GGCCGTTGGAGCCGCCGCTCCGACTGGGCCCAGGTGCCTCCTGTCGCCTGCTGATAGCCAGCGGGCAGGGCCGTGTCCCGGGCTGCTCCTCCGGGGTGTGCCGTTTGCGTGGCCGCCCGCTGAGGAACAGCGGCTGGCTGGGGGAGAACGGCCCGGTTTCTGAGGGGGCCGACGTGCCCCGTCCTCAGCGCCGGGCGGGAGACGCAGCGGCTGCCCGAGGGGACTGTGAGCGGGCCCCGGGGCGACCGCCTTCGCGGGGCTGGGGGCGCTCCTGCTGGGCTCGCTCCCCCCGGCCCCGCGGAGCTGGTGCCTTTGCTAGGCGGGAAGCCCCAGCAAGCTGCCCGAGCTGTTACCTCTTTTCCTAGAGGGGTTTTCAAGCCCTGCTTGTTTCCTTTCATCGTGACCCACAAACCATGAAGCGCTGTCAGTACTCTGTCGTGAACGTTTGTGGTACAAGAATCTTTCAGGTGTCTGCTGAGAGCAGAAGGATGGATCTTAAAAAGCTTAAATTTGGTTTAAAAATAAATAAGTGATGCTCATTTGCCTTCATTGCGTGCAGTGGAAAAAGTAGTTCGATATTCTGCATCTTGGTGGTGATATATCATGCTGTTGCCATAAGGTACAAAGTTTTTTCCTTTTGGGAGGAGAAAAATGTTGTAAAATCTGATAATTACTTAAAAAAACCTATATTCACAGATCCGAGGAAAAAAGCAGATGTAAATTAAACTGGAATGAAGGTGTTTGATAGAAAACAGTTTTGTCGTGTGATGCTATCAGTGTTAAGGAGACAGATGGCCACAGCGTGAATAACTTCTGTTTGCAACATCATTCAGACGCTACAAAGTGAAGGACAAATGTCATGTTACAGAGGAAGAATCTGCTAACTTCTGTTAACTTAGTTACTCAAGGTTTACTTTACAGTAATACAGTGGCAGAGTGCTGTATGCCATTGTAGTCCCATCGGGTATTATGTTCTACAGTGCATATCTACTTGAACAGGTATTTGAAGTTATGTTAGTATCCAGAGCCCTCATCATGTGCTGTCTCCTCAATTGCTCACAATTAAGTCAGTGAAGAGCTCTTACTGTTTGAGTAAAGTTAAACACATAATCAGTATTCAGTAATGAGGTTATGAAACAAATATATAGAGCAGGTGAGGTTAAAAAAAAAGGCCTTTTAAGGAGTTGCATTTTAGCAAATATCTACAGCTGGCCTAAGGGTAACTGTCAAGTGTTCTCTGACAGTTCAACAGGGAAAATAATACTGGCTTAGGGTATCCATGTGAAGAAGTTGGTGCTGTACAAATCTCAGTAAAATGCCCCGTTAAGGTTATAAGTTGTGTTAAATGAAATAGTGCAATACCTGAACTGTAAAATATACTTCTGTCATTGATGGATAGGTTAATGTAGCTTTTAAAAAACATAGTTTATTTTGCATATTTATTAGAAGTAACCAGAAAAAATTCTCGGATAGGGCATTGCAAGTTTCTGTCAAGTTCCAAGAGCGTAAGTGCCAGAAGTATCATTGAAGAATCTGACACATTCTGAAACAGCAGCAACACATACTTTAATAGGCAGAGCATTTACACGAAGAATTAAAAAGTTTCTATATTGTGTTCCTGTGATTTCAACGAGTAGACAGTATCATAAAAATGTTACTTCTGCCGGGTTTCAACTCGTAGAGGTTTTATTACTGACCTACTGATCTTTGCAAGGAATGTGCACAAGTTTGGTATTTTGCGGATGTATTTGCAGAACTTACTCATTGACTGCAGAGGGCGGTACAGCGCTTGCAAATTACTTGTGAATTCCTTTTTCTTTGATATCCATATTTCCTGTTTGGCGGAAAAACTTTTCTTAGTAATTCACTTCTATAAAAACTATGGAATTAAGTTGTCTTTCTGCATGTGATGTTCTGTGAAGCAGCTGCTCAAGAATGGGCAACTGCTCTATCTTTTCAATCTTGCTCAGCAAAGAAAGAGAAAACTAGGGGCACCTATATTGCAATTATGTTAGGACACATGTAAAATGTACAGTGGTTCAGGGCAAAGAGTACTTCAGCACAAAAGGATGTTTCAGCAAGTTGCTGTGATGATCTCCTGTTGATACAGAAAAGTAGGAAATGGATATAAGCAATATAGCTGCAGAAACTTACTCTGATGAATGCTGTCAGTAGCATGGGTTAATTAGCTGAACAGCAACTAAAGCATTAATGTTTTCTTTCCAAAGGAGATATGTTAATAGTTTGTGTTGGCTCTGCTGTGGCCAGGTTCCAGTGGTCTCTTCTCCTATGGATTCAAATCTGTTTTTCAGTAGCATTTTTTTTTTAAACCGAACTCTTGCCTGTTGCTGATTTCCAAGTGGAGATCCAAAGATGGTACAAAATATTGCATGTGGAACTGGACATCTGTTGCATTTCTATACAGTTTTGCTCGTGAATTTTGGACGTGCTTGCACTGGGAAGCGAATGACAGGCAATCTGAATAGAAATTCCCATTTCAAGTGATAATCTTTCTGTGCTCTGTTGATTTCTGGGCAAACAACTACTGAATTGGAAAGCCCAGATTCAGGCCCCATGTGTGTTTTTCTGGAAGAATGTCTTCATCACCAGACCAGTAAGTAGCATCTGTAACTACTGAGGCGAAGCTGCTCTTTACTGTGTAGCAGGCAAGGCAGCTTTAACTGATTTCCAGCCTGTACAATAGGGATCAGATGCTATTGCTTTCTGGATGAAACTTGTTCTCGCAAGTGGCTGCCAGGTGTGCCATCAGCTCACTTAAGAGGAAGGCATGGTTAGTAGATTCTTATTGGATTTGCTATGGCATAGGTTTCAAACTGCACACCATGGTCAAGACTAAAGTGCCTGAGCATATGAAGATGATCTTTAGTTTTTCCTTTATACTATTTTTATGAATTAAATACTTTTGCTAACTCTGACTGCTTCTAAATGACTTCAAGAGGAAAGGTACTTGAAAAATGCAGGTTCTGTCTTGTTACCTTTGTTAATTCTAATGAAAAGACTATTACCTACATAACTACTTTTTAATCTCATTTTTCTGTTCAGAAGCAAGTGACACCTGTTTCTCCTGCAGTTCTAAAAAAGCCTCATGCAATTCTTATACTAAGTTAAACATACAGCAAGTGGTTTTAATTGTGTAACAGTTTTCTTTTACTCTTTTTTTAATCCAGAAAGGATCAAAATCTATTTCTGCATCACTTTCTGAATGTAGTTTTCCATTTGATTGAAATTCTTCTTTTTATGTCACTTTTAATAGCAATTTTCTGCTAAATATCCAACTACGTGCCTGTATACATAAAAGTAAATATAATTCTGTGAATCTTAGATGTTTATTGTGCAGAGAGGAATAGATGCTCGTACAAGATCTTAAAATATGGCAGTGATTTTTTTTTGTTAGTTACAAGATTATCATCGAGTCATTGCTGCTGGTATGCCTTTTTTTTTTCCATAGGGCTTGATTCTTTTATCTTCTTTGGGTTATATGCTAAAGTCAAACTGTATTCCTCAGGTGGCCATAGATGTTATGTTAGTGCTGGCAGTCTGAGATGCTTTTCTATGAGGCAATATTATTGGAAAGCTGAGAGACTGTCATCCTTCTGGAGGGGGCTGGTAGGTGCTCTGAAGAGAATAATGATAATTTTTGGAGATCTAGTGCTGGTTTTTGTGCTTGTTGATGTCCATGGGAGTTTTGCTACTGACTTCAGTGAAAGTAAGATTAGGTCTTTTGTAATTTCGTTATCATTTTTTGACACAGACCAGGTTATATGCTGGGAGACAAACTGGTTTTAGTCCTGACTTATAGTGGAGAGTTGCTGTGGTTAAGGCTGAGCATGAGTTTGTATCCTGAGGTGTGAATTCTCTGTTTTACATCCTCTGAGTCAGAAAGTCACTGTTACAGGGTAGTGTTCAGTAGACGTTTAACTGTGCAGTGGCAGCAGTGTTGATGTGGACCAGCAAAATTTCAAGGGCCTAAAAAATTTTCTATTATCTGGTAATCTGAGTGCTAAACCTATGTTGTAAAAAAAGCTTCTGTTCCAACTTTGTTATTACTGTGACATGGTGAAGATTTTTGTTAGAGAAGTGCGGGAAATTGAAGCTGATAGTTTTTCAGATATTGAAATGTAATGTCGTTGTGATTGTGGTTTCTGTTACTGAAGATCATGCTATTTCTCTGTTTTTGGGCACCCTGTGACTGACTAAAAATTGCAGTGAACACCATGATTAGTGTTTTCTGGGTGCTGTATTTCTACTTTATTATAATTTTCATTGATGTTGGTATACCATTTCTTACCTGTCAGTACCACCAGAGTGAGGTGGGTTTTTTTTTGTTGCTATTTATGAGGAGAAAGCTTAGTTTTCTGGCAAAGAGTGTGGCAGTTGTGCATCTTTTAAATACAGCCTAGGTACTTTGTGCTGGTGCTCAGAAATGTCCATTTCCTACAAGTCTGTTAGATCACAACTACAGATTTTGGAGACTGTGTGGTGTGATACTTGCCAGTGTGAGATGAAAAGCAGTGTTGATCCTTGCTAGCACATTACAGCTGTGAGAGAGTTTAGGTGGGCCTGCTTTGGATCTATGTAGTGCCAGCTCAGCTTCTGTTATGTGTTTTTGTTGACTATTTTACAGAGAAATCTGAAAGTCTGTACGGGATAGTGCCTTCTCTTTAAAAGGTCTGTTCTCATCAACTGAACCTGTTTCAGTGGTTTATGTTGAAGATAGCCAGATATTAGAGCTGTATAGATCCCGATGACTGTGGTGTTGCAATAATGGAAATATGGGCTGTTGGCTCTTTGATTGCTGCAATAGTTTTTCCAGGTGGGAGTAGTGTGATGGCACGAGGTTCAAATACCCTTCTCTGCTCTGGCTTGTTGCAGGCTTGTCAAATCTTAATGGACTCGTTTCTCCTTGCTATGCGTCTAAAGTTCCCCTTTCTTAGGGGACAAGGGGGTGAAAGGCAGGGGAATTTTTGTTCAATGTAGAAATTCTTGGAGATTTTGTTTCTGTTAATAGTTAAGTGGCAGTTAAAATGGAGCAATGGTTTATTGTCATTAATAAAATGGATGTTCAGTTTTAACTTTGCAGATCTGTAACCTTTACTGTATTTCTGAGAGTGATAAAACAAACTTTTATATTTATTAGATACTGCATTCAATTTACAATGATTATGTGTAATGGTTTTATTCTTACATGAAGCTGAGCAAGTGCAATCACTTCAAGAGCATTACAAATTTCAGTCAATTGCCAATTTGCTTTTCCCTAGTTGTGTGTGTTACAGCACTTCTCATTGTAGAGAGAATGGATTCGATCATTTTTTCCCCCTGCTGTGGTAAACCCTCTAGTCTGCAGCAGCAGTGTAAAACAGGGTTTAATGATTCAGTGATATTTTACAAAAATATACAAAATGTGAGGACATAAAGAACCAGACTTGGCATTTTTCCCTTCCAAATGATTAGAAGGGCTATCTGAGCATATTCTTTGCTATTTATCAAATACTTAGAAAATAAATATTCTGAAATAAAAATCTTTCAGAATTGTAGAAGGCATTGTTTTCATTAGAGACTCTGGAAATGCCTAGGAACTTTTGTGGAACTTAATGAAATACTGAAACATCTGTATATCCCTAAGATTAGTCGTACATACAAGTTCATGCTTAAATTCTTTACTGGAGGAGTTTGCCATATTAGACTCTAAATATGAGATTCTGCTCAAAAATCCATGTTTATATTGCATTCTGTCAGAAAATCCATGCTGCTGAATATCACTTTTAAAAAATATGACTTTTGTTTTCAGGCCATGTTTTTTTAACAATGTCCAAGCAAGTTGTCCTATATTTTGCTATTTTTACTGGGTGATATGTAAAGATTGCATTGTTTGAGGATAGCTGTATACTGAAACAGTATGTTTAATTTGAATGTACTGAGTTCATAGTGCAACTGCATTCTTCATTTGAAATAATACTCAAAGCGTAATGGGGAAGGAAGCCTATGAAGTTCACTTTCTGATGATTTTCAATGAAGAGAAATCCGTCTCATTGTTATTTCATAAAATACCATTAGATCAGCCGTTTTCTCTGGAAATAATTTCTGTAAGTTCAAATACTCTTTCACTGTAAATTGACGCCTAGGTTCAGTCTTCATTGCTGCAAATAACTTTGTCCCATTTTCTTTTTACAGAGTTGTAGAACTTCCTGTAAACAACTGTATTCTAGGAACAAACATGTTCACTTCAAAACTGTGTTTGTTTTCCTCTTTATTATTTTGGATGGGGCTTTTGTTTTCACTTAGTCACTTAGTTGCCACATCTTTTTTCTATCTGTGAAAGGCATAACAAAAACAAGGCAAAAATTTGTATCAGCAATCAAAAGACTGAACAGGAGTACCTATGAAGTGTCTCTGAGAAGTTTCCCCATATTTTGTATTAGCAACTTTGCAATATAGCTAGATTTTTGATGCAACAACTTCCATCCTATTTTACGTATAAATTTTCCATAGAAAATGTACTATGAATTTAGATAGTAAACTAGATTCCATTAGTCTGTGGTTTTGTTGCAAAATATATAACTATTGTAAACATTGTCTTGCTCACGGGCATTTGAAACTTGTTTCGCTTTCTATATTTTGCTGATGAAAACTGCTGCTTTATCTATCAATGTTCATAAGTGTTCAAAGCATCCATATTAAACTATAAAGTTATTTGCATTCCTTTGTCAAAATATGAAAAAAATATTCTGTCCATGTAAGAAACTTAAAGAGCATCTCAAAAGGTGCCTTAATTAAGTCTGTAAAACTTAGTGGCTATAACTTTTTACTTTTAACTTTCTGGAGTGAGATTGAGAAAGAACTCTTTGATGCTTAGTTTATTTATAGGGTAAAATGTTTGGAAGTTAAAAAGACATGACAATCTATGCATTAAGCAAGGATTGCTTAACTGAGTGATGTGGAAATTCTGTCATGATATGCTATAAATTATGCACCTCTTCGGGCTGTAGTCACCTGTTGTGGTTTAACCCCAGCCAGCAACTAAGCCCCACACAGCCACTCGCTTGCTCCCCCTCCAGTGGGGTGGGGGAGAGAATCAGAAAGGTGAAAGTGAGAAAACTCCTGGGTTGACACAAAGACAACTTAATAGGTAAAACAAAAGCTGCACACACAAGCAAAGCAAAACAAGGAATTCATTCGCTACTTCCAATGGGCAGGTGGGTGTTCAGCCATCCCCAGGAAAGCGAGGCTGCATCACACATAATGGTTACCTGGGAAGACAAATGCTATCACTCCAAACTTCCCCCCTTCCTCCTCCTTTCCCCAGCTTTATATGCTGAGTGTGACATCATATGGTATGGAATATCCCTGTGGTCAGCTGTCACAGTGTTGTGAGGTACTGCTTTAAGTACTGTTTCGAAACAAACTTGAGTGAATACATGTAGTTAGTTTATTATTGGTGTTCAAAAGAATACCGTGGCTGTGGAATTCTGACCTAACTAGCAGGTTTAATTATGTACCATTTGACTTTGGATTTGCTTTCCCTGAGCCTGAAGATACCTCTTGTTAACTTTCTTCTTTCTATGGAGATTAAAATAGCATCCAGTTGGTTTCATTATGAGATCTGTGAATGCTGTATTAGAAAAGAAACATTTCCTCGGCCTGAGATCTTAGAGTAGCTCTGACTCAAAACTTCTACATAATCCAGAGTTTGAACTTTATTTAAATTACATATAGACCTTGTATTGATCTCTGATTATTAATTTGACAATTATTGCCATGTATATTTAATCAACCTTTCACTCTGCATATTTATTCAATAATTTTGTGATCAGAAAGTTAACTTTGAATAATTAAAGCCAGTAATAACACTACTGGATTACCGAGAGATTGCTCTCAAAAAAATCAGGTCCAGTTTTAAATCATATGGTTTATGTTGGACAGTTGCCTTTCTCTTCATTTGCTTAATACTAAAGTACAACAAAAATAGGGAAGAAAAAGGTTGCTAAATAGAAGTATTAGTTCTTTGAGTTTCAAATCTCTGAAAGTTCTTGTGAAGTTTCAGTCTATTATGAAAACACAGAAATTCAAATAGGAATCTAGAAACAGTAATCATAAATCTTGCTGAGTACCTAAAAAATGTAGACATTTGAGTTACTTTTGGGAAACAATGTAGTTTCTGAAATTCTGGATCTCTTTCAGAAGTTGCATTTCTTCCCTAAACCTTATCTGCTCCCTTTTTCAATTGTGGTGGTAGATTTTTTTTCAAAACTGTTACGGTAGACATAGGTGTATCTTGCATATGCAGCTGATATACTGTTCATTTCCTCTAAGCATGTGTTATAAATTCATTTACCTACTATCTATATTCCGTTCCAGCTCCTCCTCCTGAATGTGGAACTTGCCTGGTGACTTTGAGAGTTCATAACCTAGGGTCTGTGAACTCTGAGTAAATGAACACATTCACCTGGCTTGGGTGGGAAGAGGAATGAAAGATTATTCATTAATTACCTGCTAGGGACAACTCAGTTCCTGGGTTATTGAGTCTCTCCTCTCTCTTCCCCTCCTGCAGCAAGTACAGCAAGGTCACAAATTAGGTTTTGTCCTGGTTTGAGATTTGTAATGTTTTGGTCCAGAGTTAGCAGAAAAGTCATTCTGGTACCTTACCAGTTTTCATTCTGGTTTAATTACACAGAAGTTACTGTCTGAATTATAGGGCAAAGAGAAGAGCACCTTTTAGCAAAAAATACTTTAAATGTGTCACCGTTTGGAGCTATTGTGTTTAAGTGAACCCCGTTTTTAACTGTAAAAAATTTTAGTTTTTTTTATTTTGAACAAAGATGGTGAGAGGAAGAGTAATAGTCATAATACTGACTTTGTAAATGGATACAATTGTAATTAGAAGGCTGTTCTCAACTGATTTTAATCAGAACAGTTCTATTTCAATCCATGAAACTACATGCTTTTGCTAGATGAAAATCTCTCTTGTGGTATCTGACTCTTGATATTTATTGATGCTATCTTGCTATTTTCTTCCCTTCCAACTTCCTCTACCTGTTTGAATTCCAAAGTGAAGGAAAAAGAGTGTTTTGAGATTAGCAGATAAGATTAAAGTGTCAAGCTGACGGACCTTTTACTAATGAAAAAGTTGATTAACTCTCAGGAAAAGCAAACGGATTTGGCTAATAATATGGCAGAAGACAAGAAAACAACATGCCTAAAATTCAATAGTTACAGGTAATATTAATTTCATTTGTGGAGGTACTGCTTTTGAAAGAGGTTGGAGTTGCAGTAACAATGGCTGTGTACCTAAAATGGATTTCTGGAATAAATATTCCTTCTGGATAAACAACAATTACAAGAGAGGAAGCTGAGATTTTCCTGGAAGGCTTCTAAGATCTAGCCCAGAAGATATATAGTCATTTAACAGGACAGATCATGGTAAGTTCTCAAAAATTGAAAGAAAATACTTGATCTGACTCAAATCATGTGAGGTTTATACTCTTTCAATTTCAGTTGGCTAGATTCCTTCTGGCTCTGAGATTCAAAGGAAGGGTGATGTATACAGGAGGCAAAATTTGCTGAAAAAAATTCTCTAGTTAGATGCAATGTGCTTTCAGGAGTGTGAGTTTCATCTAGTAATGCATTTGTTTCTGTAAATGGGCAGTAGAGTAAAGTAATGGGGTTTAGAAGCAGTCATAGCTCAACAATAGGAGAATATAATTTATCTGTTGTCAGAAATAATAGAGAGTCCACCATGCCTGGTTTATATTATTCAGGCACTAAGATATGTTACATCAGTAGGCACACAAGAGTAAAAAATGTAAGGGAAACAGTAGTTTTCTTACAGTTATTTCATGTGTTTCATCTGAAACGTATAAACTTTGCTGTTCAAACAGTACCCCAACCTCTCTTTAAGTGCCACAACTGCTTTTTCTCCATTATTTTATGTATCATAATGTAAACAACAGTTAACAACCTCCCTCCTGCCTCATTTAATTGTATTTAACAAGTAATCAATCTGAATTAACAGCAGGAGACTTCATGCCATTCATATATTTTTAACAGATGTGTTCATGTAATTCTGTGAACATATTTGGCAATAAAGGGAATCTGCTGTGATTCACCAGTTTCCTGGGAGAATACTTGGGCCACACATCATCTTAATTAAGCATTGTTGTTTTAGACCTCTGACATTTGTGGTGAGGTTAAATAATAGTTCATGAGTTTCTATTTATCAGCTACTTGTGCTGATGGAGCCCTTTTATTTCATCTATGAGAAGGCCCTTTTAGATTCTTTCTTGAAAGATTTTTCTGCTAAAACCTTTGGGGGATAGAATGAAAAACGCTCTAACAAATGCACAGTAAATAAACCATATGATTCTCAAAATTCAAACGCCGCAAATCTGCTTGTCTGAAGTATTCAATTTTCAGTTAATGTACTCAACAATAAATATAACAGGGATTAGTTACATGAGAGAATGTTTGGCTTGCTATAGATTGTATAGCAGCCTTTATTTTAGTTTTTATGTACTGTTTTAATTAAGTCTGGATTTTTAGCCATTAGAATGTTTGTCCGTAATTGTATTCACTATTTTGTGTTTCTCTAACTTTAGGCACTGCCTATTTGCTTTATGTGAAAGGGTGTTACTGAGGGTAGCAAATCTTGTGCTTTGTTTACATGGAAGATTTGAATCCCTAAAGATGGTGGAGCACAGTAGAAGAATAACTCTAGTTCTAGATTTAAAAACATAGGCTGATTCTCCTATGGCTGAATGAGTTTTGTAACTTGAAAACAAATCTAAAGCTAAATGAATGTTGTAAGCTGTATCCTTCACCAACTTGTAAATAATGTACGCCAGTGACAGCATTTGCTCACTAGCTGATTGGATGTTACGCATGTTGATGCCTTAAAAGCCTCACTAGTGGACAGTTCAGTCAACGTCCTAGGAAGAGTAGATAAGTTTTCCTCAAATGGCTTGACAGTTACATATTTGTGGCATATAAGCTATATGTCATCTGATAAGACAGATGAGAAACAAAATGAAGAAAGATCTGTCTGTGTTTGTAATTAAAGAATTCACTATTTAAATATTTGTTTCTTTCGAGGCAAGCTGAATTGCAGAAGTTAGTAACATTTCTTTAAAGATGTACTTCTGAACTTCATATAGAGAGCAGTCAGGAAAACTCTAGCCGTTTGGGAGCTACAAGAACAAACATTATTTCTCAGTTGGCTCTGTGTGCAAAATCAAAGAGCTCTTTCCCTTCTGTCTTGCCAATTACTCCTATATTTGCTTTATTTTTGAATGCTAATGTGCAAGCAAATGGGAACACCAGCCCAAATCTTACTTGCAGAGGGCAGCAATTCATCCTCACAAACAGCTGCAGTGGTGACTGGCATCCGTGTTAGTGTGGGGTTTTCTTGCATCATACTTGTGTAATTATTGCAGGAACAGTTTTAGTATGGCTTAGAGCTTAAATATTCTAATAAACTCAACTTCTATTGTAGAAGAGATTTTATATTTGAAATATGTAATTTCTGTCACTTGTCACTTCAAGTGAAAAGACTTTATTCTTGGGAGTGGAACATTATCACAACGGTAGCAAGAATTGACTCATAGGTTAGACGGTCAATGTTTCAAGTGTCTTCAAGTCTAATTGTTGAGAGATACTGTAGCCAAATGTGAAGAATGGATTGTTACCCATGTGTTAGGCACAATTTCCTATTCATTGGTGTTTTGAACTTCTGAAAGTAGAAGGATTTAAAATATTTGTTTATTTTATGAAAACAAGTTGCATTATAACTCCTATTGAACTGGATCAAAGGTTACAAAAGCTAATGTTGCACTGAATGCAGTTCTACTGGTTCCAGTGATTGGTCTTCTAGGAGAGGCTCAGGCCAGGAAGGAGGAGGAGTACAACTCCCACTCACTTTTTACATGGTAAAATAGAGCATAGATCTCATGCTGGCCTTTCACAGGTGAAGCAAGTGTCTTTTGGTTGTCAAGTCCTGCATTTTTAGTCTTCCTGCTGAGGATGTAATAGCAACATTCCCTAACAGTGTCCAGACATCAACCCTGACTCTTCTTTTTTGAAGGGAAGGAATCAAGACTTCACTTTCCATCTTTAAAATTTTTTTGCCTTTTAAAACTTGCAAAGTAAGCATGAAATCTTACTCATGGCTTACTGTCTTATGAAGAGATCATAAAAGTGAATCATTGACTTCCAACACTGGGAACTATTTTGCATCAGTAGAACTATTTTGATAAGCAGTTGAACAATTGCCTACACAGTTATACTAATGCAGAGCTGCTTAGAAGTATTGAAACAGGGATGTGGCAATGCTATTTAGGATCAGGATAGTATACGCATTTTGACTCAACGGGGAGGTTAATGGGGAAAAACAAAGGGCTACAGTATTTGGAGGCTTCTTAGATCTTTGTATTCTTATGCTGATACTAGCATTGGCCATCTGGAAGGGGCGAGGACTCTACCCTCTGCTAACTTTTTTTCCCATACGGTACAAATTTTCTTAAATGAACAAATGAAAAGACAAACCATGATACTGCTTTAGGCAGTTGAGCCAAGCAATAGTACAGTTTTACTAGTAAAACCTATTTTTGAGAATTATATTATATGTATAGAAAAGCTTGCATAAGTATCAGGCAAGAGCTGCACTGATTTCTTGTAGCAGTGGACTCTTGCCCATGAAGAAGAGCTGCTGCCTGAAGCTTGCCAGTTTCCTTGATATGGTGAGATATTTTGTTTTCTGCTACAAGCCATGAATCACTGTGGCTATTGGGTATGTAAATGACTGGTCATCATTGTTACAGTTTTGGCTCTGATCTTTAGACAAAACAATCCCAAACTTGATATGAGCCACTTTGCACGGGCAGGGTGTAGATTCCCAGTCATTACGTGTTCAAGGCATATGGGGTGGCAGTGATAGGTAGCGGCTTTCACCATTTGCAACGTCTGGAAGTTGCTGGTATGAATAGCACACTTGGGAGTGTGGAGTATCCAAAAGGCCTTGCTAAAGCCAAAATACCTATATACCAGCTCCAAGGTTTCTGGGTGCTTTCCCTTTCCCTCCTGCTCTTGAGGAGGGAAGGGGTTAACAAAGAGCATCTGTTGTCTGTTTAGTAGCCAGCCCAGCTTTGAACCCTGACACAGAACTAATAGTAAATTAATTGTGTGTGCAGTCATTCTTTAAAGCAGACATTAAGCCACACACATATTGTGGGTGGTAATTTATCAAACTGATCTGCTTTTAAGTGAAAATGATTCTACGCAATTTCTGATGAACATGTTTTTTCTGTTAATATTGATATGCTTCGATCTAACACTGTTGTTATGAGTAATCCATCTTAATTAGGAGATAATTAATTTTATTATTTTTCTAATTCAAAATGGAAGTACATTCAAAATTACCATTTAATGAAAATGAGATTAGATAATTTTGGGCCTGTTTTGTTCCTTAGTTTTACTCAAATTATCAGACCTCACTTCTAGAGGATCTGCTTACTTTCTTAAAAAAAAAATTCAGAAAAGCCAAACAAAAACAAAACTCCAAAACACACTTGTATTTTCCTTCTCGAGGAAAAGCAGAGTTTTAAAAGAATCCCTTCTTACTATGTGTTTGCCTCAGTCTTGGAAAACACATTCTAATTCTCCATTCTGAAAAGAGGGATGACACTATGCCTTTGAGATGATACCATGCTCTTTCTAAATGGTAAAAATGTAGAAAATTCTGGACTGTGGTTGTGCTGGGTCAGTACATTTCTTTCCTGTCTTGAAAAGGCAGTGCTGTCAGTTAAACCTGATTGTTACAGAAAAAAGAACTAAACTAACATGTAACTCCAAACTAAGGCGTTCACTCTGCTGTATGAGTAGAAGTCCTTTGTGAGCAGTGGTAAATTTTGAAGTGTTCATTGGCCTCCTTGACTGAAGAGATGACTGCTGTTTCAGTTTGTGGGAAAGTTTCAGGTTATCGGCAAGGTTACTCCAGTTTGCCAGAAGCAAATATTTGAACAGTTCTCCCTAACAGAGGCTGTTATTCGATGTTTTGTTGTCAGGAATGAGTAAATGCTGCAAAATTTGAATCAACTCCAAGCTTCAGTGAAACTCAAATTTAGGATTTCATTTGAGTTCTGTTAAAAGATGAATATTAGCCACAAAATCCAAATCTCAAATTATGTTCCAAACTCTCAAAATTAAGGATTATTCCAATGAAGCTGAAATTGTACTTTTAGGATGCTCTTTGGTATTGAAATATACAATCGAGTTAAATGCACCTAGGTCCTGGACTTACCGTGTTTTGTTTTGCTTTTTTAGAAAAAGATTACATTTCCATTTCCTTCCTACTTTTTCTTTTTTTTTTTTTTTTTCAAATGTTTTGGTAGCTCTGCTTTGCTTGTGGTACTAATGTTTTCTCACAGGCTTGGCAGTCAATTCTTGCTATGTTCATCACACTGAATTTCTTTTTCTTAGCATCAGCTATATTTAATCATTCCCCTGAGCGGAAATGGAAATTGAACTTGCCTCCAGCACACTTCAACTCAGTAAATACTGGTGTGATAGGAGTAAGGAAATTAAAAAAAGCTACAAAAGCCACTGCACGTAATCCCTTAATCTAATATTAAGGATCCTGTGTTTGTCTGTACAAATATTGAGTACTGTCCGAGAACGTAAAAGAAGCAGTTCAACATTAAAAGACATATGAGCACTGCTATGTCTGGGGAGTATATTGGGAAAGAAAATATTTTTGTTGCATAAAAATTAGAGATCTAAGTGGCCAGGTATTTATTTGTACCATTATGGTATGAAAATTTATTTGATGATTCCATCCTAGTCTTCTTTTCTTTGGACCACAGTTGTCCTCTTATTAGACAACATCTGCCTTCTAACATTTGCAATTGGTTTGAGCTTTGAGTTCGAATGATCTGGTTATTTCCTGTTCTTACCCATGTTTGTTATAGTCAGCATAATTTAGACCCATAACTCTGCAGAGGAGCTGAGGCTGAGAGAGGAGAGGGACAAGGAGAGAAGTTTTGTTGAACGATCAACTTGTAAGCACATACTTCACGTTTTAATCAGCAAACTGAGCTTCACTGCTCTGCTTATGTTAGAAGAAATCATGAGAAAACTTGAAGGTTTGTTAGGTAAAATTATGAAATGAGAACAAAGCCCCTAAATGGATCCAATAAGCCAAGCAAGTAATTCTGAAATTACTGAGACCCCCACCTAATTTCATAGCTGAGCATTCATGTACCTGAGAATGAGTTGTAAGTAGCTTTTGTCCGCCATACAACGATATTAAAATATTCAATTCCAATTCTACATTCTTCTGCCTAGACATTAGTCTCTAGTAATTATGCTGAATAAAGTCTTGTTGCTGGAGTGGCATGAGTATGAAAGTGGTGCAAGAAAGACGACAACTGGCTATATGTTAGAGATGCTACTAGCATTCCTCGTATATCAGTGTACTTATAGTGGAGGGCAGTTCTTTACACTGAGAGTGGTCTAGGAATGCAAGATACTTTTCCATTGCAAAGTTAACCTGTATATATGGCTGGGCATGTATCTTGTAATTCTTTTTCCAGGTACTTCAAAGGAGCCTTTTTTCCCCCTTCTGTCAAATACTGGAGAAGATTAGTCTGTATTTTTCCATATTTTTTCTATTATGGGGGGGTTGAATTTCAATTAAGGGTCTCTGAGCAATGGGCTAATTTAATTCAGAAACAAGGATTCTGGCCACACATCAAGTTAATTCATGGCAAAGTTAAATCCATATTCTAACCTGCAGGTCACATGAAGTTAGAATTAGAAGTTTATCTCTCCAGAGTTTTTCTGTCTTTTATGTGTGTTTGGGGTGTAGGCTGAAGTCTAAGCCTGTCCTGGAGCCTTGGTACTTGAGGCCTACCTTTTGTTTTGCTTTTAAAATGTCAGCCCCATCTGTGCCTATGAGTTTTGGCAATGAGTTTAGTATGACTCCATTATAGTCAACTCGGGGATACCTAAGAACAGCTTCTGAATCTAAATTGGTGTAGAATACAAGAAAAATGACAGAAGATCAATATAGAAGAAAGCACCTTCTTCCTATAATAATAAAAAAATACCGATTTTGTGTATGTTCTTTTTTTTCATGCTTTTCCCAGTGAGACCTCATGGAAGAATTCAGTAGAGGGAAAAAGTGCAGTTATTGGTTGGGCTTGGTATAAGGTACGGTTTGAACTGCTTTGTTCAATTCTCTGTGTGTACAGGACAGTAACCTGAAAGTCACACTGAGAAATGGCACTAGCAGCATTAGGTGTCTGCTGTGATTTTTTTTCACCTGTAGTTTGAATTCTTCTTATGCACACTTTAGTTCTGAACCCTTTTTTATAGATCTGTTCTTTTGGTGTTATGGTGTTATGTTCATCAACACAATGGATTTGTTAGAATGCTGACTGAATGAAACTGATCCTTAATTTTTCCTGAGATTGACTAATGCAATATTTCAAGTTCCTAATTCTTTTGATTACTTGTTGTATGATTTCAAAGTTTTTGAGAATTTAAACCACTTGATATTTTTAATGCTGGAATCTTACTTTGTATCTGTTATGTTGTCCCATTAGTTTAGGGCAATTGTTGTGCTAGTGGATTTTTACACAGCTCAAATTTACCCTAAACTACACAAGCAGGTTTTTAGTGGTGGTAGGTCATGGTGACTCTTTAGTTGAATAGCTCATAAGCTTCTCATCCTTCTGGCTGCTTTCCTTAAATATGAGAGAGGTACTGTTTTAATGCTCCTCATAGGGCAGTGCAGAATGTAATTTCTAATAGCACAGAAGAGCAGTGAACGTTTCTTGATAGGTAGCAATTTTAAAAATGTAGTTTGCAGTCAAAGAAAAGGTTAGTGCTACTAGCAAGAAAACAGAGCATTATGAACTCTGTCTCAAGAATGACAGATACATAACTCTTCAAGACTTCAGGAAGGTTTGGCATCTATAAGGTCTAGATCTATGTGCAGTTTTTGCTGTGGAACAAGATGTTCAAATGCTAGAGTGCAGATCTGCCAGATGCTAAATGCTCTGGTCTTAATCTGATACAATACTCTGTCCATGGCATCATTTGCCTTAAGGTATAATCTCACCCCACACGCACTTCGAGCTGTCCAAAACAATATACTTCAATGAATGTGGCTCTGAGCCTAAGCCAATAACCCTTGTTCAGGAGTATACTGCCTATGGTTAGAAGCTGCACCCACACAGCTACATATATTACAATTGGCTGCCTGTAAGCAGAACTGCCCAGAGAACAGGTAGAATGTCAGCCTGTGAGAGATCAGTTAGACACACCCTCACTCGCTTAGATTTAAGCATAACAATAATTCCACTGAAGCAGCATGCTGCAATGAACGCATAATGTACCACCATGAATATAGGTTTTGAATGTTTCACTAGAGTGGTCATAAAGAGCACTGAACCCAAGAGCGTCATTCTCCAGTGACTGCCTCATTTTGTTTGTGTGGGTTTTACTCTCTCCTTTCCCTTTTGTCAGCCTTTTTGCAGAAAGTGGTTATTCATCAAAAGGACAGGCATAAGTTAAAAATTTTATCAATACTTGGTTGCTAGTCTACCTGTCCAAATAAAGCCTCGTATTTCCTGTGTTACCGGGAATCTTGCTCTTTCCCTGATCATTGTTTTTGATGTTTCTTAAGTTGAGATAGTAATACTGTAGGGAAATTGTACTCATTATCCATTACACACTGTACATTATACTTCATCTTTTTCTGCAGAGCAGGGAAGATACTGCTCTTGAGTTGCATACAACGTGTGCATTCAGTTTACTTAGCATAGAATAGCCACTTGGTTGGAAAACTGGAAGTGTGAAGAAAATTAGCCACATAGTGTCCTGGGGAGGAGGAAGGAAAGAAAAAAAGTATCCTCA
This sequence comes from Steatornis caripensis, assembly GCA_013398225.1. Lineage (NCBI taxonomy): Eukaryota > Metazoa > Chordata > Aves > Caprimulgiformes > Steatornithidae > Steatornis > Steatornis caripensis. Next base: position 100,283 of record VZSC01004281.1, read on the forward strand.
GTTTCCTAATCACTAGCAAATTGGGATCTGGTTTTGACTGGATCTTAGGCAGGAGTCTAAAAAGACCTTGGTAAGTAATGTGCCTGTCATCCAGTTTCTCTCTCTTTTTTTTTTTCTCCTCCCTTAAAGATGCTCTGAAAAGGAATGTTCTGTTTTCCAGTATGAGTCTCCTGAAAAGACTTGATGGGTTTTGGTAGTTTGCAGGCACAGAATAAAATGAGATGTTTCTGAGGCAAGGAAAATACATAATGAATTTTCTTAGTAGAGTGGTAAAATGCCAAATCGTGCTAATGTGCTTTTATCTGCTATCAGCTTTCAGGTTCTGTACTTGCCATATCACCTTGTGTAAAGCTGGCAGGATGTTTGATCAAATCCGCAAATTTAGATATGCCATTTATCAGAAGAGCACAAACAAACCAAACAGGTTTTTTTTTTGTCTGTAGACTAGAGTATTTTTAATTTGTTAGAACTTTGTATTACTCCTATTTATACAAATAGCTGAGTAAAAAACCCATATTCCATTGCTTGCTACTTTTACATAGCGGTGTGGTTTTGGACTCCACACAAGGTAAAAAGTTTTAAAAAGTTGTATTAGTGCTGTGAGGTCACCTAGAAACATGGTAGTGTTGCAAGATACAGTTAGTGCTGGTGGTTACATACTAGCTGATTTCTCATCCCTTCTATTGATGAATTAATGTCCAGTAATGGTGTTAAGCATATGGCTCTCCATGAGAGCTTCAAGAGGTTCTTATAGCTATGATGAGTCTTTAAAATAACAGTAAGTAAGCTGGAAAACATAATATAAAAGAGCCTGTGAGAAACGGTCTCAAGAACCTTGGGCTAAGTGTGTAAGAAAAAAAGCTATGAACATCTGATGCCAGAATCCGATCGGTATGACACCATTTTGCCATCATCTCTAGCTTTGGTTTTTAAAAATGTTGCTGCATGCTATGGAAAGCAAAGAGTAGGAGATGTCGATAGCTGTGTTAAACTGGCTCAGGTGTTTCTCCTCACTCCCTGAGCCCGATTTATTGCTTTCTCTGTTCCTCCAGCACTGCTGTGCTTGACTATCAGTGACTTAGAAAAAATGTTTTATTGCTGTTTCTTGGCTTTCTAGAGATACCTCTATGGAGTCTGTACTAAGATATTGTTAAAGTTTTGTAAGCTTTGATCCAGACTCATGAAAAATTAGTAATCTTCATTGGCTTTGTGGAGTTCCCTGGAGTACAGAGGGATAAGAGAGCAGAACAGTGTTTTCCAGCAGCTTAAATGCCACATGAAACTAAGTTATTAGGAGCAGGCAGGTATCTAACACTTTTTGAAAAATCAATATACTGATTCATCTTTGTGCTCCCCTTGATACATCAAAAGTATGTCAGATAAGCACTGTCAACTTCAGATTGTGTTATGATTTCAAGCATGAACACAAAGTTAATACACAAATTTGACTTCAGATTTTTCCCATCTAGTTTTACTTTGTGTTAGACATGGAAATTGCATCATCTATTTATCAGACTTATCAGGCTTTGAACTAAATAAAAGCAAAATATATTCCTCGGCAAGATGCCTCCTAAGCCAGAGCTGGCTGTTTGACTGTTGGCATGTCAAAGCAGAGTGCACCTACTCTGCTGCTCAGCATTTTTTGCATGTTTCATTTCCATGTTTGAGTGACTACCTAACACATCTTGACTTTAATAAATATGCAAAGAAACTGAAGTGTTTGAAAACTAGCAGTTAGGCTTTTCTCTCATATTTTCAAGCCCCAATTCAGCGTGATTAACATAGTGATCAGATTATGCTGGATACTTTTTTGGAAATTTTTTTAGACTGTTGCAGAGTATGTATTGAATGTTGTGCATAGTGGTATGTTAGCTGCTATGGCGTATGAGCAGGCGGCTATATGGCTATATATATGTGGTGTATTTATTTGTATCTCTCCATAGACAAAACAGTGTGAATGTTTTATGTAGGTCTTTGTCAGTGATTAATTAGCAATCTTTGTACTGAAGTATTTTTCAGTTACAGTTTTTGTGGCTTTGTATAATCTCTTAGTGAGATTAGTTAGAGGTTAGTGAGAACTGATAGCATTCTGAATGTTTCTGTATGCTCATACTAGGAGAGGTCGGATAATGGGCAAAAATTGGAGCTCACTGTGTGGTTTGATTTTACTGGCAGGTAAGGTATTTTAAGGTGAGTTGCAAGGAGTTAATTTGAGTGCAGTAAGGTCATAAAATATAACTCATTACCACAGCTCTTGCATTTCTGTCTGCCTGAAAGAGGGGGAGGTATCTTCAGAATTCGACATTTCCAGAAAATGTACATCTTACTGAGATTTTTAGATGGGGTAATTACTAGGAGTAGAAACAACCAGTCCTGGTAGTGGTTTCTGTTTCCCTACTAGAAAGCTCAGAAATCTGATAAAAATTGTGAAATAAATCAATGAGGTTCCATTAGCTGTACTTAGTAAAACTTTACTCTGTGGCATGCATGTATAGCTTTACTTTGCTAGTCTTTTATAACCCTTCTGCTCTGTTTTGCTTTCTGACATTTCTTATCTGTAAATATATTTAATTCATAAAGCTTTCAAGAGTATTCTTTGGCAAAACTGCTGCAAATATTTCTGATGTGGTAAACTTTCTCTGTATTATGAGACTATACTTCTGATGCTTTTGGGTGTAATTGTTTTAACATAGTGCCTGTTCCGGTTTTTCTTTCGTTTCTTCTCAGTGTATTTTGATATGCTTTTGTACCTTGAGATGAAGATGTTGTCGCTACTTAAATGCACAAAGACTTTTTAACTTGAGATTGGAAAGTGTACGAGAAAGGTCTCTCCATGACTTTCTAAGCTTCTATCAGCAGATTCTCAGTCAGAGTTTCTTTCAGATCTGTAGAGCCCAGTCCTTAACTACACTCCCTCTGCTAGGCTGAGTGCCCTAAAATTCCCTGCTCTGTACACGGCAATATTTTCTGCAACATAATTGCAGCTGGCATGCTGCTGATAGATCTGGGGGCTACTGGCAACAGACACTCAAAAGACCTCAGCCCTGTCTCTGAGATACATGAGAAAACAAGCCTGTCAGCCCCAGCAAGGTTTGGATAAGCACACTATTGTGCTTAATTACCTTCCCAGTAATGCGTAGACTGGATTCACTCAGCTGTAGATCATAGTGCAGGAGAAGCCATGAGAAGTGACGGAGCTCCCTAGAGTTCAGAAGCATCTCTGAGTCATGGAGCGAAATCATGGCTCTGGGGTCCTCTTTACTGACCTAAGCAGCCACTACAGTGACCACACTGCACGTTGTTGTGGTTCTGTAGCAGTCTGTAGATTAGAGTTGCTAAACAGAGAGCTGGAAAACATAACAAGGGGAAGACCTGGTGTGTTTGTGTTGTCAAGGCACTTAGAAACTCCAAAGTAAGCTATTTGCATTTAATTGTTCCCTTCTTTTGTAACAAAATGTGCTCTTAAAATAGTATCTTCAGATGTATAATAATGCTCCATCCCTGATTCCTTAGCTTTCTTTCAGTTTTTTGAAAGCAACAAAAATCTTCGATGGATCCTTGTTAGTAGATCAAGGAAAAAAACAGAAAGTTATTACTCATACACAAACCAGCTTCATCTGGCAACAGAAGCAGAGTATCACATTTGAAGGTGGAAGTCTGGAAGTCTTATTTTCCAGGTAGTTCTGTTGTTGTGTGTTCACTAGGGTGAAAAAAGGTATTTTGAATGAATTAGGATAAAATCATAGCAAAGTGACTTACACAGTTGAGGATCCTGACTTGAAAGAGGGAGAGGAGGGAGAGCAAGGAAGTGCCTGAAAGTTATATGTTGAGTTATTAGGGCCTTGTGTAAACTGTGTTTTGAAAGGGTGGACAAGGTAAGGGGTATGGAGTTGGTGATTGTCCTGGTTTGACCCCAATGCAGTACTCCATCCCATACACATCATGCTCAGAATAAAGGTGAGGGATCATGGGGGGGTCACTCCCTCTCCCTTTATGGCCAGGGGCCTGAGGGCACTGATGGGCTCTAACGGCCCTAAGCAGCCTCACCTGGTGCTTCTGCCTACACCCATGGCCCCGGAGCCTATTTAAGCCCAGCACGGGGCTGTTAGTGGGGGTCCTGGTGATGTTGCAGGGTGCTGCTCTCCAACTCTACCTGGCTCCTTGCTTAAGTGTCTGAGGAGGACTCTACCCAGTTCTTTGCTTAAGTATTTAAGGAGGACTCTACCTGCCGAGGAGGACTCCACCTGATTATTCTGCTTTTGATCCTGAATCCAGCTCCTGCCTGCTGCTGAGTACAGTCTGGGACTATCCTGGGGTGTGCTCCACAGCATCTGGGTGATGTATTTGTCATCAGTGGTGGTGGGGGCTTGATATCGGGTTTTGCATATTTTCCCATTATTATAATACACAATTCTCGTAGTTAGATTAAAGCTGTTTTTAACCTTTTCCAACCCATAGGTCTCTTGCCCTTTTCTCTTCACCCTCCATTTTGGGAAGGGAGTGAGTTAACAAAGAGCATCTGTTGTTCGTTTAATAGCCAGCCCAGCTTTAAACTGTGACAGTGACGAAAGGCTGGAGGAAGAACAGATGAATTGGCTTAAATTCAAAACCTTGTGCATGATGATATAAACCAACCTGTAGGACAGAAATAAGCATGCACTTCCTGTATGTTGAGGTTACCAGATAATTGTGTACTACAGGATTTCTTGAGTTGTCTCTGAAGCATCAGGCACAGAACTAACCCACTAATACAGTTGCCCGTGGCAGGTGCTAAAGCATGTACGCATTAAAAAAGTTATGGAAATTCACTGACCATAGTTTATATGATGTGAAAATATGTTAGCGTTGAAATGCTCTTACTGAAAAAGTCTGCTCTGCAAATTAGTGATTACATCATTTTTTGATTGACTGTAAGTAGAGGAATAAATAGTTTTATTAATGAAGCTCCTTGTTGAAGTCACTGAAGTCCAACAGCTGTAGAAACTCTGTACAATATGACACAAATCTTACGTGCCATTGCTGATGCTGGAATTTCTTAATGGAAATCACCGCAGAAAAGGAGAATCTTTCTGTTTAGATGGTTTGTTTAACCAAGGGAGATCACACAGTGAATACTTCTATGCTTCCTGACAAGAACTTATGCTATTGAGTTAATTATTGTGTTATCATAGACACTGGCCAAAGAAGTTGGCAGCTCAAGGAATACATACAAAAAATGCAATACAAAAAGATTACCTCTGGAAAGCCTCTTTCTTCCTTGTGGATTTGATATGCTTTGCCATCAGAACATCAGTTATGGAGCAAAAAGGTTAGAGTAGTGGAAGGACTTGACTGGTGACAACAAAGTATCGGCAGACAAATCCCCATGAAGCATCATGTCCAGAATTTGTCTTTGGATGAATAACTGGGGGTGCTCTAGTTCTCCTTTCGTACTCATTGATGTAACAAGTCGTCTTTGTTCCTTCATTGGTTATGTGCACATAGGTTCCAGTGAAATACGATTTAAGCAGAATGCATTTTGACTAACATTAGCATAACTAAGAGTCACTATTAGCAATATTTTGGATAATTAGCTTCTACCATGCTAGATAATTCTGTCATTGCATTTGGAAGAGTGCTAGCTAGTAGAATCCTTTTAAATCAAACTCTGGGTGCATAAATACTTTGTAGTCCCTTGGGAAATAATAATGAAAATGTTTTAAAGTGGGTTTTATTAATGTGCTTCAGTTCAGAAACAATTCAGAAATTATTCTTCCCTGTCTGGGTGCTGCATCCACTTGTTGTCATCAAATAATCTTGATTTGATTGCAGAAACACTTGTTGGAATTATAATTCAGTCAGTGGGCTACTTATGTTCTTGGAGTTATGGCTGTGCATAAATAGTTGCAGGATCAGCACCTAGCATTGTGAATTCTTTAATACATAACCATATTGTTATTTGTCTTTAATACATAACCATATTGTTATTGTTATTTAAAATTATATATTCTCTTCTGTGACAGCAATTTTATTTAGAAGTGAAAGGTAATAGTCTTCTTCCAGTACTCCTTCCTTACTCTCTGTGACCCTGCCATAACCATATTTTTTCACAGTAAGGCTGTAATCACTGTTGTCTCTGTTTGCATTGGAATGCATATAAGACTCGGAATTCTATATATTTTTATGTTGTGCATTTTAACACATATATATATAAAAATGATAAAATAATGTCTTCTCCATTTATACATTAACAATGATAGGAACACTTTTCACTCCCTGATATTTGTACGCTCCCAGCACTGGTGATGTAGGAGATTACTTATATAATGGACAAAGAGCTGAGGAAACGGGACACTGAAGCTCAGATTCTTATTGTCTTTTAAATATCTGTCTTCCATTAATTTAAATTACCTAAATAAATTTATGTATCTGGATACAGAAGCCTCTGACTGAGGAGGGAGCTGTACCAAGATCTCCTGAGTCCAAAAGGCACGCTTTAGCATGTGGATGGCTATTGCTCTGAATAGATGCAATGATCTTGCTTCTGTAACACTTATTTAAAGAGTTCGTTTTCTCAATAAAAGAACTTGTTCTGTTGAATGCTATAATTTCCATATATGAATGCAGAATTTTAGAAATCTTAAAGGAAAACTACTTCACGATTGTATATATAGCACCTGTTGCTTCTCTTCCTCCCTAAAATGTTTGCTTTATGGCCTTTTTCTATGATAGGGGCACCCACATAGTGGATGAAGGGAAGGCAGTGGATGTAGTTTTTCTGGATTTTGGTAAGGCTTTTTATACTGTCCCTCACGGCATCCTTCTGGGTAAGTCATCCAACTGTGGGATGAGCAGGTTTATGGTGCACTGGCTGAATAATTGACTGAAGGACAGAGCTCAAAGGGTTGTAGTGAATGAGGCCACAACTAACTGGTAACCAGTCACCAGCGGTGTCCCTCAGCGTTTCATTCTAGGACCCATTCTGTTCAATCTACTTATCAACGGCCTGGATGCAGGAGTTGAATGCACCATTAGCAAGATTGCTGATAATACCAAACTGGGAGGTGCTGTTAACCCTCTTAAGGGGCAGGAGCCCTTGCAGAGGGCTCTAGATAGACTGGAGCATTGGGCTATGATTAATCGGATGAAATTTAACAAATTGAAATGCTGGATTCTGAGTCTAGGAGGGAGTAGTGCTGGGCAGAAGTATGAATTGGGAGAGAAGTGGCTGGAGAGCAGCCCTGCAGAAAAAGGGATGTGGGGCTGCTGTTCAACAGCAGGCTCAACGCAAGTCAGCGGTGTGCCCTGGCAGCCGAGAGGGCAAACCGCATCCTGGTGTACATCAAACGCAGCGTAACCAGCTGGTGAAAAGAGGTGGTTATGCTGCTGTATTCAGTGTTGGTGTGGCCTCATCTTCAGTAGTGTGCGGTTCTGGCTCCGCATTGTAAGAAGGATGTGAATGCATCCAGAGGAGAGCAACAAAGCCGGTGAAAGGGCTGGAAGGCATGTCCTGTGAGGAGCAGCTGAGGACTTTAGGCTTGTCTAGTTTGGAGAAAAGGAGGCTGAGGGGCAACCTCGTTGCTCTCTACAGCTTACTGAGGATGGGAAGTGGAGAAGGGAGGTGCTGAGCTATTTACTGGTATCCAGTGATAGGATGCATAGGAATGGCTCACAGCGGCGCTAGGGGAGGTTTAGACTGGACATTAGGAAGCATTTCTTTACTCAGAGGGTGGTCAAACACTGGAAACGGCTTCCTAGAGAGGTGGTCGATGCCCCAAGCCTGTCAGTGTTTGAGGCATTTGGGCAATGCCCTTAACAACATGATCTAACTTGGTCTGCCCTGAATTGGTCAGGCAGTTGGACTAGGTGATTGTTGTAGGTCCCTTCCAACTGAAATAGTCTATTCTATTTCTTGAAGTTATCTCTCTTACAATAATGTACAAGGAATTTAGATATATATTCCCTATAATAACAATGTATGATGATCGATCTTAGTACAATTGTGGAACACAAAATAAGGTTCAGTCTCTTCTCAGTCATTATTTCTTATACCTCACCCAAAACTAAGAGTGCTCTAAACATATTGCACCGGGCCATGTAGAAAAATATCTGACATTTGAGTCACACAGTAGACAAGTTCTGTGCTGCTCTGTTCACAAAAAGTAGATACAAGATTGTTATTTGGACACTGGCTGAGAAGTGTGGTTAGCAAGCATGTCAGCTGTTGAGTCTGGGCAGGTGTTACTTTGCAGGCCCAAAAGTAATATGTTAAACAACTTTTAAATATATTTTTAAAATTATATATTCTCTTCTGTGACAGCAATTTTATTTAGAAGTGAAAGGTAATAGTCTTCTTCCAGTACTCCTTCCTTACTCTCTGTGACCCTGCCATAACATATTGTAGCAACCACGTTAGCCCATGGGTTTCAGCTAACTGAAATTGTGCTCCCTATACCACCCTGGTTCTCCAAAAAGGAATGGAAAAGACAATAAAACCAGTGACAATATCTAATGAAATAGGCCACTGAGGATGAACAAGTATCTTTTAATCTTATTTCAGGGTTACCTTCAGCTGGTAATTCTGCACTTTTTCTTTCAACCCTAAACTGAGCCCTAGCTGGAACAATAGACTAGGGACCCCACTCCATTTACAGAGCCAGTAATCCACAGAGGAAAACTTTGCAGCCATCTCCTTGGACAGCACTTTTCCATCAACCTTCTAAATCTAGCTCAGTGCTCTCTCTTTTTCTTTATCTGTAACTATAACCCTGAGGGGCTGTTCAGTAGGCCAGGAGACCCCAGCCACAGGCTTAGTGTTTCTTACAGGAGCATTCTTCAAGCAGCCCTTACTTGCACTTGGCTGCACCTTTGCAGTCCTTTTAGAACCCCGCTCCAGTTACGGTGCTGCCCTTCCTCTGAACTCTGAAAACTGATAATTTTCCTGAATCTAACCAGGGACCCCACTCCATCTACATACTTGATATTCTTCAAAGGAGAATAACTTCTGCAGCCCTAAAAGTTTAATCTTATTTAAAAACTTTGTAAGAGGTAGAAAGGAGAGATGCTCACAGATAAGCATATTTAAGAGATTTGCAAATCTTGTGGTTACCCAAGAGAATTTGATACTGGAATAAGCTGCAAGAGAAGGAGGAGTTGCTGTATGATACTGACTCATTTTTGAGAAAGCACATATATGAGGTAGCTTTTAAATAATTGTGTGTTTTCCGTGGACAACTATTAGCACTAATAAACTATGCCTTGAAGCATGTTTTGAACTAGATTCTGAAAGACAAGAGGAAGACTCTTCCTCTGTTGAATAAGGGTCATTCAGGACTCAGCATGTGATGAGGCTGAGGGCAAGGAGATGGGATCCTTTAATGTAATTCAGGCTGATCCCATGAAGTTATGTTTTGTAGGGTAAGCTCTTCTGCTTACCTTGCATGCAACCCTGTGTGCGTGGGGCGAATGAATTTCGATCAGACAAAGATCAGGTTCTGTATGGAATTATTTTTATTTGTCTCGGATTTCTCTAGTCTTCTGAAACATTTCACTTTTATGTTTGAATTTTAGCTTTTGAATATTGCACTGAATCCTGAGTAAAGTCTGAAGTGACTTGCTCAAAGACAGAAAGGAAATCTGAAGCGGTAGAAGCTTAAATCTGAGACTTGGGTCCCACCTAGCCAATGGATTCACTTTTCTTTCTCAAAGTCCTTTTAGCTTCTGGGTACATCGCAGATATAGAGTCCACTAAATTACTGAAAACTGAAGTTAAGTGCTTGTTGGATAATGATCAGAATCTTCTAAGGCTTTTGGTGTTTCTTTTGCTTTGGTTGGGTCTGAATGAAATAATCTGATTTGTATTCACTTCATACATTTATTTTCTCTTTTAACCTCTAGTAGATGCAAGTTCTCTGTTAAGAGTACACCCCTTTCACTCCTTGGCTATTTGTTGGAAAGGTAAAGGGAGAGACTGGTTTCCACAAGCCCTTCTTTCTTTGAAAGAAACAATTTCTATTCCCTGCCTTCGTGGAGTAGGCTGAGTGTCCCTTTTCAAATTCTGTTGCTAAAGATCATGCATGTCATCTTACAGATAAAGCATGGTGTCTGGCTATAGAGTGGAAGGCTTGCTGTGTTTTCAGCACCTAAAGTGTTGTCAGCTCTTAATGTGTGCCTCACAAATTACTAACATGATAACATTCAGTTGAAAACCAGCCATTGAAGGTGAATAGTCATAGTCCAACTGAAAAGTGTAGGAGAAACTTTTAAATCCCAGTTCAGGTAATTAGTTTTTTCTTCACTGGCCAACACACTGGAAATGATAAACCTGAATTTATACAAAGTGTCATCAGTTGGTTGCCAGAGTGGAAAAACAGATAGCTTCATTGCAGTGGTCTCAGCTTGCATTTCAGGGAATGGATACTTGTTGTCAATATGGGTAAAGCTGTGTATAGGGAGGAAGCTCAAATGCATCAGTTTCTGGAGTGCCAATACGTTCTCTGGAGTGCCAATAGGTTCGTGTGCCTCACAGACTTCCGAAATGTTTATGAGAAATGATTCGGAAGCATAATGGGCTGTTGCTGCACACTAACTATATAGCACTGTTGTAAATACTGACAGGTATATTCTGTGACTTTGAGCGAAGAAGGTATATTTTTTTTCTGCACGTGGTTTATGCTCCATGGACAGGCCGACAGAAAAAGCAGGTAGCGATTTACCCCCATGAACTACTAAATAAAGGTAAAGAATACTTTTCTGCATTGCAGAATAATATTTTGTGGGAAATGTTGCAACACAATTTACTAACTCCAGTCCTAATCTATGTTAATAAACTTCTTACAAATTTTGTTGCTGTAGTGTAAACTAATTTCCACTGTGGAAGTGTAGCAATAAATATTGACTGAATTAAATTATAGACATAGAGACATAGTGAAAAGGAACTTTTAGCTAGAAGCTATGAGGTCTGTGAACTAAACTGATGATTGAAGCAATCATTCTGTCAACATTATGTTCTAGCAGCTTGGCCTACGTTTATTTCTGTATGTTGAGTATAAGTAAATATCTCAATGGAAGTCATGTTCTAATGAAAAGCAATGAAGCAATATCTAGTATATTTTGTTATAATCTTTTAGCAGAGGCATTGATTTGTGTTTGAACTAATTGCAAGTTACTTAGTGGAGAGGGTATTATCTTTTCTGAATTTTGTTCTAACGAAAGTCAGAACACAAGTTTTACATACAATATCAGCATGAATGTTGCTCTGGAGAAGAAAGTGGACAAGACTCCAGTGCAGCCTGCATTCTGTGTGAACTTTAGTTTGAAGACTCAAACAGCACAATATTGCCGTTTGACCTGGTGCTTAAGGGCTGGAATCCTTAATTTTGGGGGAATGGAGAAGCTACTTGAAAGTAGTAGTGTAATAGGTAACCTTGAAGGATTAGTGTAATAGGATACCAATGACTATTCAAAAGAAAGAGCAGAAATTCATTAATAGAGGAATAGGATGATAGTATACAAAAGGAATGTTTACTTAGCTACCTAGAAAAGTAACAAAAGCGTGATGTGTAATGTTAGGTTTCATGGGTTGTGATGGCAGCTGAGATTTGCTTCTTTGGCTTTTCCTTCTCTTGAGCTCTCTTGACTGTGTTTCTGTGCATGATGAGCTAATTATCCATTTCAAATGGTTATGCTTGCATACAGCGCAAAATTCAGTTGTGATAAACTTCTGGACAAATCATTTTTATAGTAAGGCCTAATCATGACTGTCATTCCCTAAAGATGTTTTTTAAATACCATATTGATAATTAACGCTAGTGTCCTGGCTTGAGCTATGACAGCACCCATTTTATTTTTAGTAATTTTACTTTTCAGTTAAATCTCTTCTAAGTGACTGCACTCTCTGAAACGAACAGCATGTTTTTCAGACAGTGTCTGCTTCTAGGAGTGGTAAGGCTCGATGTTTATAGTTAGTGCTGGAGTAATGGTAGGAATGGTCTGCAGAAAGGCTCTTGCTTATGCTTATTCCTATAGAAACCAAAGTCACTGCTTGGTTCTGCGAAATTTCTTATGTGCCATAAATGAAAGGGTGGAAAAGGGGTCACACCTGCAACCCTCCGATGGGGAGGAGCCAGCCAGACAGGTGGCCCAAAACTGACCAAATGCAGTATTCCATCCCATATGTGTCATACTCTGTATAAAGCTGAGGGATCATGAGAGTTGAGCTGTCTTCTTCGATGTCTGGTGTCCGAGGAGGACTCTGTCCATTTCTTTTGCCTTTGATCCCAATCCTTGTGTTCCTGAATCCTCTTCCTGTCTGCTACTGAGTCCAGTCTGGGACTTTCACAGTGCCTGCCCTGCAGTGGCAGTGATAATGTGATCATCATTGGGGGAACTTGATATTTGTTTTGTATATATTTGTATTTATTTCATTATTTCCCATTGATACTCTTACACACTTTTATTGTTTTTATCTCATTAAAACTGTTTTAACTTTTTCCAACCCATAATCTCTCTTCCTTTTCTTTTTCCCTTCCCAGAAGGGGAAGGGAAAGGGTTAATAGAGAGCATCTATTGTCTGTTTAATAGCCAGCCCAGCCTTAAACTGTGACAACTGGAAAATAAGCAGCAGTCTCAGTGGGAAACTTGAGGAGTAATTTTTATTTCTGTAGTGTTTATAAATGAGAGTAGTAGTACCAGTGCTGATAATAGGCTGAAAAATTACTGGAATGGGAGAGTAAAGTAAAATAACAAAGGGAATGGCAAAATGGAAACAATAATCCAGGTAGAAGATATTATCAGAAGATTAATGGAATACAGTGGTGAAAACAGCCTGGTTTTGTGGAACGCCTGGGGATTCAGTAATTCAATTAGCAGTACCACAGCAATTAAAACTTTGGGCAATCTATAAAGTTGTACCATCCAAAAGGTCCAGCTGGGTAATGAGGCAACTGAAATTGTGGCAAATATGATCATACAGGGAGACTTGCTGTCATATGCAAAGCTGGCAAAGTAATGGTTTTCACAAGTGAAACCCTGAAGCCCTTTATGAGAGCGAGCGCAAGAGGAACACTGAGCATTTGGAGAATTTATCAGATAAATCCGTGTTTGAAAACTGAAACTGTAACTTGAGGTTTTTAAACCATGTGAACCTATGTCACCCAGCTTTTTTCTCAAATGCACTACATGCAACCTATAAAGAATTACGTGCCCAAAAGATAGACAAACTGTAACTAGCCACCTTGCAAACTGAAGTTGTGTGGTGTTTATTACACTGCTGCGTAGAGGGAACTGCTTAGTCTCAGCACCAACAAGGTATGGTTGAAGTTACGTTGTATTAAGCTGCCATTTAAATACCTAAGATTCAGTAGTAAGAGTTTATATCAACACAGAGATAACACAGATTTGTCATTTTGATTTGGAGTAGAAATGTGGTTTTCTGCCTTTTGCATACATAGATGAATTCCTAGGTTTTTTATTCTATTCTTAACCAGTTTCTGCGTATCTTCTTCAGCTGAACAGTTTTGTGCCTTGTGTGATACACATTTTAAATGGTTTTGCTTACTATTTCTTAATAGATTTTTCCTCATATTTGCACAGTAATGTCAAACAGTCATGAACTAATTTATGAACGGGTAAGTTAGATGGCGATTGGTTTGTTGGAAAGAATTGATAATTCATAGAAGTCTCATCTGTTCTCACAGAAAAGGATTGGATATAATATCCATTTTTTAGCCCTTCTGTGTCATTCTGGAACTTCAAAGATAGCAGGTCAACAATAAGTCACTTTTCTATTGCTGTAATGTAATGTTGACAGTTTGAGATGAACATTTATAAAAGATAGGTGATTTAGAAGAATATAAAATGAAAATGAGAGATATACTGAAATTTCTCGCACCTAAGCATTCTGTGGTGGGAGTTTTGCCTGAGTTCTGAATAAAGGGTTAGCCTTGTTCCAATTCCAAACTAGCATTAGTGTTTGCTTTAAAGCAGAAAAAACCCAAATCCTTAAATAAATGCACCAGCCTGGCACCAAGTACAAACCCATTGATTCTAACAAGCTGTTTCTATTTGCTGGTTTGTCTTTCTGTATCTGTTTGTCCGTTCTCTCTTCTTTACTCATGAAGAAAAAGCTTTAGCGTATATGTTCCCCCAGCATTAAAACTTAAAAGAATGCATTTCTTATCATTACCCTTGAACTATTTTGAAGAAAGCAAGAGAAATGTGCGTGTTTTTGCCTAACTTTAATTTTTTGTTGTTGTTGAGATTAGAGGACTCTCAACTGTGATCCACTACTTCCTCCCCAACCCCCCTTTTTTTTTTTGTGAAGATTTTTGGTAATGCTTAAATAACTTTTTTCCTTTGTTTCTGCTGTCTCAAGAAAGATTAAGTTTACTTTCCTGCTTATGGTTATTGACACTGGGGGCATAAATTATTTTCTTAGAGGCAGCTTGTGTGATGTTTCGTCTAGGAGAAATTTCACACATGTCTATCAAGGTGCTTTTCTTTTTTGGAGGCTGAAGGGAGGGCTGAAAGCTTGGCCATATATTTAAAATAGCATAGTTCTGTTGTGCATTAAGAACAACTGTCTATTCCAACTTAAGATATAACAGAGTGCTTGAATACAAAATTTTCTAGGGAGAGGAAAAAAGATGAAATTATTATTACTAGGTGAAGTGTAACATCTTATGGCACAGAAGCGGGTATTTCATGATGAGTATAGTCTTTAAACAACTGTATGATCTTTGTGATTATGCGTAAATCTTCAAAATATGAGTCACTGATGTAATATGCTCGTCTGAATTTATAAACTACTGAATAATAGCTCCATGATAGCAGGTGCTGACTTACAGTCTCAATGACATGTCAGACTTCAGTATCAGTATGACTGTTTAATTGCTGCTAACTTACAGGAAACTAGAGGATTGATCATATTGCAGATTTACAAAATGCCTAAGGAGTGTTTTCTTGCAGCACTCCAGATGAAGCCAAGAGGAGTACCGTTTCTTATTTCCAGCTTTCATGATGAAGAAAGAGCTTGAGCTGAAGTGTTTGAGTGAAAGACTTATGAATACTCCACTATTCTTGAGAGCTCATAACAGATGCACAATTGTAAATAATTCTTAGTTTGTCAGCTCAGGTGGTGAGATCTGAGGTCATCTTCTTTTATTGACCCTTGTCTGAAATACTTGTGGAGAGATAGACCTTTTGTTTGTTACCTGTTCTACAAAGAGAAGGTGCAGGAACAGAAAAGTTGATGATAGTTCTGTTGTTGCAGCTCTATTAGTCAAATCCTTAGAAGCCAAGAGGCTTGTCGTTAGTACCGAAATTGGAATGCCTGTTTAAAACACAGCTTTGTGTCTTAAGGACTACTTATTGGTATATGTCACATCCCACACCCCAAAATTCACTATGAACTATTGTTTATTCTTCTAGCATTTTCACTGAGTAAGGACAGATCTTGGGCTAATGGAAGCTACAGTGGCTTAGCTGAAATCCACAGCAGCACCAATCTTTGGATATCAGCTTTTCCCACAAAGCTTCATAATGATGAATAGGGTTATTTAATGTGATTTATTATTGCTGCCTAAGTGGGCAACAGGAGCGTTCTTAGTAGTATAGGCAGAAGTGCTTCCCACTAACAATAAATTTAATCTGTGAAAATAATTCNCCCACAAAGCTTAATAATGATGAATAGGGTTATTTAATGTGATTTATTATTGCTGCCTAAGTGGGCAACAGGAGCGTTCTTAGTAGTATAGGCAGAAGTGCTTCCCACTAACAATAAATTTAATCTGTGAAAATAATTCGTCTAACTGCCTCTGTAAATACAAGGAAAGATTAGTAGATAAACTGTCTTTGTAACTAGAGGTTTGAATTAGTGCCTGTATGTGGATCCAAACAGAAAGTATGTGGTCTACACACTTTTTAAATTAATACAGAGCCTGCTCATATCTCAAAGGCATTGAATAGGATTTCATTAAGAAGTAGCTTAATAGAAAAACTTCTTCAAAACTAAATTTCAGCCGGTATGCTGAAAGACGACACAAAGCCTGAAAGCTCCTGATAGTTAATAATCTAAAAATAAGTCTTAAAGTTGCTAGATTCAAAAAAGAAAAAAAGTATATTGACTTTTCAAAGACTGCTGATGTGACTGAAGGAAAACAGTCTTTACAAAGAGAAGGCAGAGAGAAAGACAGTTAAGTTCAAAGTCAGTCATCTCTGTTCCTTCCAAATATGACCTTTCAGGCTTGAAACAAATCCATGTCTGATAAATGTCCCCTCTGCATGACTCTTACAATCATCAGAAAATGAATTCTATTAGTGATGGTTTCCACACCAAATAGAGCTGCTTCTGAGCTGTTTCTTGCTCCTTCTACAGGGACTCTAGAATGAAGTCCTTTTTCAGGTGTATATTTGGGTAAGAGAATGGGGGTTGAGGAGTGGAACACAAGGCTGTTATCTATGGTCCTGGATGACCAAGGAGAGAGTGGTTAGATTCCTACCTCTGATAGTAACACCAAGCTTAAGGTAGACTAGTGCACTCTGCAATCTCATGTGCACGGCAAATGGGCGGGGGGGTGTGTGTATGTGGAATCTGCAGCAATGCAAAGTAGCACATTGATCAAACTGTGATCCTGTTGCCATTAACAGGATTTTGAATGGATCCTAGGAGGCTGCTCTTTAGGCAGTTATATGTCTTTTACTGAGTATGTGCCTGTGTTTCTTTTTTCTTTTTTTCCTTTCTTGCAGTAGTATGTATGTGGTACTGGCTTTAATTCCTACATCCTCTTGTAATTTTTGTTTTCAGGTTAGAAGGAAATGTGGTTTACCCATTGAAATCCACACTGGTAACACACTCAACAGACTCTTCTCAAGAAAGTCAGCATAGAGTTCTGTATAAGAAATTGTTGTGAGTTCAGTTTTTATTTTTAGCCTTTTTCCTATTGGCTTTGCACCCAGAAATAGCAATTGATCAAGGATCAGAACCAGTCTTGCCTATATCTTGACAAGTTCTGTTAGAAAATGCAAATTAAAAACTCCAACCAAATATAGTAACTGACCTTGTGAAATGAGTTACAAATGTTTTCTGCTTTTTTTCTCTTTGGATCTGAAAGCAGAACTTACGTTTTTCTGCTTAAGTTGGGCCCCCAACAAAAGAAGGACATGGACCTATTGGAGCAAGTCCAGAGGGCCACAAAGATGATCAGGGAGTTGGAGCACCTCTCTTACGAAGACAGGCTGAGAGAGTTGAGGTTGTTCAGACTGGAGAGGAGAGAAGGCTCCAGGGACACCTTATTGCAGCCTTCCAGTACCTGAAGGGGCCTACAAGAGAGCTGGAGAGGGACTTTTCACAAGGACATGTAGTGACAGGATGAAAGGTAACAGTTTTAAACTGAAAGGGGGTAGGTTTAGATTAGATATCAGGAAGAAATTCTTCATTATGAGGGTGGTGAGATACTGGCACAGGTTGCCCAGAGAAGCTGTGGATGCCCCCTCCCTGGAAGTGTTCAAGGCCAGGCTGGATGGGGCTTTGAGCAACCTGGTCTAGCGGAGGGTGCCCCTGCCCGTGGCAGGGGATTGAAGCTAGATGGTCTTTAAGGTCTCTTCCAACCCAAACCATTCTGTGATTCTATAAACTCAGTTCTAGTTCATATTAATTTGGGAGATCTAGAAGTTTATTCTGTCTTTTAGGATGCAAAGTTGATCTGGGAATGAAAGAGGATTTATCTTTTTTGGATGTGTAGTAGTTTCTGTCCACTCAAGCATTTAAACGTGGGTAAAATAATTTTAGCCAGGCAATCTGGCTGCTCCAGAAGCAAACAGGCATACACACAAAATCATCCACAAAATTCAAGCCTTAAAATTGATATGGATAATATATTGACTTATTAGTGTAAACTCCCCCTCCAAAAGACACCACCACCAACACACCACACCCCCCCTAAACAAAAAAAAAAATCCTTGCACCAATGAATTATTGTTGACTTCAAAGCTTGAGTTTGGTTTACTGTCCTCTATAAACTAATATTTAGGTAATTCGTATTACTCATGACAAGTTCTTGTGTATTTGTCACGAAAAAATGAGTCAACATAGAACATAATTTTCTGTTAATCACTCAGTATTGACGACATGCCAGTCACACAACAGAAATAATTCTGAGAATGATTATTTAAAACCTTGATTCCCAGAGTGAACAGAAGACATTTTTAGCAGGTAGAATAAGCCAATTTTATTTGGAGATGGCTCAGGGCGTAACACAAAGACTACCTCTATAAGAACTTGTCACCTCTTATATCTGTATACTGTATAAAATTTAAGGATGGCCATACAAGATAATGGTCATATCAGAAATGTGTGGTCAGGTAAACTAATAACTGGAATGGTCTTTGTTTTAAACTGCTGAAGAAATTATTCTGAAAATTTACATCAGTGTGTCAGGAATAGCTTCAAATCAGTGCGCAAGCTAGTAAAAGNTGTGTGGTCACGTAAACTAATAACTGGAATGGTCTTTGTTTTAAACTGCTGAAGAAATTATTCTGAAAATTTACATCAGTGTGTCAGGAATAGCTTCAAATCAGTGCGCAAGCTAGTAAAAGACAAATGTACTGCAAATATTTGATTTCATGTAATGGATAGCTGCAGACTCTTTTCTAATCAGGTCCTGGTATTGTTTCTAGAAACAACCCAATGATTTTTCTCTCTCAGCATCAAATTTACTGAAAAATGACCAATGCTGAAGTGGTGACCAGGCCTCCTTGAGGTGAGTTCCAGAGATTTTTGCATATGAAGGTGGTGGAGGGAAAGAAGAGAGATGATTTGTTTTGTTAACTGAATAAATTCCTTACCTACTTTTAATATGCATAGTTTTTTAAGGCTGAAACTCCATTCTTCAAAATATCACAGAGTATAAATTTAAAAGATAGCTTACATTATTGGGAAGGATACTTTACTCACTGCAGGAAATGCCATGTGAAATTCCATGGGGTTTGCTATTCAATAAACAGGTTTAGAAATCCATGGGAAACTTTTCTTTTTGGATGTTCTGGAAACGGACACTCAGGACAGTGGAAAAAATTGTTAACAAATATTCCCAGAATCTTGCAAACAGATTAAAACCCATGAAAGCTCTCCCAGTAGAGTCCACCTCAATACTTCTTCACCCTGCAGCTGGGAGCAGCTACGTAGAAGTTACATTAAACTGGTGTAATAGATGAGAGGGAAAATTAACTGCTTTACTTAAAGCTTCTTCAGGCAGTAAGAACTGGAGTATCAGGTTGAAATTCCATAATTGAAACACACTTTGTAAACCTATGCCCCTTTATGTCATCTGATTTGTTACATTGTTTTAACTTCTCTTCTGGAAATTATTTTATCGTACAGCAAATACTACTTTTTAAATTAAAGCAACAGCAACGTAACATATCTGCTGCAGATAGAAATATCACATAAAAAGGAATGTGTTGTTAATGTAAAGATGCAGTAGAAATATTCTGTATTCTTTGAGTGCTGCTCCCACAACTCTGCTCTCTTAGTATTTTTAGAGTGACATTGAAAATCGAACATTATGTGAAAAGTGCTTTGCCAGGTATACGAAGATTTTTTTTCTTCAGAAAAGGCATTTAATTGGTATTTGAATCTCGCTAGAAATAAGGGTGGAGACCTTTGAAAATATGAACAAAATAGATGTCCAACTCATACCTGGTCCTTACACTCACATAATTTGGTCTCAGATTACTTTGGAAACGTTAAATTTAGGCTTCTGGTATTTTCCTTCAGGAGGGAAATAGAGATGGGACCATCTTCCGTAACAGTGGAGGAGGAAATTGAAATGTGCTAGGTCTTCTGATACCAATGAAATGTGTGGAGCAGCTTAGGTAGAGGGAGCAATCATTTTAGTGCATAGTGCATTCTCTCCAGGATCCCTCCTGTGTTATTGCTTTGCTTACAACCTTTCTTCCCAGTTGCCAAGGGGGTTTTATTTTGCAGACTTGAACTCAATGTGAATAGAAAAACTCCCAGTCTGGGAATTTAACAGGTGTGACTTTTCAGATAAGGTGTTTATGAAAAAGACTGAGCAAGTAAGAAAGTGGGAATATAGAAGAACTTCATAAAGCTAATAGGTAGGCTACAGATTTTGGACAGTGCAACAGTTACAATAGCAACAGTTTTGTAGTTGTTGGTTAAGTAATATTTTCTGAACAACCTGTGAACAGAGATTGTCAATTTAGCCTTTAGACACTAAGTTGTTAAAGCTAGAAAGTATGTTTTTGAATAATAAACCTCAACTTAACAATAGATGAATCATAAGGATTAAAGCTAAGATTTTTAAATGATAAAATTTAAAATGATAGACTGGAGGTTACAACTTAATTGTTCATAGAAAACTGTATTGAATGTTTTTCAAAGACAACTTATGCAGGAAAAATTATGGATGTTCAAAGTAATTCGAATCTTATCAGAATTAATAAAAAAGAATACAGAATGATAATATCTTGATTAAAGTAAGTCAGTTATCAACTGATCTAATTTAGTGTAAATCTAAAAAAACTCCCCTGAGAAGGACGAGAACTCATATTCCAGAAGACAGAGTAGTTTTCTATCTTTGTTTAGCAATGACATGCTTAAGTCAAATTTTCCTTACCCTTTTTCATGCTAACATAAAACTGTGTCTACACAGAACTGGCTTCCAGGGAGAAGAGTAAGATGATAGAGTTCCTTTTGAAAGGATCTATTGATGTAAACTGTATTATATAATCTTGTGGGGAATAGTAAAATAAAATCCTTTTAATCTCTTTAATTAGAATCAATGTACTAGAACTAACAGTAGTCTGGTTTCATTTTAGTCTCTTCATGATCCAAATGATGACTGGCACAAGGACAAGTCTTTGTACAATCAAACTGAGATACACCAGAAAACAGAAGTCATCAGGCCTTGCACCTTGACTGTAAGATCATGTTAAGACAAGACAGAATTCCCACAAGAGCGCACTGAGTAGAGATTGACAAGCAAAAGGTCATTCAGTAATTGCCTCAAGCTTTTAATGGTTGAAAAAGAAAAACGACTCTAGCTTTGAAACCCAAAACTCTTTAGCGCTCTGCCAGTTATGGACCGGCACTCTGTACTGGTTTTGGCTGGGACAGAGTTAANCATGCTTAAGTCAAATTTTCCTTACCCTTTTTCATGCTAACATAAAACTGTGTCTACACAGAACTGGCTTCCAGGGAGAAGAGTAAGATGATAGAGTTCCTTTTGAAAGGATCTATTGATGTAGACTGTATTATATAATCTTGTGGGGAATAGTAAAATAAAATCCTTTTAATCTCTTGAATTAGAATCAATGTACTAGAACTAACAATAGCCTGGTTTCATTTTAGTCTCTTCATGATCCAAATGATGACTGGTACAAGGACAAGTCTTTGTACAATCAAATTGAGATACACCAGAAAACAGAAGTCATCAGGCCTTGCACCTTGACTGTAAGATCATGTTAAGACAAGACAGAATTCCCACAAGAGCTCACTGAGTAGAGATTGACAAGCAAAAGGTCATTCAGTAATTGCCTCAAGCTTTTAATGGTTGAAAAAGAAAAACGACTCTAGCTTTGAAACCCAAAACTCTTTAGCGCTCTGCCAGTTACGGACTGGCACTCTGTACTGGTTTTGGCTGGGACAGAGTTAATTTTCTTCATAGTAGCTTGTATGGTGCGATGTTTTGAGTCTGTGCTGAAAGAAGTGTTCACTCTGGGTTGGGGGAGCGAGTCAGCATCTGTGTGGCGCTTAGCTGCCTACCAGGGTTAAACCACAACACAGTCCCAGCATCAGATTTCATTCTTGAGGGAAATTTATTTAATATGAAACAGAAACTGCATTTTCAATGGCAAGTTGTAACATCCTGCAAACTAGATTTGCTAGTAGTATGAATGGACATAAATTGAATGTAAATTATGGGAATAATGTAGTGCGATGTACTGATACAAACAAAACCACAAACTCATTTTGTTGGTCTAACTGACTGGAGTAGCTTATTTGGGGCTTCTCCAAGTCCTCGGTTTCATTAACTCAAACATAGTGCATACTGAGACAGTAGATTAAATGAGTTTACATTCCTCTAGGATTAAATGTTTGGTTAATTGACCAAATTGCAGCTATTTCAAGAATTTTCTTTCTGAACCCAGTATAAGCATTAAGATGACTCTTTATCTCATACATCTGCATGTACAATTAAATATTTGAAACTATTTGATACTATTTTATTGTTAAAGACAACCCTTGCCACTCTTCCACTTTTATACATGTGGATTCAGTATTCCATTACCTTGAGAGGGACAAAACTAAAAGTCACTGAGAGAATTTGTGTAAAAATGCTGATGAGAAAGGCTAGCCCATCTCTTGCATCATGTGCTCCATGAAATGTCAAAACTGAGTACTTTCAACTTCTAAATTTCAAAGAATATACAGTCTTAGTGAGATATTTAAAGTATAAGCATAATTACTGAGATTATTACACAAAAGAGAGAAAGAAGAGAAAATCCTAAATATAATCTTCAGAAAATAGTATTCTAATCTGAAGGCTGCCTGATTATGAAATTGTCTTTCTGTATTTCTAAAAGGCTAAGTGGCATGAAGAGAAAATACATTTAAAGCAATTATTTCCTGGAAGCTAACTACCATATGGTTGATTGTCAATAGCAAAGGTTTATTGCTGGTAGATAGGCTGATAGTAACGTTTTCACAAGTACTTGAGATGGATGTTGTGAAGCATAGCCATGATGTTTGGGAATGCAGGGGAAGCTGTTGGAGAGATGCAGTGTTAAGCTGAACAGAGGCACTTAATAGGACGTATAAATACTTCTACTTTTTGGCCACAAGATAATTACTTGTAGTGCAATGTAACAGGTTTTTCTGATTTAATTTGATATTGCTTATAGAAGAGGATTGTCGTTATATTGATTTGGCTATATGTAAGTGGGAATTTGCTAGAGATTTAGTGGACTACAAATAAGAGATTGGACTTCGTTTATGTTATTGTACCAAACATCTTGCAAACTTTGGACGTATGCATTTGCTTTGTGACCAGATTGCACCCTCACAGAATCCTGAAAAAGATGTGTCCACATCTGCTTCCTTGTTATTTCTAAGGGTGATGAAACGTTGTTTTTATAGTAACAAGATGTGATTGTGTTAATTGAAGATGATCTCTATTTTAATGAGGTTGAAGTATGGTTTTGTAACAGCAGGCACTTAGTTGGAAGGTTTGGGAGATCCACCTGGTTGTGGAGGTGGATTTATTTCCAACTGAACAGACACAAAGATGAGCCTCCTGCCAGGGACTGCCTTTGAGGTAAGTGAGTAGTTCTTGCGAGGGAGTGTTTTTAGAGAGTATGCTGCTTTTCAGATATTATACACTGATTAATAGGAGTGACATCTCAAATATTTTCACAGTTTAGAAGCGTAAATGTAGTGAGGACCTAATGGAGATCAGATATTCACCTTGGCAACTCTATTTTACCACATAGCTATTAAAAGGCTTTGAGGAGACAAGAGCAGAAGCTGAATCTCAGTCTTAATTTGCTGTGATTTGTTAATATCTGTGTAAGAATACCACTGTGATACTGCACATTTCCCAGATATAGGACATATCTGTCCTAAACCTGCCTCATTTACTTTAAGCTGATGGTTCTTTTGGTCTTCAGTATTCTGTAAGTGCCATGGCGATTTGTTTGTCACCAGTCTTTCACTGTAGATGAATGAACACTGAGGCAATTTCAAAGCTCATGCAAGTCTGTAGCTGTGACAGCTATGAAATTCCAAATAAACACTTTTTTCATACTTCCGTTCCATCTTCAGTTTCCACTGAAATCAATCACCATTGAGAATACTCTGCCCCTTGTGGAGATACTGTGAGAGCAGCAAGCATGTGATTGGGAAACTTCCTGCACAGATTACATGCATGACTAGTTTAATGTCTCCTATTTTCAGATAGGCAGGAATGAATTTTGTGAAATCCGAAAAGCTAGAATGAAGACCTGAGGTATTTGTTAATGAAAAAGAACTATAAGGGCAACATTATTATTCTGTTTTGTGTTTTTCTCTAACAAATGCCTCCTTGGAGCAAGGGAGGCAAACGAGCTTGTAAGGGAGAAGGTAGGAGGGTATCATGCTTCTTCCAGGCCTGTTGTACTCCGCAAGGTGATATCTCTGGAAGAAGAGGAGAGGAAGTGCCAGTAGAAGGTATTTAATGACAGGCTCAAACTTTAGAGCTGAACGTCACCTACTGTTTAGCAGTAGGATAAATGTATTTATAGTTTTGCAGATTTGAAGAGTGTGCCTTTGCTAATAGTTGTTTGTCCCAGTGGAATAGTTCCAGATGGGGGAGTAACTACGTAGAACCATGTCAGTTTGTTTTCTGGCTCACAGGAATAAATCAAACTTTATGCTAAATTATTGTTACTTTTTATTGTACTCTGAATGAGATGGGAAACTGACCAAATCTAGAGAATCTGGTTCCTACTTCAGTCAGTTGGATGAACTAATTCTAGGTGTGACGCAATGAGTAAGGATAACAGAAGTATGGATGTGTGAAGGGCAAAGCTAGTTTCTTTCAGTACTTTTAATAATCTTAAAATAAACGGGGAAGGGGGTATGAGTTTATTTCTCATTTCTCTATTGGAAGTGCCTTGCATTGCACATTCCTTCACCAAACATCTGCCAGTGCGAGGCAGTATATAGATGTTCTGTTACATAATTTTCCTGTGAGGAGGCTTATGGCTGAAGTGGACAGCATAACCTCCCTGTTCTTCCCCTTGGTCTAGTCTTTATTTTTATCACTACACACAGTTGTAAAACAGGTGTCAGAAGATGGTCTCTTAGACTGCAAATCATGGATTTTCATTAGCTAAGCAAGGGAAAAACCTTGAATTCCTCTTTTAATGTTAAGTTCCTCTAAACATATTATGGGATAGGATATTTTGTTTGTGAATCTTTGCATCTAACCCCATGTCCTGGTTTGACCCAATGCAGTACTCCATCCCATACACATCATGCTCAGTATAAAGCTGAGGGATCATGGTGGGGTCACTCCCTCTCCCTTTATGGCCAGGGGCCTGAGGGCACTGATGGGCTCTAACAGCCCTAAGCAGCCTCACCTGGTGCTTTGGCCCACACCCGTGGCCCAGGAGCCTATTTAAGCCCAGCACAGGGCTGTTAGTGGGGGTCCTGGTGATGTTGCAGGGTGCTGCTCTCCAACTCTACCTGGCTCCTTGCTTAAGTGTCTGAGGAGGACTCTACCCGATTACTCTGCTTTTGATCCTGAATCCAGCTCCTGCCTGCTGCTGAGTACAGTCTGGGACTATCCTGGGGTGTGCCCCACAGCACCCGGGTGATGTATTTGTCATCAGGGGAGGAGGGGAGCTTGATATCGGGTTTGTGCATGTTTGTATATATTTTGTTGTTATTTTTTCCCCATTATTATAATACACAATTCTCGTAGTTAGATTAAAGCTGTTTCTAACTTTTCCAACCCATAAGTCTCTTGCCCTTTTCTCTTTCCCCTCCATTTTGGGAAGGGAGGGAGTTAACAAAGAGAGTCTGTCGTTCGTTTAATAGCCAGCCCAGCTTTAAACCGTGACACCCCATATTGAAGAAATTTATGGTGTGGCACCATTCTGGAAATGCAGTTGCTTCCTCAGCCATTCTCCATGGAGAAAAGACCTCTGGAGAGCTGTGTCTTAGGCTGATCTGGTAACAGTGTTCTGGTACTGTAAGACACACTGAATGAATGCCGTGACAGAGGTTCCTAAGCACTAGAGAAATTATTATTTGTTTTAAATAAGGTCACCGTCTTCAGATATGAAAAAATTGGATAATAAAGACATTATTTTATTTCTAAAAGGAAATTTGCTTTCACTAATATTGCAACATTTGATTTTAGTGAAACTCATATCTCTTGTAACTCATCATAAGTTTATGGGCCCAAAATCTGATGATTTTACAGCAAAATGTGCTGCACTTATCAAAATTACATGGAAAATGTCTGTAAATGACTTGGTTTTGGCATTTTAATATTAAAAATTAAGTAGAGATCGGCACAATATAACAAAGTATTTCATGTTAGAAGAATTACTTTTTGAGGGATAGAATTCATCCCTGATTTTTGAAAACTAGCACTTAACATTTACATAGTGGACCAGAAAACTCATTACTTGCTATGCACTGTGAAGAGTTTTCAGTGTACTCTTCTTTAACTCATTTTTCAGGAAAAGATCTCATGTGCCCGAATCTCTGGCATTATTTGTCTAATCTGAAATATTTTACAGTACTATGCCTGTGGCAACTCTAAAATCTACTTTTTCTTGAATAAGTATCTGTCTTAGATATCCTTTTCATTGCAACTTCTGCACAGCCTTGCTTGTCTTTAGAAATACAAAATCTTTCTGGCTTTCCACCATAAAGTTGACTGTCAGGCTACATATATCTTTGTTAATCCCCTCTGACTATACGTTGTTTGTTACTCACCATTCTAGATTTCATAAATGCCTAAAGACCATGTAAAACTGCAGTAAGATGTCCATACTCAGTGCAGGAGTTACCATAATTGGATACGATGTTACGCAGTCAGAAGTGTTAAAGGACTGTTCAATATTCCTTTTTCAGGAGTACTATAACAATTCTGACTGAAAGTGTCTGGATTTATCACCAATCTAGCTGTAAGCTATATTCTACTGAGTGATTTTTTTTGGTCACATAACTTATGCAAAGGTCAGATGATAGATAATTTTGTGGAGGCAGAAGAAATTTATGGTAACATTGGTTACTGCTTTCAAGTAGACTGCCATTGGGCAGGCATTGCTTATGTCTACGTTAGCAAGAGGTCTGTAGAGACACGTTACTGA
This sequence comes from Steatornis caripensis, assembly GCA_013398225.1. Taxonomy (NCBI): domain Eukaryota; kingdom Metazoa; phylum Chordata; class Aves; order Caprimulgiformes; family Steatornithidae; genus Steatornis; species Steatornis caripensis. The sequence continues at coordinate 127,151 of VZSC01004281.1, forward strand.
TGCTGAGGACCTGACATTCATGCTTTGTTTTCAAGAGGCAGGGGGCTACTTTGGAGTAGGCTTAATCCAGTCCGGCTGATGGAATGTCTGCTAGTCTTTGGAGTCTCTTTGTGTTAATCTCCTGTGAAAGACAAAACTAAGACCATATGGAGGTGTGATTCAAAGCATTGCCTGGTAGTAGTGGAATGACTAGAAGATTTGTTTTAAAAGCTCGTTCCCAATTCCGGTAAAAACTCTTATGTGGCATGCACCTATGCATCAATTCAGTCACCCATGAGTAAAAACTTGCTGCAGTAGTGTACGATGCAAGTGTTCTGGGTACTGTGGTGTTAGAGAAGAGCAAAGGAGAGCAGGGGACCTAGCAGCAAGAGTCTTCAGTCCTTAAATAGGAATAATTAACATTCCTAGCATCAAGTCTGTCTTAATGGCCTTTGATGAAGGTATCAAATCTCATTTGTCTCTGGTGGAAAACAAAAAAGGTACATCAAACAGAAGGAAAAGTATTGGTTTATAATTCAAACAAGAAATGGATGTGAGAGAATCTTTATGAATAGACTCTGGTCTTTACTGGAGCTATTGGCATGAACAAAGTAGAATTCATTAGGTGTTCTCTTCAGAAAACTGCTAGGGCATCTTGCACAATGGAATGCTTTTCATCTTCACATTTAAAATATGTTGTAGGAATCACCCATGGAGTTCTCTAGCATTTTTTTCATTGTAGGAGAATCTACTTTAAATTATTTTACTGTATGCGAATAGATGCAGAGGCAGATAAATTCTAGATGGATCATCAGACATACGGCAAGTTTTTATTTCACAATAACTTGTTCATGTGTCTTAGTTTAAATTAGCCTAGTAGGGTATAATTTATGTGTTTTAAAGTTGTATTACTAATTATGACACTGTTAATGAGAGATTAAAAAAGCCTGTAGGCTAACTCAGTGGTTTTAAAATGTTTTAATGCAATTCACTTAGAAGTCAAATGCTTTGAAGCAAAATAAAACCAGTTGTTTAAAATGGTAAGTGAAACAACAAATTCATGAAAATTAATTCTGATCAGGAAGTCCATTCAATAGTATTCCTCTCAAAGTTTATCCTAAATCTGCTGTGCCCAATTAAAAAGAAAGCATGCAAGAAAAGAAACAGATGTGTCAAGTTCCGTGTTGTGAGAGAAATTGATGCTGAGAGACAAACACAGACATGAAGAGAAGCAACATTTTATGTAGTATCACACTTTTTTTTTTACTTGGAGTATAGTAGTGTGCTATGTGACTTTCTTCTGGTTATTAACCTTTTTCTGTTGTAGGGTAATGTATATATTTCAGGATTTATCAAGTCTCTTGGGAACTAGATTTATATTGGTTGTTCTTCTGCCTTCCTGTTCATTTTCGAGCTAGTGCTTATCTCCATCTCAGGATTTTCGATATTTCAGACAAATATATTTTCTGGATCTTCAGTCATTGCATGTATTTCCCTTCTTCCTCACCTGTATATAGCTTTCACTAAGACAGACGTAGGGCTGTTCAGCTTTTTCCAAGCAGTGTGTGCTTAGCTGTTTTGTTTAAATATATGTTTTGATAATTATGTTTCTGAAGCTTAATAGATGGGACAAAATAGATTTTGCTATACATTTGCATAACAGTTTTGCAGACTATTTTTGTTAAAGGTGACTGTGATGCACTTGCCTGCTACATGATGTCAAATACCTTAAATAAGATACTAGAAATATCAGTGGTAAAATTAGAAGTATTTCAAGCCCCTAATTCAGCAATATTATGTACATGTTTGTATGACAACTGTAAATTATGACCTGCTAATATATCCAAATACATCTGCCAGCACATACAAAACAGTCATATTTAACCACCTGTTTCATTTCTATTTAAACAAATGCTGGATGTCTGCACTGTGGAATTCCGTTCCAAACATGCCAGCAGCTGACAGTATTTTGCAGCAAGGCTGAGGCACATGGAGAAAGCAGGGTCTTGCACTGATGAGTGGTGTTAGAGAATGCTCAGAGAGAAGGCTGTGGGTCAGGGAACAGCTGATGGAGGCTTGGTCTTGTTCCTAGTTTTGCTGAAGTCTCTGAAATAGGAAGAGGGAGAATTGACATAGACACACTTTCCATAACTTTTTAACTGAGTCTATTTCCAGACTTTGAACAATACTTTAATATTGTTCAAAGCTAAAAGGCTAAAATCACTCTTACTATAAAGTAGTACAGTTGGTCATATACACCAGAAAAGGTGGTGGCCAAAGCAGTTGGTCTATTCTAAAGTGTTCTATATATGAAGATGGATGGAAGCTGAAGTCGAGTTAGGGCTGATGGGAGTTAATTCACAAAGAGCCCTCACCAGGGAGCCTCTCTCTGTGCTGGAGGCTAGTTAACAGAGTTCCATCACTTGCCACAGCATCTCCAGAGCAGAAGCTGCAATACTAAACTTGATTTCTGTTCTGGCAGTGGTTTGATATTTACCCGTTTTGGGTGGTGTACAAAGAGCTAAAATGACTTATAGATTTGATAGGTGTGAAATTTTCTTCCTGGGACAGTGCTCTGTTTTTACTGTTATTCATCAAAATGATGAGTCCTTCCAACCAGATTGATGAAATTGTTAATTATTGAAAGATAATTCACTAGACTTTCCGAGTATAGCTTTTTGCCATTTTTGATATTCCAGACAGAAAAAATTAATGGCTTAAATCAGTAATATAATAATATCTATAAAAGAACAGACAGAAGTCCATGGATTAAAAATTTAAATGACTTAAATGCAGAGAAAGCAGAATTAAAGCAAACTAAACTGGGATGTCAATAGAAGTGATGTTATATAACCTATTTTTGTGTCAGATGACATCTATATGGTTTTCATTTGAGCCCTACACTTTGAGCCTTGGAGTGTGGAGCACTTATTTGTATGACATTTTGGGGAAACCGTCAACATCGTATAAAATAGTAGAGTAATTGAAAGATGAAAGCCCTGATGGGTAAAAAACTCTGCTAAAGCATATGCAACATCAAGGCAAGCCTGTTACATTCGTAGATCGATTATCCAGCTTAAAAGAATAGGAAAATTGGAAAAAAACGCGTAGAGAAAGTACTGATGAGAGTACTGCTGTTATACTGCTACAGATACTCATATATTGCCAAAATATGTTCTTCAGCTATCTCAAATTTCGAATAGCATTACAACAGTTCAATTCCCCTGAAATGGAGGAAATTAACAGTTTGACTTGTGTACCAAATCCAAGAGTACTTTAGAAGTTTTCTGGATCTGAACATAACATCTACTTGTGGTGATGATTCAGCCTAAAATTATTGGGACAATTTTCATAGACATATAATGTCTATGTAGCAGTGGTAGATATAGTGGTAGTCTTAGATATTTGTAACTAGAACAACTGCATATAATAATATTCTTAAAGCATCTTTATTAAAAAAAATTTCAGTAAGCAGCTGGAAACCAATTTTTCACAGACTTTCTTTGACATATATATAGCTCAGTGGGAAAGCCTTCACTGGCAATGATTCTTACACACTTTAGTAAAGCATTTGTACAAACACTCAAGATTGATTATGTTAAAAAAAAAAAAAAAGCCAAGGGAAGATTTTGGTCTGCTTTTACTCCTGCAAAAAGAACTCTGTTTTAGTTTGGGTCTATTTTAATAATTGCTACTCCAATTCAAAATTGTCTGATAAATATTAAATATATTGCCTGAATGTTCTTAAATTGCATCAAATACCTTGGACTCCACTCTCCCATGTAACACAGAGACAGTATGTCCTATCCTCAAACAGGTTGTGTTTACTAATAGCCCTAAGAAAGAAAGAAATATTAGATAAGATGTAGTCTTAACCTTGTTTTCAGAAAATCTGAACATTTTTTTAATACAGAAGGTATCCATAGTTAAAACATCTAGAATGTTTTTCATGAAAATCTCAATAAATTGTTTTTCTCCAACTCCAATTTATAAGTTATAAATTTTGTTTATTTACTTAGTGATTTTAATAATTCAGTATTCTCCTTTCTAAGGACAAGGAAGGGCTACGCTCCAAGATGGCCGTATTTTAATATTGCTATAATAGAATTGAGCCCAAACAATGTGACTGTCTCTGGAAAGGATGTCAGAGTGTGCTTTGATTATTTAAATTGTTTTGCTTCAAAGAACTTAGTGCAAAAGTTGTTTTCTGTCTGAAATTTTGTCACACTTCCAAGTCTGATGATGAGAAACTGGCAAATATATTGATCATATATACTAGATGTTTTTTCTCTTGATATCCTTAACCTTTCTTTGATCTACTGATGAAAAGAGGAAAAATGAACAGCATATTAAAAGCATCACTCACAGGAGGACTTTTAAATACTGCAACATGCAGATGGGAATTAATCACACTAGTCATATATGCTACTATGGGACGTGTCACTGAAGGTGCGTCTTTCTTTTCAATTAATTATTTTTGCTGTATTCAATTATTCCATGTGAAACTTTGACAGATTCACTGCCCGTAGCTTTTCTGTAGTCCGTAGGGAAGAGATTTGTGTGGCTTTTCTTTTTGTAATGACCCTTTACTCCCTTGTCTGAATCACTTGATGTAGGAACTGGTGAAAACGCAAAATAATTTTGTTAGTGAAGTTTCTGTATATGCAGATTTTGTCACAATCCTCTAGCCCTTGTTCTGTGCTATGATGAGCCTAAAGGCAGGCTTCATTTTTTGCTTCACTTTGACTTAAATATTTCAAGCTTTACCTCTTTTAGCAGCCTGGTGGATGTTCTGATTTCTTCATCGTTTTAATGACAAAGCATTGCAACTAAATTCTGCCTTTTTACTGCTATGCTTGGAAGACAGCATATCCTGGAGAAATTTTTGTCAAGTTAATGTGTTTGTTTCGCCTTTTAGGCTGTTACTTACCTGGGAATTTTGGAACCAGAGCAAGAAAGAACTTGCTATTCTTTTAGAAAATGAAAATGTATTTTCCCAGAAAATTGGCCTTTAAGTTATGGAAATAACTTAGTCTCATGAAGATGCTTTATAACATCTTCTGTGCATTATACAGGAGGCATCTAAATGAATTTCTGTGCTGTTTTTCTTTTTGAGGATCTTTTTCCAGACAAATTGCTGAACAGCTGTCTTTGCTGTAAGTATCTGTATTCATTCAGAATAGTAATGTACCGATATTGACTCCTTGAGCATGCATTAGTCTGCACTGTAATTATTTCTATCAGGTTGTAGGAGGTAAGACAACTTTGAGGTTCTCTAGGGACTCTAATCCAGAAACTAAACTGGGAAGCGGAGAATAAAAATATAGGCAGAATGTGCTATGACATGGAACAGGCCAGGTATAGCAGTTACTGAAATTTTGTAAAGAAACAAAAGCTTAAGACAAGGGCACAGGCCTAATTCAGTGCTCAAATGTATAAAATACATCTGTTCAAAGGAAGTCAGGAGTGTCACCAGCTTCCAAACTGCTTTCTGAGGAAAAGTAAATAGGGTAGAATTTGAGAAGCCAAGTGGCATGTGAAGATGCTGCGTATATTTTCAAAGTGATGTTATAGTTCTTAATCTGTTGGCCACTATTGTATCAGTGCAGTGGTGATCTGGAGCTGCGATGTTAGCCTGGTTTGATGCCAGAAGGGAACAGTCATACATCCGTTTTATGTGGTTAATGGTGACTGAGGTGGATTACCACATTAACTCAAGGCAGTGCAATACTTCTGTGCTTGTCAACACAAATTTTATCTTGCATTGATGAGCAAAAGCTCAAAGAACGTTTACCCAATGTGTCTTAACAGTGCTCAGCTACTTTACCTGTCCCTGCCAACTCCTCCTGCGGTTTTGAGGATGTATTTTTCTGAGACGCTGCACTCATGTGGTACCATTCACCATCGATCTCCTTTCCAATCCCATTTTCTACTTTGTTTTGGCCATTTCTGCACTTTCAGCTTCTGGTCTGTGGTTCTTGATCTCAGTGTAGTCCTACCTGTTCTCTAAACCTGGTATCTCTTCTTCATACTATGTTATTGCAGTGGTACAATCCCTGTGGAGGCTAGGTGCTGAACTGAGAGTTAACAATTTCATCTGGTAATACTAAATAAAACTAAATGTGGCTTTACATATGCAGGGTTACATTTAGGGCTGGCAAAACAACAGGATTTTCTAGCAGAAAACAATTTGACTTAAAAAAATAGTCCAGCTTTTGATTTCCAAAAGCAAGCATGTTATCAAGAATAAATGCATAGCCAGTGACTCAGAGAATGACACTCAGAGCAGCAGTAGCTACTCATTCAATGAATAAAGTGACTTATCAGTATTCTTTTCTTCTTTGTAATCTTTTCCACTGATTAGTATATACAAGCCTGCCAAACTGAACATGAAGAAAATAACCTCTGAAGTAGGAAGCTGTATTTAAAGGTAGAAGAAATATACAGAAGGGACAGTTTTAATAATTAATTATGCAGCTAAAAGTGGACTCAACTGGCTGACTACAGCAAACACTAGATTTTGGTTTAAAAGGTTACTTTTTCTGTCCCTTGTATCTCAAAGATGTGCTTTTTACCTGGAGAAAAATCTGGAGGAAGACAATTCTTAGGATTTAATGGAAGCGCATAGTATGTAACTATGAGAAGATTCAGACAGCAGCTATCCCAGGGTGACTGCTGGGAACACTGACTTGGGGATTGTGATTTGAGCTTTGACAACAGTGCTACTTAAGCTGCCTTAACCCTGCATCTGTTGCTCCGTGACTTTTGTTCTTGCCTCTGTTCCCTGACCTGCTCGTTGATGAAGCTAATCCTTTCCGCAATGACTCGATCTTTTCATTGAGAAAAAAATCCTACTACATTTTTTTTCCCCCAATACGATCAATTCTCTGGCACTGCTTGCTTGAAAGATGCCTGCAGAAATAGTCCTGTCAGCAGAAGGAGTATCTAGAGGTAGGAGCCACTTTTTTTGGCAACAGTGGTAGCTCAAATGCAAGTCAAGCATTTAGTGTGAATGGTACAAGTTATTTCTTAGTTGAGACTTAACATTTGACTCAGTGAAACAAAAGGATGATTAGATTTTTTTCGTGGTTACACACTGGAAATACAATCAATTTTCTTTTACATTTTAGTATTTCCCCACACTACACAATGAAACAAGATAAATCTAGAGTCCTGCTGGTTGTGACCATGTAACCATAGAAGTAGAATTGCAACAGTAAATTAATTACTTTAATTCAGAATTGCAATCTAGGAGAAAATAATCCAAAAGTTGTCATTCCTTGATTTCAATGAGTATTTAGAGACTGAAGCCTTTGAATGCCTGCAAGTTTTCTGTCAGTTTAGGCTGGATAATCAGTCACTATCAGATGCCAGAGCCCAAGTTTACTATGGTCTTGGTGAGTTGGCTTGTAGAGTGCAGTACATAGCAAACTTGGTTAAGTTTCTGTGAGGGGAATAATTGTAATAATTCATAAATAATGTAAACATTTGTAACAAATTGACTTGTTCTTTGTATAAAATACCCTCTCCCCTAAAACTCAAACTTTGAAAAGTGTGTCCAGAAATGTATGAAATTAAAGACAACACCTTAAAGAAAGAAATATGCAGGTTTACTTCTATTTATTAATATTGGTGATTTTGAAGTCCTCATTTATGAAGATAACCCTTACTAGCCTGAAGAACTGCACTGCCATCAATTTATCCTTGTTAATTGAAACTGCTTGTAAGACTGACTGGGCCCTTAGGTGCATCCTTAAGGCTATATTAACATGTGTTTACTATTGATTTTTAGATGTCACCCAGGCTCAGAAATGACACTATAATACAAAGAAATCATAGAGTGGTAGGGATTGGAAGGGACCTCTAGAGATCATCTAGTCCAACCCCCCTGCTAAAGCAGGTGCCCCCAGAGCAGGTTGCACAGGAATGCGTCCAGGCGGGTTTGAATGTCTCCAGAGAAGGAGACTCCACAGCCTCCCTGGGCAGCCTGTGCCAGGGCTCTGTCACCCTCACAGTAAAGAAGTTCCTCCTCATGTTCAGGTGGAACTGCCTGTGTGATTCTATGATCTTTTGAGAAACTGTGCAATACTGGTGAGGTACCCAATGACTAAATAATGCAAGAAAAAAGAAAGAATTGCTGTTATGGATTGCAAACTAAAAAAGCTTTGTAGCACAGTAGAGTATTATTTTTATATATAATTGAGTTCCATGGATTTAACTTCAGGTTTATTGTAAGGACATGCCTTTAATTTATGATAATCAATACACAGTAAATAAAATTCATTCAGCAATGCATTAAGTCAGATTGTATTATTGACTAATTCTTGTCTCAAGAGTGTTTGTTAGATTTTGTGTGCCAAAAAGCACTGAATAAAACATTTCTGGGGGGAAGCCAATGATGATGCATGCTGAGATATAGAGAAATCTTAGAAGTACTTCACCACTGAGATAAAATAAAAGTTGGAAGTGATCTCAGCTTTGTGAAACGTTTCCTGATTGAAGAAGTTAATTCTCATTGCTGGAGAATGTAAATAAACTTCTTTTCCCCAGTATAAGCTATTTAGTGACAGTTTTAATTAATGTTTTTGTATGAGTTTAGAAAATAGGATTTGAAGATATAAGAGGCTACACATCTGCTGACTGCTTGGAGTCTGCAGTTCACTATTAGAGGCAACACTTTGAGGAAGATGCTGTTCATGCAGATTCAAACTTGAAAAAGATATACCAGATAGGAAAAAGCTATTTGTAAGATTTACATGTTAGTTACAAAGATTCCTTGGGCTGTGGGAGACAATGCATCGTCATTGGTCTACTGCAGAATTTCTTTGGGTTTACAGTAACACACAAAAGATAGTTAAGAAGCTTGTCTCTAAATTTGGCTTTTACGGGTAAGTTAATAGAACTCATGTGCCCTGGATATGTAGAGTATCCTACCCATTCTTCTGTTAGGCGATCTGCCACATTTCTTTCTTCAGACACTTTTTACGCTCTTTCCCTCAACAAGCGTACTTCTGTATTCTGGGACAGCAGGCTAAAGTGTCTGCTGGATTCAGTTTATTGCTTCCTGCCCCGTAACTACTATTGTATAAACGAAAGGTCTTGTCCCATTAATAGTGATTTCTACTTCATCACCATCAGCATTGTCTTCTTTTGTTCACCCTACTTGCATGAAAATTATCTGGCATGTCAGGTCTTGCACAGCTCATTGTTATGTAAGTTTTTAAGCCAAGATGCAATTCTCCAGTGCTGTTAATGGTACAGGACAGAACTGATCTCTGAAACAGAAAATGATAACTAAGCAGAGGTAGTAAGGGAGTCTGTGGAGTGTGGGTGCGTACTTGAGAGTGGACTACAGTAAGGCAGTGAGGTAGAAAGGAACTTCTTTTTCTTGTAATTCTTCTCAAATGTTTTTGTTCAGTAGCAGAACTAATTTCTAGAGAAGTTTGTCAGGCACTCTTGTGGCAGTACTTGCATACTTTTATTTCCATTTCTTTGGAGAACACATTAGATCTTCTAGGATACCTTCCACTGCATCCTGCTCATTGGGATCACCTTTAATCAGCACACAAGAATATTCTGTGGCAGAAATCTGAAAATGGGAACCAGGAATCGTTACTCCACTCTGCAAAGATATTGAAACTTGATTAGCTTAAAGTTTTCCCCTTGCTCACTTTACTGCAAGGGCTTCTTTACCTTGAATTCTGGTAAGGGCTCCAACATTTGTTTGTTTGATTTCTTCCTATGTTTTTCTTATTTACTATTTATATAAATGTTTGTCCTCTTTCCCATTACTCCAAAGTGGGGCAAGCTCATGTTATAACTTTTTCTTTTCACTTGGAAATCAAATCCTGGCTTCATGTTCAAGAAAATGCTGTTACTTATATTCTGTTTCACAAAAGAGAGGTTAAGCTCTCTAGCACTTTTGGAGAAGGAGAATTTCAAGTGTTTTATATGATTGTGGTCACAAAGGCTGTCCCCTGATTCTTCATAGATAACAAGCGGGCCTGCTTCTAGTATCAATGAGAAATTACATACGTCAGTTATGGGCAGTCACAAAGCTTTGGGTGATTATATATGTCCTGAAGGAGAAGCATTTGCTTGAATGATCATGCTTGTGATTGCTCCTAAACAGGAAACAGAACAAGTTCAGCCGATCAGAAGGTGTGGAGCAGTTGAATTATGAACTGCTGCTTCCTTCCAAACTGTTAATTCCTGCACTATTAAGTTACCAGAATGTCTACTATACCAACTATGAATTACAAGTTTATTGCAGAAAATGAGATATACCTGCGGACTTACAGGGTTTTTTTTTGCTGGCGCTTGCATTGTGAAGCTCACCTTGGTATCCTGATCAGGACTAACATTGCTCAAAATGTGTGTGGTGTGCTCCCAGACTACTTCTGAAATTTAGGCACCATATCGGCGCCTGGCAACTATTCTAATTAGTGGTAGCAGTAAGCAGAAGGCTGGGAAAAGATATTCTGACTTTAGTAAGTTATAGTACATGGAAAGCACCCTTTGTTTTCTTGGGACTTTATTTGCAATACATGAATAAAGAAGAAACAAAGCTTAATGTGTTTATTATGCAACCTATTACAGAAATTGTAGCATGATAGAGATAAGCTCTGCTTTAATAACGCAGTTTTAGGTGCCCCACAGTGAAAGCAGAATGTGAATCAAATCTTATGAATTGTTTAATGCAAGTAATTTTCTCTAACTAATGAAGGAAGCTATAATATACAGTATTGTGATCAGGCCAGTCACAGGGGTGATAGACAGTTATTTCAGGTAGAAACAGGAGGCAAACATAAGTAGTAATCAAGCTTTACATGTGAGTTTGATTGTATAGAAATAATATTCAACTCTAATGCTGATTATCAAAATTAGAACACACAAATCTGAGTTTTTAATGAGCTCTTACAGAAGAAAAGTTTAAGTGATGAGACTGGGAGACAGTACATTGAGTGCCTTTTGTTGCAAGAACCAATATTAAATATGTATGTGTGTGTGTATACAAAATCTTTTTATGAGATACAGCAGCATGAAGATATTTGCATGAAATAAAATGTGCTGTCTCTCTAGTCTCATACTGCTTTTTTTGGAAGCAGGCAGAGCCAAGCATGGATGCCAAAAAGCAAAATAAGTGTTTGTAGTTATATGAAAATCCATAAGTAAAAAATTCTGTAGCGTTAATGACTTTCGTAGTCATTGAAGGTGATCATTTTATGAACAAAGATTTTAATAGTTCAAATAAGTACAGATCATGTTGTTCTATGTACCCTTTGCAAAACATTCAAAGCTTACCTTTCACTTCATGGTTTTAATAATCATTGTGGCAAACCTTACAGTGTTAGCTTAGGCTTTAACATTGCTGACAATTTTGGCTTGTGATGTCCATGTTTGGTCCTTACCAATGACTAGAAATTATCTTAAAAACCAACTTTCAACTGTAAAATCAAGAGTGGAACCCCAGGCACAGACTTATGGCTATGTCACAAAGAATGTAAGGGAAGTTATTCTGAAGCCAAACTGAGTGAAATCAGCTCAGGAGAACTCTTTCAAACTACAGAAATTTAATATTTGAGAGGTTGATTGACTCCTACCCTCACTCAGCCCTTGAACAGTTCTCATCTCTTCCCAGCACCTTGCAAACCTTGACAAAATGATCCTGACAGCCGTCACTGCACATGCACACACATCCTCTGGTGAGACAGAGAAATACTAACTTTTTCTAAGAAACACAGTAAGTTGTTTACTGAAATTGTCCTTCAAGCTGAGAATTGAATAGAAATCGCTTTGTGTTCTCCACAGCCTCTCTTGCCCTGGATGCTATGTATTCAGTAGGACTCAGCTCCTCATTTTTTGTGAGTCAAGGTATTTTCTCTTCCTTCACCATAGTTATAATTTCACAGTAGTTATGCTCTGTTGTGACTGCTGCTGCTGTTATTTATTCTAAGTCCTGTTCTATAACGGCTGCTCCACATCAGAGTCAAAACTGCAAAGATACTGCTTTCATAGCAGCCTTACACCTTTTCCTACTGGCGCAGCTATACTTTGAACTCGTTATTCTCCTAATCTGTTTACTATTAACACTATGTCACATTCAAGATGGCTGATAGGAAAGATTTAAAGATGGTGCATATCTTAATGGCTTATCTTAATGTCTAGGTAAAATTTTCTTTGATGCAAGTCAGCCAGAATCAAGCGAAAAGATACATGAAGAATAGTCAGAGCACGGCCTGTAAATAAAAGGTGAGATGGTGTTGAATGGGGATTAATGAGTCCACTTTCCTTGGGAAAGGCTTGCATTGCAGGCTAATTTTTCTGTTAATTTTTGTTCTAGAGATAAATACTTCGCTCACTGAAGTACAGCACAAAATACAACTGAAGGTATGTCAATGCAATGCAATTCACTGCTTTGCAGAGATGTGCTTATTTAGCTCTGGATGTGTTATCTCGTTCCTGGCAGCATCACAGTTGTGTGTTTTGCTATTTATAGTAAAGCCCCTGCCCAGGAGCCAGGGTGAAATACCACTCTGCGGTTTTATCGGCTAAGCAAAAAAAACCCTAGCGTGTTCAAGCTGGTTTGGGAGTATTCGCTTGGCACTGCAGATTCTACTTGAAGGAATTTCCAGAACTTTCGTTTGAGGAAAACAAAATAAAAACAGGTGACGTATGAAGGAAGCACAAACATATATGAGTGTAAGCAAATGATCATGTATTTAGACGCCTACCCTTTGTAGGCATTGTGACAGAGTGGAAGTGGAAGGAGGTGTTCACGGAAGATATTAAGATTAGTTTGGGGCATTACACGGGCGTAAAGCAATGTAACGCGTAAGGGGAAAATGGAAGAAACTATTTTTCCCCTCTTGGAGGGGAAAAATAAGGCAAAGCATTTTCACAGCAAAGATGAGCTTGGATTCCATGATAAAAGGTAGACAGTACACTCTGTAAATGAGATAACTAAGGAGAGAAGCCGTTAGGCAAACATTTGAATCAACAGTAAGCTGAAACTGTTAGAAAAACTGATCTTTGGAGCAGTGATCTGAGGGTGTCTCTATTGACGTATGGGGGGGGAAAAAGGAGTAAAATTCCAACAACGTGAGAGATGGTACTTGAAATCTGATAAATCGTTTCTGTAAAAGAATCATTATTACTACTGAATATGCCTCATAAATTATGCTAATCCACTGCCCTGTTTAGATTTTTTTTTTTTTAGGTAATTCCATATAGGTGTTCTTGATATGATCGGAATAGCAAAAGGAACTTAATGAAATTAAACTTCCAAAATATGTTTAGGTTGGTTAGTGGCTTTGACAGAAAGTTAAGTAGAGATGGAATCATCTTCATTTTTGCTGGCTAAAGACCCACTTTAGATTAAAGCAGAAAAATTCCTCAGTGAATGGAGGGGGAGAAAAAAATCCTCAACAAATTAATATTTTGCCTGTATTTAGGAACATTTAGTATTCAAATTTTTGTGGACTAGCTAATGCTTGTTTTTCTGTGATAGACTATTTTGATAGTGTATTATGTTTTCATTTTAAAATGGAAGATTTGACAAATATTCTTTGTTCTAGTAGCTGAAAGCTAGGTAAGAAAAGCCTATGAAAGAGTAAATAGATTCTTGTTAACAACCTGCTTGGCAGAAAAATAATCTCGTTTTACAAACTGGAGTGTATTCATCCAGATAAGAAGGCTGAGAAAATCTTCATATAAATCTTAAAAAAAAAAAAGTCCTGTGTAAGCTACATTGCATTTTTTTTTGCAATAGCTATAAAAAGAATTCTTTTTTTTTTTCCCAGTAACTTTGGAACATCAGTGGCTTATTTTTTTGTTATAAACAATGAAATTCCTAGGACAAAGAGGCAGGCAGTTGATGCAAGTGGAAAACATATACATTCGATGAGAAATTTAGATTTTAATCTTTCATTTCTGCTCCAAAACTGCTTCTGAGAGTTTCTCAGTATTATAATGTAGTCTGGGAATCTGCAGGTAGCTGATTTTTCTAAGACATCTCTAGTGATTCATATGTTCACGTATATTTGCCTATTTTCCAATGCAGATATTAATTGATTTTCATGTGGAAAGAGATCCCAAATGTGTTTGTTGCATGTATAACTGAGCACAAAGCTGTATATTAGCATGGGAAAGCCTGAAGGCTGAATATAATGGACAGTTTCATTCAGTTCATACAGCACTTTATTTTGAGTATCCTTATTGAGTAATAGTAAGGTATGCATTACCACATGACTTGGCAGAAGTATCTGTGTCTCAGCAAAGAGGAGTTTCCCTAGCTTCACTGCAAGAGCAAATACAGACACATCCTTGTAAGAGAAAGATCCCTTATGTGTATGATTTCTTTCCATTTATAGGATGTCTGACTGAAGCCTTTGTGAAATCGTTATTTTCACCTATGAAGTGAACTAGTTGTTTTGCAAGAGTGAATTGGCTTAGTAGTTGAATAGTAGTTAGAATTGGCTCCAGTGGAGACTGGCCTACGGTCTTCTTACAGATACATTTGTTGTGTCTTTAATTAAATGGTCTTTCTATTCAGACTCAATTCCTGCTCTCCACATATAAACACCTTGAATTCAGTTGAAAGAAAGAAAATTCTTGTTACACTTAATCACTTTTCTTGTGTCTTTTTGTTCACATTAAACGAAAGTGCATACTGACAAAAGCATTAAAGAGACGATACATTTTATCAGTTTCATTCTTTGACAATCTTGGTGTAATTACCTAAATACATTAAAATATGTGCAACACTAGACTGATGGCCCTTAGAAATCTGCCTGAGGAAAAACAGTTGCTTTCTGTACACACCAACCCTTCCTATCTCCCATAGACTGCTTCAGCTAGTTCAACTAGTCTACCTTCTCCTGACCTTCTTTCTTTCTCATATGTCTAGCTAGGCTTGATAAGTGGCATACAAACCCTCTCAAAAAAGCATGAGATTAATGATCTTGAAGTGTATGCTGCTCCTTCTCTTAGGTACAGAAGATATGCAACAAACCTTAACTATGTTTTCCCCACTTCAAATATGTAAGTTCCAGCAGGACGAAGTGGCATTCTTCTTGATGTGGATTTGATGGAAGTTGTTGTCCAGATGCCTGTTTATATGTACCTCAGGTAGCTTTCTATCTGTGGCTTTTTATGATACTCAGGTATGAGTGTGGTGTAGTCTTCAGTAATGCAGATAGTGGAAGCTTCTTTGAAGTGAGCAAGTGTTCACTGTCAGTGAGAACCAGATGAGATAATTTCTGGGATGTTCTGAATAAGCATTTAGGCACCAAATGTCTGTCTTTCACTATCTAGCTTATAATGAAGCATCTTTTTATCTACTAAGTCTCTGAAGAGAGACCCTCTACTGACTAGATGCAAAGCAAATACTGCTAGCAAAAATGTGAATACTAATGTTCAGCTAGAGTTGTTACTCTGTGCATCTCTAATAGACATTAAGAAGGTATAAAATTTTCTTGGAGGCAGCCAATGGTCTTTGATTAATGCCACATAAAGTCACCAAACTTTTATTAGCACCCAAAAGGAAAAGTAGTAAAGAAATAGAATCAGTGGCTCAAGTAGTGCCCTCGTTTCAGCCAGTAAAACTGTAAAGTGTTTTTGGCTTGCGCGTCGCCAAAGCCAGATCGTAAGGGAAACCCCAGACCAAACATTTCATCCTGTGTATCCAGCCAAAAGTGTAGACTACTAGACTGTTTCCTCTGGACAAGGAAAGACTTCTCTAATTTCAGAATGCAAATTGTTTTGTCAGAGCTATTTAACCTGAAAGTCAAAATGTTTGTGACATGAGTTCTTCCCCTGGCTACCGGGGTACTGCGCTATCACAGGAGCCTCGCTATTATGTGCACTGGAAATGGGACGTGGGCATTGTTCCAATTTTCCTTTAGAATCTTTATGGTGTACTGTTTTACTTCACAATATGCCTGATACAGTAGTACCTCTGCATTTCTCACTGTGGTCCAACAGTTGATTTATTTCAAGTTTCTTTATCACAACAGAATGACTGTCCTGGATGCTGATGTTTTAGTTACTGCTTTTTACAATAGTGCATGTTTACTATAGCCTCTGTCTATGAATTAATGAGATTAGGGACTCAGGCAAAGCTTTCAGCTGCTGCAAGTTATGTTAAACTGATGGTAAGTTAAATATCTAAAAATAGAAGTTTTCCAGAGGTGGTAATCACTGAACAGCAGGACTTACTTTGAAGTTCAGTGCCTGATCATAGAATCACAGAATCATAGAATGGTAGGGGTTGGAAGGGACCTCTAGAGATCATCTAGTCCAACCCCCCTGCTAAAGCAGGTTAGCCTAGAGCAGGTTGCACGGGAATGCGTCCAGGCGGGTCTTGAATGTCTCCAGAGAAGGAGACTCCACAACCTCCCTGGGCAGCCTGTGCCAGGGCTCTGTCACCCTCACAGTAAAGAAGTTCCTCCTCATGTTCAGGTGGAACTGCCTGTGCTCCAGTTTGTGCCCATTGCCCCTTGTCCTGTCGCTGGGCACCACTGAGAAGAGTCTGACCCCGTCCTCTTGACATCCACCCTTTAGATATTTGTGAGCATTGATCAGATCTCCTCTCAGCCTTCTCTTTTCCAGGCTGAACAGACCCAGCTCTCTCAGCCTTTCCTCATA
>VZSC01004281.1:144549-156948 GCA_013398225.1 Steatornis caripensis
ATGCATCCCATCGGGACCCATCGATTTGTGCGTGTTCAGTTTGCCTAGCTGCTCTCTAACCCAATCCTCATCGACCAAGGGCAAGTCTTCATTTTTCCGTGCTTCCTCTCTTATCTCCAGAGTCTGGGAGTCCTGAGGGCCAGTCCTAGCAGTGAACACTGAAGCAAAGAAGGTATTCAGTAACTCTGCCTTCTCTGTGTCCAGTGTCACCAGGTCACCCGCCTTGTTCAGCAGCGGGCCCACATTTTCCCTAGTCTTCCTTTTGCTCCCAATGTACCTATAGAAGCCTTTCCTGTTGTCCTTAACCTCCCTTGCCAGGTTTAATTCCAGTCGGGAATGATGCTGATGTCTGAATGATATTTTAGCAACCATCAATGACAGCTGGAAATCTATCACATTAACAGTTAAAGACATCTCAGTGAGTAAACCACTGTCAAATCTACTAATGTTTGGTTCACCTATTACAAAATCATGAGAACAGCTTGATAATATATTTAATCACCTGTGACATGTTTGATTATAAAAAACCTCATCATTGTGAACACAGTTTATTTCTCATTTTGCAGAAGTATAATTCTTGACTTTTTAGAAAATAACCAATTAGATGGGCATGTGTTTTTTGTAGGAAATCAAATTAAACCTAGAGTTTTTTAGAAATAAGTAATTGGTATAACAAGTTTGCAAGACATTATGATTTATATTATATTCCACAGAAGTTCTTAAACATTTAAGGACAACAGACAGCTTCGTTTCCCTCAAAAGAGCCTGTAAAATAACAGCCTTCCCTACCATGAGATTTTACATGGACAATGCTGCAAAGTGTTTGGCTCACTGTTTTAGAACTCTGAGTTATTGCAATGCGTTTCGTCACCAATTCCTGTCCGTTTTAGAGACTGTGCTATGACTAGTGCTCTAGCAGAGGGTCATGCCCCAGAAGAGAAGCGCATAGAATTCTTCGTGCTCCATTGCTGTTTTCCTCTCTTTAACTTGGTAGAGACAAGCAAACTTACGCACAGTGATTTACTGTTGAACAAAGAAACTAGGCAGAGTAAGGATCTCTAGAAACATGANATTTCCCTCAAAAGAGCCTGTAAAACAACAGCCTTCCCTATCATGAGATTTTACATGGACAATGCTGCAAAGTGTTTGGCTCACTGTTTTAGAACTCTGAGTTATTGCAATGCGTTTCGTCACCAATTCCTGTCCGTTTTAGAGACTGTGCTATGACTAGTGCTCTAGCAGAGGGTCATGCCCCAGAAGAGAAGCGCATAGAATTCTTCGTGCTCCATTGCTGTTTTCCTCTCTTTAACTTGGTAGAGACAAGCAAACTTACGCACAGTGATTTACTGTTGAACAAAGAAACTAGGCAGAGTAAGGATCTCTAGAAACATGAGGAGAAAAGTGAAATTAAACAGCAAGAATAAAAGTTGCAAGTTAGTTGTTCATTAAAGAAGGAGAAAATAACTTATTATTTATAAACTGGATTTCTTTTTTTAGGAATGCCTATTGCTGTAAACCCCTGTGAATGTCTATATAAATGAGGTATAATGAAACAGACCAACTGCAATAGCCAAAGAAGATCTGTGCTTTCCTTGGAAGTGTCATATGACGAACAAAGAAATAACTCTCTTCTTCCTGTGTAGACTTCACCTTGACTTACAACTGCATGTTTAATTCCAGACATCTCCTAACTGGAGCTAGAAAGGGATGCTAGAAGTAGGCAGGAAAAAACTCAACAGTGCTAAGTTTAAAAAGAAATAAAATATAAAAACCTGATAGAAATTATTTGTGGAGGAGGTAAATATGTATTGGAGTAGAATTAGTCACTGAAAGGTCTTATGTAAATGGAACAGAACGGGTTATAACTAAGGTTAATTTTATTCAATTCAAGAAAAGGCAGCTTTTTGGCTAACAGAAAAGATCTTCTGACAAACAGATTCACTGGGCGTAGAAAACTTCCAAAGGCAAGTGCAGGAAACTGTGTTGATTCTCATTTTTTAAAGGATGGTATGAAAAATATTATAAAACAAATTGTAAGAAATAACTTCTTCTAGCAAAGCTATCAGCTGGGAGATTTAGTGGCTCTATAATTAAAATATATTCATAAATCAATGACTCTTCATGATAATATTAATTCTGCTTTTTTCTTGTTTTGATACAGTGTGGATGAAAAGTCCTCGTTACCTTTTGATTATGTTTGTAGCTCACACATCAAAGAAAACCAAAACTGAACCAATCCAACCAGGCTGGATAGAACTGAATCTAAAAAGAGATTATTAACCATTTATTTCTTTTTCTGTTTATTACCTGGTTCAGGCACATTTCTGTGTTAGAAAACCAGCAGTTGTCGTCTGTAATGCATTGCAGATGAAACTACAGTACTTGCTATTGCTAGGAAACCTGCCAATGTGTTTCTTTCCCATAGAGTGTGACAGTATTCATTTGACAGGGGGAAAAATGAAGTGCAGAGGGTGAACAAGTAGCTGAGGAGTGATATATGGCACTCCACCTCACCTACAAGCTTTGTGTTTCCATTTGCTCGGTGAATCAGTGTGTGTCAGACTTTTTGGTCTTTCATCTTGCATGCTTAAACTTACAGATGTCTGTGAAAGTAATGCAAGCTTCAGAAGAATTCTCCGAGTTCTGATGTTCCATGTACTACTTTAATAAAATGCTATGAGAAGTTAATTTATTTGCTACCACGAAACTTTAAACAGAACTTTTAATGGGTGCCACTGAAGTTTCTGGTTCAAAGCCTATGAAATAAATTTGCTTTTTCTTGAATTAGATAATTTTAATTAAAAACATTAGTTTGAAGATTCAATATGTGGCATCAGCTCCTAACGGGAGAGATCAGCGCTTATAAATTGTTCTTAAATTTTGTCCCCAATTTACTGAGGCCAAAAAACTTTGTTTGCAAAGGGAAGAATGAAGATGTTCTTCTAGTTAGTTATCTAGGTACTTGGTTACGTCTGAGAGCACCTAGCTATGTGCCCAAATACCTACACAGGCACACACGTTTAGGTGGTAGACGAGTTGAAGCTTTCTTAAAAACAGAAAAGTCTAAGTCTCTGATTCCTTGGGAATATTTTGTGCTTCTCTAAGCTGGTTTGTGATTTTATCCTTATGTTTTTTCATGTTCTTCTAGTTGCATTGTAATTGTAAGGTGTTCTGCTACATAATATTCTGTAACAATGACTTCTTTGGCTTGTGTTTAGTTGTGAAATGATGACCTGACCAAAATGGTGAACACCAGCAATCACAAGGGAATAGCTGAGGCTGAACAAGTGCTTTCTCTGGTCCTCATTAGATAGAGAAGTATGTCCCAGACATACAGATGTTAACTAATAACTCTTGGTACATAACGGAAGTGAGTGATCACTGTACTTCTTGTTCTTGTGATAGTGGTGTGTGTGCATTTTGCAAGATACCTGCCCAAGAATAATTTTCAGTGATACTTTTGTTAGAGAGTTTTTTTTCTTTTGTGGCTGTGATTCATCCATTTCAGCGCCTGAGTTGCTCGGAGAATGTGCATTTTACTGTTCAGCTTCTCGAAGCTTCACATTTAGATTAAGATCGCTTTCTGCCTTGTGTGATACAATGATTTCAATTACATGTGTATTTATAAGTTTCTGATCTTTAAAGGTAGTATTGTTTGGTGAGCTGCTGAAACACCTTCAAGTACAGGCCTAGGAATGGGGCATCTTGTTTTCCTCTTTTCTGTCTGTGGTCTTGTGAGAGAAAGCTGGGATGAAATCTTGATTAAAATAAAACTAAAATGCAGATTAGGAATCTATTTCTACACTGTATTGGGCAGATTTATATCTGATGGAAATATTAATCTGTTCAGTTACTCATAAGCATTGTCTGGTCTAAGGAGTAGGACTGCTAAAAATTCCTGAAAACTAAGTTACCGTCTGTATAGTCTGCCTTGCAAAAATGTTGTGAAATGTAGAGGGACACGGCAAGTGAAATGCATGCATGACATTCACAGAAATGTGGTGGATACAAGAGGAACAGTTTTTCCATTAATGAAAAATGTAATAAGTATATCTCAGGTTTTTAGTACCTTGTTATGCAAAAATTAGGTGGGTTTTTTTTTTTCAGTTTAGTCAATACCATTCCAGTTCTTCCTAGTGCAGGCTTTCCTGCACACAGGCTTTCCAGATGCTCATAGCTTTCCTGTGTGAAAAAGAAAGATTGCTTTCAAAGTTTTTCCAATTCTCTCTCTACTAATGATCTTCACAGCTCTATGCTTCCATAATATAAAGTGCCTCTTGAGGAATAATAATTTTTATTCAGGGGAAGCTTCAGCCAGTTAAAGAGGTTAAGCAGCTTCATTTATGTCATCAGTTGAAATTGTAGATGTCACAGGAATTTCAGATTAATTTTTTTCTTTCATATTTTGGGTCAGAAGTTTTATGTCAAAAAATATTTTGAGAATAATTTCTTACAAACATTCAAATTTAAAAGTGTTGAAAAGTTTTGAAATGTGTAAACTGGGTATTTATGTTAGTAAAATGTAAGCTGTTTTTGTTCAGAATTACTTTTGTTTTAGAAATAGTCATATCTGATAAGAAATACGAAAAATGTTCAAAGGTATCAAGCAAGCCTTTTCTTTTTTGCTAAGCCTTGTTAAAATGTTTTTGGGAAGGAAGGGATTTTCATCTTGCTTAAGATTTTTGATTGACATCTTAGCTCAATGAGGGCTGGACTAAAAATCCCAAAGGTTTTTGAGTAGTGTAGTACTTCACACCTAATTTCCCTTCTGACCTCATACCCTTTGTTTGAAATAACAGGTTTCCACACCGTTAAAATTACTGATTTTCTTAATGATCCCAAAGTGTTGCTTTGAAAATAATAAACCTGTGTTTCAGAAGCTCGTCCTTTCCTTCCCAGAAAAGCTAACAACATTAATCTTAATGGATAATCAGAGCATTCGGTTTCAATGGGTATTTAATTGTTAAATCGATTTCTCTTGCCGCCACTAAAAAGATATACTTTATTTTCATGAGGCTTTCATGGCTATCTGATAAGACAAAGGGAAGAGACTGTCATATCCTTCAGACAGGAGTACTTTCCCAGTTTGTATCATTAGATGAATTGTTTCCCTTTGTTTCCTACTGGGGTGCTAGTGGTTTTATCATGTGTAGTAGGTTTTTTTTCTTCCTCTGAAATTCAGTGTTCCAGTTAGATGATGATCATTCAGGCAAGCTATTTTTCAGGCTTTAATGCACTTTTAAAGAAAACCTCTCACTCAACCCCCTTTCTATTTAGATACTTTTGCAGAGGAACAATTGTGTGGATGAAAATAAAGAATGAACGATTCATTGAATCCGTTTTCTGGCACATCTGAAACCTGTTTCACAGAGGTGAAATCAACTATGGTATGACTTTCCAGTCTATAGCCAAGTCATTGAGGTAATAGCTTGCTTTCTGTGCTTTTGCCTCACATCTGCAAAATATCTTCGTAGGCAAAAAGCAGATTGATTGGAAATGTTTTCTTCTCTATTTCGTAATGTCACAACTTATACCACTTCAAGATCTAGGATGTGCAGTGTCAAACATCTTTGGCAAGATGCTGAACTTCTTTACAAGCATCTCCTTTGGCTTTGTCAGGAATCTGAGCTTCTTAGTACTTCAGAACTTCTTCTGCAGTGTGAAGAGACCTTCCTTGGTGTGAACTAAATGCCTCAAATACAGAAGAGAAAGAGTGTGTGATGGTTTAGACTCTGTTTCAGCCCTTGGTTTCTCAGTTGAGGAGGGGCTAGTGAGTTCCAGCTGTAATGGTGAGCATTTCTGTTTAAGTTCAACTGCAGTAAGTCCACGTCATTCAACGCACTAAACTGGCCTCCCATGTCAGCTGTGATATCAGGGTACTTTGAGAAGCTCTTTATCTTTTTAGTAATATCAGTGACATCCTGAACTCAAAACACTGTAAACCAATTGCAGAATAGTCCTTATTAATAGCTTTTAGGGTACATAGAAAAGGAGATCTCTTGCTTGTTAATACATTAAACTTTTTGAATTATTTTGTCAATTTAAGTAATTTTGCCTATTACACGTTCTTGCTTTTATGCCGCTAGTAAACAGGGTTTGTGTTTTTGAAATAACTGTGGCTGTGTTGCCTCACGATCATGATTTCCACGCATGATGCTTGCATTAGCATGTTCTGAAGAATAAATATCAGGTAGTTGTAGAACAGAAGTTCATTAGAAGCTAGTAGTTTCAAGGGACTTAAGCAGGATGAAACAAAGACAAAATTGTTCTGGCAGAAGCCAAAGACTGCTGTGCAAACTGCTGCCTCTGTTGGCTGTGCTCTGTGTCCACAAGTAAGGATTTGATTCCACCCGTAACGTGCATCGTGCTTTCAAAACGTCACAAGGTTTTGAGAACAGATTCTGACTGTTGCATTTCTGATAATTTGGAGATATCTTCTAGAAACACCCACTGATACACATCAGGAAAAGCCTTTTCTGATACATTCAGTGAATTAAATCATTTGAATACCTTAGTGGAAATAATACCTAAACTCTCATTAATGATTGGATGCTAGCAGTGATTTCTTCTTTAATCTCTTTCAAAAAATCTTGTCATTTATAGCTCTGCAATTTTAACAAATTCACAGTTTCTGTGTAAAGGGATGCCTTAGGAGCAAAACTAAGAAAAATAATGCTTTGTGTTTTATTCTTTCTGCCTGAGTGAATACAAATGAAACTCTATAATGAAAATATCTGAGCAGATTTTTTTGCAGTTATATCAGAGTGAACCCTGCATCATTTAATTAACTTCGTTGCATGCAATTGAAAGGAATATGATATTTGATCCCAGATACTCTTTCACAGACCATCTTGTGAATTCAATGTTAACCTTGGAAGAGAGGCATTGTACTTTTCCACTAAGAGAACCGGGAGACGTTTAGAAAGCCTTTTCTAATCAAGTTGACTAGTATTATTAGCAAACCTATTTTCATCTGCCAGTCATTTCTTGCGTTACCTTTCAATTGTAAGCTCGTTGAAGCAGCAGTTTTTGTTTTCTGTTGTGAGGTGTACAGCACAGTAGGTCTTGCTTCATGGCAAGAACTTTGGCAGTATTAGGTTACTGATGTAAGAAAAATATATATCTTTTATACAAGCATATATATGCATATATATTATTATAAAATAATAATGATTTATTTTATCATACTATCATCATGAGATAAGACATATAAATTCCCTTCCACAGTTTTCAGTGTCATGTTTACCCAGTGCCTTCTGCAGGTCCAGAGTCTGATATATAAAAAGAAGTATTTCTGTTAAGCATTTTTGGCATTCCTATTCTTTTCCATATTAGAAGGATATAGACTTGTTTGTAATTTGATAGTCTAAGGCCACGGATGACCTGGAAGCGGGATAAAAAAAAAAAGCTTTATTGGGATTTGTTGGAAAGCAAGTTAAAAGAAATTACCTTTGGTCCTGATATATCTTTTTTTCTTGTTTATTTCCAGTAAAAGCTTTTCTGGTGTGTTCATTGAGGAAAATGCTGAGCTTTAAAAATGTACATTTAATGATTTCTTTAGCTTAGAGATTGACTGCTTGCTCTCAGAGTAAGCAAGATTAATACACTTTTTTCTACCCTTTTTTATCCCTTTTCCCACCTTTTCTTCCTTTTTTTCAAAGGTCTTTGAAATAAAATGAATGATCAGATATTTCTTAGAGTTATTTAAAAGCATTTATATTAATAATTTAAGGGCATGATGCACTTTGAGAGAAACATAATACAGATACACAACTATAATCATCAGCTGCTGTTTTCTGCTTTGAATCTGTGTTACAGAATAATGGGGTTTTTTCCTTTGTTGAGTACCAAAGCATCTTCTGCAATTCTCATGTTTAAGGTTATGATCAAACAGAGTTATCTTCTTCCCATCTACAGAGTTTGAGACAAGCCTTCTCACAAAAGAGGAGGAAGAGCTGTAGACTAATGTTTCTCAGCTGCAGTGGCCTGACTGCAACACACTCTTCTTATGGAGGTCACAGTAATTCAGTATGACCACTTCCAGGCTGCCTTACAAATACAATCTACACATAATAGTCAACTAGCGGAGCAAGGTAAAAGAGGTGGAATTTAAATATATGGGCAGGCGCTTACACTATTTCATCTATTGGAGAAAGGAAATTTTAGATATTTGCAAGGGATTGAATTTCATCAGCTTCTGACACTGCTGCAGTGTGATTTTTGTGAAGCACTCAGCCAAGCTGTGGAAGGAGAAGAGAGCAAAGTACACTTATAATTATTCATATCACGGTAAAGTCTGACCCTGTGCATCAATAACTTGTGATAACAAGTGAATTTCATATGATAATTTGTGTGCACAGTCGTGGGTTTTCAAAAGCACCCAGCTGATGCTCAGCTGTTACAAGTGTCAGCTGCTCTCAGGGTAGTTATGCTGTTTGTTTGGGGATTGGCTGGCTCATAAGAGCTGATCCCAGCACAGACAACAAAGTTCTATGCCTTCCTCTGCGCTCTGATTAAATATCCCCCATGAATAGACAGGAGATGAAGTTTTGTTTTATTTTGGGGAGAATCCATATAACATCAAAAAAAAAAGAGAAAAGGCGTTGTACAAACTGGGAGGATCTGGGAGGATGTCGTAAGAATCGGTAGCACTACTACCAGCTGAGAGCACCAGCTAGAGTTGCGTGATTGCTGTGTCTCTGCCAGGGAGATGCAAATAGCTCCAGCTGAGGTTCAGCCATGGTGCAGCATCTGGCTCCTCACCTCATGATTTAGCACTGTGCTCCACGTCGGTTGTGCAGGCTTCTTGTTCTGAGGCCTGAACAGTAAGTTAGAATTGCTACCTTGGTGTTCCCCAGCACCAGTGTACATCTCTCTGGAGGCAACACTTTCCAAAATCTCAAATTCACTGCTTGTAGGCAGAAGATAGCTTCTTATTCCAGTCTATTCCATTTTTCTCTACCCTCGCCTTCAGGCAGGAGCTGTGGGCCTTGCAGAGTTAAGAGCCATGATGTGCATTCTGCCTCCTCAGCAAAGCTAATTTAGTGTTTGATCTTAATTCCTGACAGCTCTGGCCATGATTGGAAAGACAGAAGTAATATTAGCAGTGCTTTGTCAATTAAAACATCAAGGCCTGTCCTAATACATCCAGAAACATATGGTGGCCTGCGTAAGATTTAATTTTGTTTCTGTTTTCAATTACCCCTAAAACCAAGGGTTCCTGGGTATTTTGACCTGCAAGCTCTTTTATAACCATCTCAGAGACCACAAAAGAATTAAAGCCCTTCTGCAATTATTAACCCCCAAGCTAAATTTATTCAGTAGAACAGGAAAATGCATTTTGGGCTGAAGATTGTATTACATTGATTAGAAAAAAGGGTGACCTAGATCCCTTCAAAGCTGTACATCAAAATATGATTAGCACACTTTATCATATCAACCTCTTACACATCCCCAGGGGTTTCTGTTGAAATACTCACCTGCCAGGGGGGAAGGGGATTACTAGCATCCAGCTACTTGGTTGTTCCAACCTCTCGTTTCTGAACTCCTGTTGGGTGTTATATTATATAACTTGAAAATTCTTGCAAGAATCTGTGCTCTGTGAATGGGCCCCAGAGCCACCTCTGGGAGGCCAAGGTGCATTGGGAAATTGCATGGTTCTTTTCTATGGATGAAACTCATGGATTTAATTCAAGGTCTTTCTCCCTAAACTTATGTGTATATGTGTGCATTACTTGTTCTATTTCAAAGAATTTGTGCAACACCCCCCTTGGTACATCACTGTGGCAGCAAGGCAGAAGGAATTGCTTGGTAGAAAGTGATCAGAATTGGGACCTATTGCTCCTGTCTCATTCAGGTCTCTAGGTCTACATCCAGATGCGTTGTACAGGTCCCTGTGCCAAAGTTTGCAGAGGTGCAGCTGTGGTGGGTTGACCCTGGCTGGATGCCAGGTGCCCACCAAAGCTGCTCTGTCACTCCCCCTCCTCAGCTGGATGGGGGAGAGAAAATATAATGAAAGGCTTCTGAGTCGAGGTAAGGGCAGGGAGAGATCACTCAGCAATTACTGTCACGGGCAAAACAGACTTGACTTGGGGAAATTAGTTTCATTTACCAGAGCAGGATAATGAGAAATAAAAGCAAATCTTAAAACACCTTTCCCCCACCTCTCCCTTCTTCCCAGGCTTAACTTTACTCCCAAATTCTCTCCCTCTTCCCTCCACGCAGGACAAGGGAAATGGGGGTTGCAGTCAGTCCATCACAGGTTGTCCCTGCCACTCTTCCTCCTTAGGGACAGGGCTCCTCACCCTCTGCCCGTGCTCCAGCGCGGGGTTCCTACCATGCGCTGACAGTCCCTCATGAACTTCTCTGACGTGAGTCCTTCCCATGGGCTGCAGTCCCTCAGAAACTGCTCCAGCATGGGTCCCTCCCACAGGGTCACAAGCCCTGCCAGCAAACCTGCTCCAGCCTGAGCTCCTTTCTCCACGGGGCCACAGCTCCTTCCAAGAGCCTGCTCCAGCCTGTGCTTCCCACGGGGTCACAGCCTCCTTCGGGCATCCACCTGCTCTGTCGTGGGGTCATCCACGGGCTGCAGGTGGAGATGTGCTCCACCGTGGACCTCCATGGGCTGCAGGGGAATCTCTGCTCCGGTGCCTGAAGCACCTCCTTCCCCAGTGAACTTGGTGTCTGCAGAGCTGTTGCTCTCACGTATTCTCACTCCTCTCTCTGGCTGCAATTGCATAGGTGTTATTCTCCCTTCTTAAATACTTCATCCCAGAGGTGCTACCACTGTGGCTGATGGGCTTGGCCCTGGCTAGCAGTGGGTCTATCCTGGAGCCGACTGGCAATGGCTCTGTTGGATGTGGGGGAAGCTTCTAGCAGCTTCTCACAGCAGCCATCCCTGTAGCCTCTGCTTCTACCAAAACCTTGCCACCCAAACCCAATACACCAGCCATGCTGGGAAACCTCTCGGGTTGGATCGCAGCTCGCTCATGGCCTTAGAGTCAGGTTTGAAACAAGGAGAGCTTGCCCAAAGATCTTGTTATGTCAGGAAGATAGGAGGTGGGTAGAGTGTGTGAGGAGTTTTGCCATCTGCTTTGGAACAGAGCCAGAGGGTTCTAAAATATAAATGTTAAATGTAATGGTTTAATGATAACTTACGTTGTTGAGGACCGTAACTGGCCTTTCATTTGCGGGCTTTCATTGTATTGTCATTCACAACTTAACCTTTCTATTCATGCCTACGGGCATATCCTCCAAAAGTGAATAAATTGTAACTTAATTTGGTATTTCCACTAGCTTCTCTATAGCCTCTAATAGCAGGGTAATTGATACTCTAATGCTCAGTGGTTTTGGAATGTACTTATGCCAAGATTTAAAAGGAAAACAATAAATGAGTACCTATAGTCAGGTTATGTAGCAAATTGGTTAAATCCTCCTGAGCTGAAATGTGAGCTTATGCCTTGCATAGAGCTGTAACAAGCAGATTTCCAGTTGATCTGGATACCTGCTGTTGTATTGGGTGACATAGTGTCATCTGGGAGTGGGAGCTGGCCAGGTGTAAAGTTAGCCACACCTCTTACTTGCATGCTGCTGTCTACAGAAACTGGCACAACTTAACCATGTTAGCCTAGTAGGACAGGCAGCCTTGCTACAGACACTTAATTAAAGCTAATTTCCTAGTCAACCAGCCTGATACTTGGGAATACAGAGCACTGGTGTTTAGACTGTTTGAAAAAGAGATACCTTCAAAGATAAATAACAGAAATATATTAGAAGCTTTTTTTTTAGGCTATTGGATTTGTTTGGTAATAATTTTCTATTTTCTTCTGTTGTTCATGCTATTTTATTTTTTAAAAAACATTTATTTAAAAATGTTTCCTGTATGGTAATATACTTGCCAACTGTTGTTTTTAAGCTAATTCAACAGTTCAGCATTTGATGTTCATCATGGGGGGTTTGTTGCACAATATGAGCATGGAAACGGACAACATAACAGACACGTTTGGTGTTTGTAAATGTAACCATTTGCTTTGGGAAATCCTATTCCAGTTGTAGTCCAATATGTATGTTTTAGTCTTATAGATAGCAGAGAGGCAATCCAATTAACCAATAACAGTATGTGATATATGAACCCATCTGAAACAATTTGAATTTAAATACCCACAGCAACTGCTCAACTGAAAGAATTATGTTTGACTGCATAAACAACAAATAATTTTGAGTTATGAACGTAGAACTACTTGAATCTGTTCATGAACAGCAAGACTTAAATTGAACCGAATGCATTATTTAATACAACAAACTCACAACATTTCTAAACAGTAGTATGTCCTAAGTAGTATCTCCTGCATCTTTTGTAGCAATATGTGAAGATATTCATTAACAGGCAGCACATAGGAA
>VZSC01004281.1:165678-196336 GCA_013398225.1 Steatornis caripensis
TGTGGACTCTCCTTCTCTGGAGATATTCAAAACCCACCTGGACGCATTCCTGTGCACCCTGCTCTAAGCTAACCTGCTTTAGCAGGGGGGTTGGACTAGATGATCTCTAGAGGTCCCTTCCAACCCCTACCATTCTATGATTCTGTGATAAGGAAGCTGTAAAACCTAAACATCTTTAAACTGTGTTATTTTTTGTCTCACCTTCTATCCTCTTTCTCATTCAGGGCATGGTATTCCTTCATCTTGAAATAATGCTCTCTTTATCTAGATATGTAAGTAATAGCATAATTAGCCTGGAAGATGAGGCTGGGGATAGGTGGTGTAACTGTCTGCTACTAGATCCAGCAGAGACAACAGTACTGGATGAATTGAGCTGACTTCCAGCAACAGGCTGTATTTTCCTACTGCGTGAAAAGGAAGCAGACGTTAATGCTTATTGATTTCAGTATGGAACTTAATTATAAGAGAACTTTCACCAATATTTCATTCTTGCATTAAATTCTGAACAAGGTGACCTTTAATGTATCTCAAAATTATGAAATTTTTGTTGATTTGTGTTCTTTAATCCAGACATTTAATTTTGCAGTGTACGAATGTAAATATAAGCCACATCAGAGATAATATTTTTTTATGAATAACGTCTTTTGTAACTCTGCCATAGGAAGTTTTTGAAGAAAATGGCAATGTTTTAGAGGGTTTATGGTAGCAATTGAGAAAATTCAAGGCCTGGGTCTTCCTCACCTTTGATTTTACAAACACTAGACACCCAGTGAAATCTGGCTTCTGTTGAGATTAATGGGAAATTTGCCATTTGAGTTAGGATTTCATTCTGGCATACTGAAACTTTACCTCTTCTTTAAACAGCTGTAAATGATCAAAAGAGGCAGAAGGCTGTATGAAATCAGGCATTACCTTGACATTTGAAAAGACTATGAATATTAAGCTATCATCTTCAAGGAGGCAGACTCCAGTGTTTTTCCAGCAGTAAAAATGCGGCAGGATTTGGTCACTTCATTTTCGATAGGACTCCTTTTGACAGGTATTGCATGACCTTTACTGGGGTTTTGTAAATATTTAACAAAACTGGTGTAAAGCTTGCCAGCAATTAAGCTTGACACTGGCTGCTTATTCAAAAGAGATTTCAAATCATATTTAAGGTTAATTATTCAATACTGATTCATAGTGACTGAGTTTGTGAACTAATTCATTGTTCTTGGTGATCTTTAGCCAGTAATACCAGAAGAAATACTGAAAAATAGGATGGCTGGGATGGTGTTTGTTTAGATCCTGGTCATACAAGCTGAAATGAAGAACATGAGTTCATTCTGCAGTTCAGTAGTCTCAAACTGCCAAATATCCATAAAATCTCACTGGACCCAATGAGTGCAGTGCCTTTGAAATTCAGAGCATGATGCATTGCTATCAAGCAGTACAGTAATTTACTATTGAGTAATGAGAATATAAATTTTTTTTATTAGCGTGTTACAGACCTCAGAGCTCAGTGGAAATCTAATAGTGAGGTATAAAATGTGCAGTAAATCACATTTTTATATTATATCCTTCCAGCACTGCAAAACAAATTTGTAGCTACAATTAGTTAGTGAACATAGAGATTGCACTGTATATCACTAATGACTGTCTTTCCTTCTTTATTTTAATGTTTTGCAAGCCAAAAAATATTAAACTGCTATAGTTTAGATTTTGCTTATGGAAATGGGAAGCGTTGGTTTCTGAATACTGAATTTTGCTCTGAAATTTTAAGTAGACCAAAATATTTACTGGAAGTGCTTGTTTGTTTTTTGGGGATTAATTTCAAGTACAAACATAAACGAAGCTTTTGTTTTGTTTTGTTTCCCACTAACTGAAAGCTATTCAAGTGAAAATTCTCTGTCTTTTATCCCATTGAAACCATTTATATTCTCATTGAACTTATGCATACCAACTGTTTCATAACCAGCTCTTACCTCTTATTAAGACAGCAGTAGATAATGGGATTGTACATTGTAGAGCTCATGGCAAGCCAAAAGCTGGCCAAATAGATTTGCTGAATGTATTTCCACCGATTTAATTGTTGATAGATCCCAGTAACTATGAAGTAAATGTGGTAGGGCAGCCAGCAGATAGCAAACGTCATCACAACCACAATCATCATTTTTACCACCTGAAAGAAGGAAGTAATAATGCCATTTTATAATATACATTAGACTTTTTAATTTGGACTAGCATTTCAATATAAATTAATAATTTTGTTGATTTTGATTATTAAAGTTTGTCAAAGCAAAGATGAATATGCCTTTATATAATTTTCCTTTTAATCTGACTGTCCTAAATTTCTGTTTATTTTATGGCTTGGAGTTTTTTTCCCCTTGGCTGGAGAGTCTCCTTTTCCTAGGGAAAATAACGTGAAAATCTTCTCTAAATTTGTATTGATTCTTCCAAGAAATGTATTTGCTTACTTGTATTTGGCTATCTAAAATATTACTTTTTTCTGTACGCCTAATCATGGAATAAGGTTACAGAGCGTTTTATTTGGACGCTTCGTTTTGGCCTTCATTGACCCTGCTATCTTTTTCTGTTGTGGTCTGCAAGTATATTCCTTGTCCCCAGTTATTAGATGTGATTTGAGTAAACACTAGATTGTAGGAAATGAGCAACTGCAGTATCCTCTTTAATTTCAGAGGCTAACAGTTTCCTTGGCTGGTGATCGTTGTTTGTTTTTTTCTGCAGACATTGTAACATCTGTTAACTTCCATAGTTTCCATTAAGCACAAATGAAGAGGAGCTCTGTTCTGTGCTTGAAATGCAAGAAGAAAAGTTGCGAGTCATCTAAAATTTTCACTCCTGTCTCTCCTTCTTCACCTGTGTTAAATACTAGCCTAGCTACCAGTTTCAACACAGTATGTCACACGTTTACACAACGGATTTTCTTTTTGTGGGTAAAATGAAACCAGACATGATAGGTCTGTGCTAAGAGGTCTCTTGTTCATTTGTACTGTGAATACTGAGGAATAATAGGGATTGCTATCAACAGGTCCTTGCATTTCTCTTTACGAGGTGTTGTTTCCTGCTGTTTGTAGTTTTGCCAGGAAACAGAAAAAAGAGAGCTGAAATTTCCTACACGTCTTAGGTTAATATTTTTATAAAATTTCAGCTAACATAATTAAATGATTTTACATATAAATGCCACAGTGCCATCCTTAACTCATATTACGTCTTTCTGTTGGAAACATAAACCAGTTTTTCATTTAGTGTCTTGCAGCAGTTTACAATCTTTCTGCTAGCTGGGGCTGTGCTGTACAGCATTTTGCTTATGAGACTGCTTATTCTTACTGATACATATGCTGATCATCACTTAAAGATAACAAAAGGGGCATCTGTCCACACATACGATAACATAATTAATATTTAGTTCTTCTAAAGCACTTCTCATCATTTAACTGTGAATCATTGCAGAAGGAAGAACACTATTATAAGGGAAGGCAACACATCAAAACATATCACTTTCACCTTTGCTGAGTGTAACATCTGTGTGTCTATATCCAGGCATGTGTAGATGTATATGGGACTGTATATGAGATGGTTTTTGGGAGAGGGAAGATGCTGCGACTACGTGAATAGACATTTCTGTACTAAATTATGTATCTGAAGTGATGCCGTAAAAACATGTTGTCAGATCGCAGTCTATCATTAAATGGCATGTCTTTTCTACTCCTTTGGACATAACTTCTAGTATTCTTCTGCTGGGGATTTACACCTGTGCCTTGCACACATTGTGCAGGTAGAAGACTTAACTCTGTAGTTTTATCACAATACTTAAGCTCTCCGTCCATTGATTTGCAGGTGCACTTTGCTTGTTGCTGTGTTTTTATACCTGCCAGGAATGATAAGTATTACTTCAACACCGTTCAGGATTTCTGTAATTTCAGAACACTTGAGAGTCTAATTACTTGCCTTGATACTTAATTGACAAGTCTTGCAGTACCAGCTGTGCATGTGAAATTATTCCTAGAATTATTTATAATTGGGATATCATAGGTACTAAATGGAAGGAGTTGAGGCCTCATTTTTGTCTCCAGATTTTCAAAATGTAATCAGTAAAATCTGAATTTATACTGAATATTTAATCTGTACAGTGCTTAAGAACTGAAACAGTGGAGCTTTCCAGCAATAAATATAATCTGGTTGAAGACTGTGTCACTCATGCCCCAGAGCTGCTAGAAATCACAGTAAGAGCGCAGGTTGCCTGTTAGGCATACTAAATTGTGTTAACAACGTTTTCAAAAGAAAGTTGTTTGTCTTTTTTCTGACATCCAGATTCTTATTGGCCAGTTCTCTGTGTTACATCGAAGGGCAAGGCAAGCAGTGCTTCAAGAGTCTACTTAAAGTTCTAAAGCTAATAAACCTTCAAAAGCTGTACAAGTAATAGCTTTTTGATTTCAACTGCTGCACTCAAAACTTAACACAAAATGAATTAAGTTTTGGGTTAAACAAATGTAATATTTCAGGTTTTCATCAGGGAAACAGAAATCCCAAAATAACTGTTCACAGTAGGACCCGAAGAAAATCCTCAACTAAAAATTTTTTGTCGCAGTTTCAGGCAATTTGCTTCTTATTTTAAACCTTTTATTTTTATTTTTATTTTTTTGGAAGTTTTTAAATGAAAAATGCCAAATCACCCCCAGAAAATCACATCTTTTCCTGCAAGGTTACTGTTTTGTTTAAAACAAAACACTAATCTTAAAACCCCGTGAAATCAGCATAAGATTTTCTTCTTGCTGTTTCTGTCTGGGAATCCATGATTAAATATTGAGTCATGATCATAATGAAAGCAGAAATTTCTGAAGCAAATAGTTAAACTAGACAAGCAACAGATTATTTTTGATGGCCATTAGTGTTTGATTTAATTTGTGAAGTAACAGGTCACTGAAATGACAGACAGTGAAGCACACTACATTCTTAATCATTCAGATTTGCATCTGTTTTTTACAAATAGCAAAAATTACCTAAAAATTTAAGGTATCATTTTCCTTTCAGATAGGGCTGTATCAGTCTGAGTTTCACTGAAGTGAATGGTAATTTACTGTTACATGCATGTTTAGAGGGAGACATGTAATGGGGTTTCCTTATTAATATGTGAAGTAATTTTTCCTGGAACAGGGAAGTGCTAATTTTTCCAGCAAAAAGGATGTTTAAGAAAAGTCGAGGTTGAATTGTCATTCTTTTGAGTATTTACATAGTACAATGCACTTATTGACATATTATCTAAGGAGAAAACAAATGAGATGTTGCAAGCCTGTGTTGCATAAAATTGTTTGAAACACAAGGCAGTTACAGTTGCATTTGAAGTCAACTACAGAAGTTATGAGAGGAATCAAAAAGCACTATTCTGTCCTTGTTTCACCAGCTAAGAATGAGTATGAGTTGGCAGAAATGGAGAAAAGAAGAATAAGAGGAAGCTGAAAAGGAGCGAGGTTATTCCCAATTTCCTTTCCTCTTTGGGAGGCAGGCGTTCACGGTGCGCAAGGCCTTAACACTTATGGCTGCGGTTCTTGTCCATCCCCTCGGTCTTTCCATTGTGAAGTTTCATTTCTTGATGATATCAATAACTATGAACAGAAACTGCCTTCAAGTTCTATAAACCTAGAACACCTTGATTTTACTTGGTGTAAATCCTGATGAATGAGTGCCAGTAAATTGTTAAGCTCCATTAGGGCACAGAGAAAAATAAGTGAAACAGGCTAAGTATGAATTTGCTGCAAAAGCCTGATTGTCTCTTCCCAGTACACTGTGATGTTTCATTAAAAAAATCTCCAATGACACTTTGCAGGTTCAGCTGCAGAGTATAAAAGCGAGCCTCATTTTTTTTTGTTTGAAGTAGTTAGACCTATGGCTCTGACAATACCAAGTTCTTTTATTTTGTTTCTTTTTAATATGCCTGTTATGCTTTATTTTTTTGAGATATTACCATTTTTCAATTGCTTGGTCCTCTGTTCTGTGTTGCATAGAATTCGTTAATAAGGGTTTGCTGTTGTGCGTTAGGAAGCACTTCTGAAGCAAGCAATCCAGAAAATGACTAAATTCAGTTGTGCTTAATGTCTGGCTCTGTTCTTGCCACCATTTCACCACGGATCTTTCCAAAATGTGTGATTGCAGCGAAGATCACCAACCTCTATCACAGTGGCACCATGTTTCCCCTTGGTGGTCTGTTCAATCTCCCTTCGTGTATTGTAGGCAGCATGGCTGAAGGAAAGGGGCTTTTTTTCCTGATCCAGGACTTTTGTTAAAATGAGTTGTACTGAGTCTTTCAGTTGTGCAACGTTTAGTCAAGTATCGAGGCTATATTTGGAATATGACGGAAAAATCAAAGTATTTTATATTTTGATTTTATATTTTATTTTTTGTGTACTGCTGATACTGATTTACTTCTGCCTCTTTCTAAGAAAAACTACGTCTATAAAAAAAGTTAATTTATGTACTTTGTAGTCTTGCCTGTTCCTTTAAATTCTTCCTCTCTGGATAAAAACCATTATTTCATTAATGAATTATACGTAATAAGAAAAAAAATGTTTTTAAAAGAACAAAACAGATATAGGTTCATTGGAATTGGAGTTTGCAGGTTTGCTTTTGTTGTGAAACATTTGAAGCATTAAAAGTGAATAGGAGCTAACAGATTCTGCTACACTCGCGAAGACCAGCAAATACTTTTTTTTCTCCCTCTTGTTTTTATTTTGCATGAAAAATATCTAGAAAAATGAGTCTGTTTTAGTTGTAGCATTGAGAACATGTCTGGAAAGGTTGGGAATAAAATATACTTTTCTGAGAGAGCTGATGCTGGGGGTCTCTAGCTATTCACATTGCAACGCATTGATTTGCCATCAATATCTACCTTTTGCAAGAAAATTAGGATTCAAAGGTAACTCTACTGGCATCAGTACAGAGATAGGACTGTTTTCTGAGATAGCAAGTGCTGTGTGTTTTCATATAATTTAGACAAGCTCAGGGATTTTCTGGGGTCTTTTAGCCCATAGAAAGGATAGATTCTTCATAGCGGAAGGAGATGCACATTTAGAAGAGAAAGAATCAAATGCTAAAATGTGGGCTTCCCCCCCAAATCAAAGCAAGTCTGACATTTTTCTTACCTACTGCCATTTTAAAATTATACTTTTCTAATGTTGCATGGAAAACAGCTTTGACGGTGACGTTAAGATTCTCTCAACATGTCAAGAAATATCTATTCCATTGAAGAAAAGGAATAAATATTTTGCTTCGGCTTTTTTCCTTGAGAAGACATGGTTTTACAACCATCTGATTGAGGGCAGGGAGAAAAAGTTGCCACAAGTCTTATGTTACTTTATCTAAAAGATAAAGATTTAAAAAATAAAAATAGATATCTTTTAGATAAAAATCTAAAAGATTTGCTGTTCAAACTGAGTGTTTTTCTGTAACCTATGATGACAAGGAAAGGTAGGTGGCCTTGTATCATTACCTGAAGAGTAAGAAGTTTGTGTTCTTTAGAAAATTACTCTGGCGGCTGTTGTGGGATCAGCATTACTGGATATGGTTCTCCACCTGAGATCTAGTGCTGGAAAAAAGTTAAAAAGCTGATCTAGTGCTTTTGTACTTAAAATGCACACCATCACTTATTTTATGATAGTTTCCTGTAGATACGACTTGGAATGAGTGGTGGGGCACACTTCACTTCTGTGCTTCCAAGCAGAGGTGAGATTCGGCGTGGGTGAAACAAAAAATAATGTCTTTCCTTTTCCCAATAGGAATAGTTGGTTCTCAAGTCTGCTTTCTGCCACAATTCTGTAAACGTTCAGTGACTTTTAATCCTCATTGAAGGCTCTCCCAGAAACTTGCCAATGTAAGACTTACTTAAATTATTCCATATAAGACTTCAGAAGGGTTGGCACGTGTGAATTTCTTCTCTTGTAAACTAGACCTTATATTGAACAGTGCAATAAACAAATAAGGCTATGCTGAATTACTCCAATGAATTGTGCAAAAGTATCCCTAAATGTGGTCTGCTTTACGGGGGGCCCTATCAATGGAAGCTGCCCTCTTGGACCTAAAACGAGATGGGTACCTTTGGTTATCTTCAAAACAGGAGCACAGGCTCTTATTTCATATGGAAATATGATGATATGAATCATATTTCATATGATCTTTTGGACTGTTTTCTTTTCAGCATATTCACTTAAGGGAATTAAATAAGTGATTTATATAATCAGAAACCATTTTAATGTTTACCATATTTCTCTGTAATTTTGGCACAAGAACATTGGGAAAGAATGCAGATGATTTAATACATAGTTTGAAAAACCTCTGTCTTCCCTTTTTGTGGATAGGAATAAAACTGTCTTGCCTGAAGGTGAAATCAACTATTCCTAGGCTGTACTTTTTTAAAATGTATGGCAAAATTCTATTCAGAAAAAAAAAAATTAAAGCTA
This sequence comes from Steatornis caripensis, assembly GCA_013398225.1. Classification (NCBI taxonomy): domain Eukaryota; kingdom Metazoa; phylum Chordata; class Aves; order Caprimulgiformes; family Steatornithidae; genus Steatornis; species Steatornis caripensis. The sequence goes on from VZSC01004281.1 coordinate 174,132, forward strand.
TTCTTTTATTGCCATCATAATTAATCATGATTTTCTTTCAAAGGTCAAAGCAAAAGTGTTTATTACCACCTAAGAAAAACCAGAAAAAATGATAATGTCTCCATCCTATTTTGTTGAAAGGAAACTGTTGATGTCAGTGATGTGAGGCGTATTTTGCATTTGATGCACTTAGTTTATTTTTGTTATTCCACAAATGACTGTACAAGGTTCTGAATTTATTAGGAGAAGTAGGCTTGTAACTCACGAACAGAACATTTTGGAAATGTTTGGTCAGTAAAAAGGTGGTATATGCTCTCCTCAATTATTCTTGCTACAAAGTATCAGGAGTGTCATTGTCCTGACAGCAGCTGCTATTTCTGCTTTTGTACAGACATTTTAACATTGCTTCAAGTATTAAAGTATCCACACTGCTTGGCCGTAATGGTCAACACCCTGATCATTACTGCAGTGGTTTGATACTCCCGTGGAATAAAGTATAAGCTGACCCATGCCAGGGTGGCTGGAACCGTTTCCTAGGAAACCTGCTCCGAAGCCCATAGAAATCAAAGAAACTCTTTCTCTCTGCCCCAGAAAATGAGTAATGACATAAAGGTGCTTTGGACAGGTTGCTTACAATGTTGTGGTACAGAAACTTCTAAAGCACTAACTACTTGAGTTAGAAAATTACATTCGTCAGGCGAAAGTATCAATAGACATAACACAGACACACCTCTGTATATAGGTGATAATTTTCACCTGCTTCTAAGAGGCACATTTGGAACATTCTAGGTTCCCTGCAGTTCAGCTCCTGCCACCGTTTGTGATGTCTCTGGGCTGTTTCATCTGATTTCCTCTTTGCAAGTTTATGCTGTAGCAGGAGTTTAGTGAGGTCTCTCACGCTAAGTCTCAAGGAAGTAGTCACATAGCCGCCTGCTTCAACTCAGAAAAAGATGTGCTGAAATATTCTGTTTTGTTTTTATATGAATAGCAACATATAATGAATGTGAAAGTGTATGAGTGCAATACTGGAATTGCAGTTCTGCTCTGCTGAATATAGAGCTCTTGGCTCTGCAGTCGTCCCAAATGACTGATCTGTGTCAGATTTCCTGGACTTTTCACCACACGGGTGCTGGGCACCGTTCCAGAAAGCTCAACAGACACAAAATTAATGCTAAAATTGATTTGGTCATGACTTCCTTACAGGGACTCAATGAGGAAGAGGCTTTTTCTGAGCTCTCTTTTATCTATGTGTGTAGATATATATGTACACACGCACAGAGGTCTACGTATGTGGTCACAATTTAGTATATGTAATGGGATAACTTTGACTGCAGATTAGATGAGACACATTCAGAGACAACAAAAGACCTTTTGATATTTTCAAGTTTTGTTTGTATGTTGCTGAAAGAGTCTCCTTAGAACTTAAAGAACATACTTTGTTCTGAGTATGGGATATTAAGGTTATCTGTCCGGAGGGTCAGGTCCAAACTTGAACTCGAGGAGAGCTACACAAAGAAAATGTGGACAGTCTTAAGAAAAACACTTCATAGTTTTAAACACGGAGATCATAATCTTCATGCTTAAAATATAAATTTTGAAAAAGAGACAGGTTTGGTTTTCATTTGTCTTTCCAGTAGGTATCTTGGTTTTATTAAAGAAGATGTATAGTTCAGTTCAGCAATGCATTTAAAAACACACAAAGTTCACTAACATCAGAGTGGTTTGTTGAAATTTTTTGTCTGTTTAATCCAATGTTACTTCCATTTTTAAAACCACGAGGCATTACTAAAAAGAAATTTTTGCCCCAGAACTGTGACTAGACTTAATATTTCACATGAATTTTCTGCCACAAGTGATCAGAAATAAAGAAATACAGAGGAGAAGCATCACAGAAATTCTAAGTGCACAATCCCAAGCCTACTCACTGACCATGCGGAACCAATCTGTTAACTCTGCCCCGGACCTGGAGTTGTTGTCAGCTGTTTGATAAGAATGTTTTAACCAGAATACTTGCATCAGTCTGTCAGTAAATACACTATGCAAGGTTTATGCACGATATAAAGCCGTTTTTAGAATTTACTGTTCTTTTGCTGTGGTTGCTGTTTGAAGCACGGACAATGAGTGTTGGAGTGATGCTCACTGTTTGTACATGAGTTTTAGGAAAACTTGAGACAATGAATGGCAGCTGGTACTGTTGCTGAGTGTGCTGTAGCTATTTGGTAGACAGAGAACAGAGCGCAGGGCAGGTTCCAGTAGTATCGTTGTATTTCACTATTTTAATGCTGTTCCAGAAATGATCAGGAGGTCTGACTTTATTTTTACCTCAATAGGAAAACTTGTTCAAAATTTGGGCAAATTATTGAAAAGAGAACAAATTCCCAGAAAAAAAAAATCCTGAAAAGGAGAAAGAATGAACCCGGTTTTTTCCAAAGTTCTAAGCCTTTAAATTGCCCTGTAAAAAATATTTTGGTTTTAACATGCAATGAAAATAATTCCCAGGTACCTCATGTCCCAGTCTTTCCCCAGGCAACTGCTAAGCCTGTGAAGAGTGAGACTATAAAATGAAAATCACAACACACAATACTAAGAATTACTTTGCTCATTTCCTACATTTTCAGTAGGTATTCAGTAATGGAAAGGGTTTAACAGAACTTTTTAAGCCTTTATAAAAGAAGTTTTCTCAAAGTATTGGTTGTGCTGCCTCATATGGCTGGAAAAAAGCCTCTCTGTGTGTATTGTGTATGTGTTTAGGGAGGGGGTCATACATTATCATTAATGTGTTGATTGTGCAAGAATTTAATTAATGGTAAATAGAAATGCCCAAATCAAGTTTTCCTCTCAATACTATGTTTGTGTTCTTGCTGAGACTTTTAATAGCTATGGGAATATAATACTGATCAAAATAGGAAAATATATCTTCTTCTGCTAGTATTTTGACAGACAGATATTCATATGATACTCTGGCCCTTATTACCCTTTAGAAGCTTTTGTTAAGCTTATGAGAAAATAAGGTTAAAAAAAAATCCCTATTCTGCAAGCTTTTAACTGTAATAGCAATTACTTGCAAGTAGTGACTTTATGATTGTGTTAATAGCAATCTGGCGAGTCCGGCAGGGTCTGTTGCTCTGTCTTTATGGGTATGGGACAACAGCTCAAAATGTTAGTGGAACGCTAACATTTGCAATCTGGTCCAATAACCTACTTCATGACCAGCGGTGACTCACCCATGCAGAACCACAGAGAAGAGCAATAGACAGAATTACCATCGGTGCTGCATAGGAAGCATGCTAGGAAGCATGCTAAGGAGCATGCTACATCCCCTTGTGTAATTTCATCTACAGTGTTACAAAACCAGCTTTAGGCATGTGTAACAGTTTGTGAAGTCAGGCTCTAGCTTTATTGGGATTGGTTTGCATTTACCATGTTAACGAGGATATTTCATACTTCCCATAAATTGTCAGAGTTAAGGATAACATAGTAAGAGGTGCCCTGAAGCAGAATCAGAGGAAACCTATCCTTATTTACTGATTTTTGCAAGTAACTTTTACCTGTTGGATTTCACTACTGAGCATGATTTGAGAAGGTAGTGGAGAGCAACATTTTTAATTAGAAAGTATGTAACGCTAAGCTCCCTCCAAACTGGAATATACGCTGTGTCAGTCTTGAGATCGGCCTCATTTAATTTATTTAGTGAGTTTAGTAGAGAAGAATAAAAGCATGCCAAATGAGTTTGGTGAAAACACGCTTTTGTGCAACTTTGCTGCTACAGAGGCATAGCAGAGGAAGAACTTGGATGTTGAAGAACTGCAGGAGCAGAAATGCAACTTCAAAGTGCTAATCATATACGACTAGTGTAGTGACTGTGTCTCTAAGTTGGGTCATGGCAATGACCGATATCACAGAGCAGATAGAAACTGCTGGATTGGTACTGTGCTAGTTTTGGGGATCATTTTACACTGCTCTTCCATAGGTAGGAACATGGGAAAAATCTGGGATTTGCTGAATTAAGCACTAGTAAAGTTTCCTGCTGTGACTTGTAGAATGAACTGCTGTGAACAAATTAGGAGGCGACAGATGTATTGATTCATTACAGCATGACCAGGTCAGCAGTTTAATGAAAGGAATAAATGAAATATTAGGATGTTCCAGATGAGGCATGTTCAGTGGAGACAGGAAAGCGTTATTACCACTGTGCAGGACTGTGGTGAGACTTCATTTCTTGCATTCCTTGTCTGGTTTTGGTCACTTGTTGCATAAAGGTGTTGTTATATAAATTTAAGAACACTAGAAGCACTTGTTTCATTTATGTAATCAATGTAAATAAATGCTGAGAGAAGATATGGCTATAAAAACATCTGTAAAGGTGGCACGAGTGAGGGAAAATAAGCAACTAATTAAGCTAACAGAAAATAATGGCATAAATAAAGCTGTCCATAAATAAATTTATCCTGAAAACTGCAACGCTAGGAGTGATGAGGTTTTTAGAACACTTGCCATTAGATGCAGCAATCCAGACGGCGAAATGGTTTTAAGATGGTGATTTAAAATGATATCAGAGGAATTCTGTTAGGGTTGCCTGTGATAACAGGTCTTGGGCCCTGAGGCTGGTTCCTGTCCTGTTTTCATTTAACATTTTAATATTGAAAGAGACAAAGTGACACTCAAGGAATAAGTGGAGAAAGCTCTGGAGCTCTGGACACAGTTCAACGTCTTCCAGTGTCTGGCAAAAAAGGGACGAGTTTGCTTTTGGAGGAGCCTTTAAAAGCTCCTGAGAATTCCTTCTTCCTGGGTTGTTTTTTCTTTAAGCAAGAAATGTGACAATGATGTCAACCAACCACAGCTAAAACTGATGTATACAGCTTGTGTCTCATTGATACAAAAATCTTCAAATGGACTTCAATTACTTGAGTAGTTTCACAAAGTCTAAGGTATATGATTGGGTAGGTCTAATCTCAGAGGAGACTGACTTAGAAGTATGAAATCATAAAGTTAGACTAGTTTTGTGATAGGGAAAGCAAAGAGAGATTCAGAGCTAATCACTTCAGAAACTTTTAGTTCAAGCTTTGTGTTTCATGTAGAGCAAAGACATTGTATGAGCATAACAAGCTGCCACCTTGGGTGCTATTTTTGTCGCACCTTCAGCTGCCTAAGGAATAAATCAGTGGGCATTTCCACATAAGGACTGGAATCAGTGAAAATAATCTCTGTTTTTTTCGGTTGTTGACTGACAACAAAGCAGTGGAATGTCCAGAACTGGTGCTAGCTGGGGTACATTTTCCTTCAACCTGTTATTACTTAGTCTTTTTGCTTTTTGAATGTGCTGAACAATGCTTGCCAAATTTATGAATGGCTGCACTGAAGCACAGCTGTGGCTTTCCACCATGATAAAGCTTTGGCCTACAAGGTGCTCATAATGCATCAGCTTTTCAGACAAATGATAATTTAACTGTAGCTCTATGAAATTTCAGATAGTCAAGCAATATAGCCACCTACACAATATAAGCCATAGTGCTATATCNCACCATGATACAGCTTTGGCCTACAAGGTGCTCATAATGCATCAGCTTTTCAGACAAATGATAATTTAACTGTAGCTCTATGAAATTTCAGATAGTCAAGCAATATAGCCACCTGCACAATATAAGCCATAGTGCTATATCTGTTGGATCAGTGAGACCACCTGTTCTTAAAATAGGGTTTAATTCTCCAGCTTCCTTTTCTCTGTTTTTTTCCGTTCTAGTGTACCCCTATATTTTTTTCTCCATTTTATTTTCATCATCGATCTCTGCAAAGCCAAAGAGTAGACCCATTTACAGAAGAGGATTACTGATGGACAAAATAATTACACAGGCACTCATTTTGGTGGGAGGTGTGTATTATTCATAACAAATAGAATTTGTGCACTTCATTTCCCCACCATAGAATGGGCAGGTTGTTTCACTTATCACTCTCAGAAATGTAAAATCAACCAAAGGGAAGGGCTACCTCCCCAGGAGGAAGCGCACATACCCTTTTGTGTATGTTTGCACGGTTCTGGAGTGGGCACTTTGTTGATATGTAAGCAAAGTGCTCCTACATCACCATGGCTGTCATTTCTGTCCATAAAGCATAAGCACAAATGAATCTATAAGGTGGAAACATTCATGTCCATGAATAAATAAGTGGTGGGAAAGGCATGATGGCAATATAAGTCTCTTCCACAGTCTGCTATTACATGGTCAATTTGAATGAGCTGTAACCCAGATGCCTTCCCCCTGTGTCTGTGTGCTGCAAGATTTGGTTCTCTTTGCATACATAACGTGGAGAAGTGAATATTTAGGCATGCGTGCAGACTTTGTAGACTGTTGCCTGAATAAAGGCCAAAAATTTCTTTGGTGATTACTGTCTGACTTTTAAAAAACATTCACAGATGATGATTCAGTATAGAATATATATAGGGTGTCAGCTGTGAAGAAGATACATGTATCCCTTGAAGTCTGTAGTACAAAGCTCTGTGGAGTGGTTGATTGCAGCTGGTGTTCTTAATGGAATTTAGGATAATCAAGTTGCATTCACTTTCTGTTTTATTAAACTGTTGGACTCCCTTATGCCATTTTGAAAATGGAATATAACATATAAGTCATCGGAGATTGCAATGCTTGTCCTCATGCTGGGAAAAGCTAGGAGAAGATGGGTTGCTTAAATAACTGGCAAGATGTTAAACTTACCATGTCTTTGTGCAGTCCCCTGGGGTAGCAATTATTTTCCAACCTTGAAGAACTCTGAAAAAATGTCTAGGATAAAAGTGGAGTTTCAAGGTGGTGTTGGCAGGAAATAAGAACTCACATGCAAGACAAATCCTTGGACCCAGCATGTCAAAACATTTTGTTTCTTACAGCTGGATGCAAACTTTTGCATGAGGTCTTATGAACAGGGTAGTATCTAACCAGTCGGTCTGTCTAGACTTAGTGGTTGCTTGTTAAAAATAAGGATCTTTGATTTCGGAATTACATGTTGTGTGACGTGCGAGATCATAGTGTAATATTCTCATCTCCTATTTTTGATGAATAAGTTTTATATTGTGAGCATGGTCGTGTTTTTCCAAATCTGTGTCAGCCTTTGTGGGTGGTCATAATTAATTCAATGTTCCATGAGTTTTGATGCTACACTAATGTTTTGAGCTTTGACTCTCTCTCGCTCTCTTTTTTTTTTAATTTAACAAAATCTGCCCCTTAATAAACTACTCCATTCAGCTTCTTTCTTTCTTTCTTCCTGGCCTGGTCAGCTACCACTTAGTGCCAGCAAAAGTATCATTATTTGTAACTAGTGCTTTTCTTATTTTGTGCAATGTAGTATAAAATGTATATTAACATGATTTCATGTCATGTATTCATACGTGGCAAAAAAAAAAGAAAAAAACTAAGTCTGCCTTTTTAGTTGCACTGAAAGACAGTGAGAAGTCAGGAATAATATGCTGAGCTGTATTTTTACAGCTGTACTGCAATGTCAAAGAGGAACATAAGGACATAAGACAATTACTCCTGGATCAGACAGTTGTCCATCTATACCACTATGGTGTCTCTGACAGTGGCAGTAGAAGGTGCTGTTTAGGGAGATCCCATGAACCTGACCATTTTCCATCTTCTATTTTCCTAATACTGTCCAGCACCCAAAATGGTATTAGAGAGGAATGCATCCCTGCTTCGTCTTTTCAGTGTCTATTTATGAATTTATTGCCTGTTAATTTGCCTAATCCTTTTCTGAACCTTCTGAGATCATAGCATCTGACAGGAGAGAGTCTAAGAAGCTCTTTAACAACTCTTCAATCACCCTCTTTTAAAGTACTCTCTAATCTACCTGCTTTAAACTGCTCTCCTATTAGTTGTGTTTCAGGATTTGGTGGCCAACTGTTCTTCAGTCACTTCACCTACCACCTTCATGATTCTCTAAACATTGATCATCTCATCCCTTGGCCTCTCTCTCTCCAAACTGAGAAATCCAGGCCATTTTAGTATCTTCATAAGACCTTGATCGTTTTAGTTGCCCTTCTTTGGACTTTCTCTAAATCCATGAAAGGGGAAAAAAAAAAAGAGACAACAAAACAGAGAAATACGTGTGAGTGGCTACGTGTCAAGTGTTCATGCAGTAATTCTTACAGAGACTATTTGTTCAGATCCTGTCCTGTCGCTTACTTCCCTAGTCTGTCAAAGAGGGGAAGTATTTCATGTATTTCAGAAAAATATATTTAAATTGTTGGGATGCCTTTTTGTAATCTTTACTTGTAGTCCTTTAAGACTTCACCTGGATATTTCTGTTTATCTAGTAAGAGCTTTTCACACAGTAATTTTGAGTGACTTTTGAATTTATATGTAACCGTTCTGACCCTGATTTGGAAAAGTGTGTCCTGCCATCTTACTTGATTTGGCTTCTCACACTATGTAATATTTCAAATTCATATTCAAAAGCGGCATCTCGTGACATCGTTATTCCTACAGTCCCACAGTGTTTTGAATATTATTTTCTTTTCAGGTGGAAGTCTGAAGTTTTCTGCTTTTTCATTTTCTCCTCCACTGTGCTGCATATACTGTATTAACTAATTAATACTTGCATTTGACTGTAAATGGATATGGGATGTCTACTTTTGCTGTCAAAATATATATATAAAACTTTGAAAATTTCCTTAAGCATTTAGGCTGCCAAACCTCACCATGTCCTTAGCGATTCCTGCAATACTGTGAGTCACTAGCAAACATACTCATTTTTTTTCTGTTTTTACACGGAAATTTGCAAAACAATTTTGATATTGGAAAAATGTGGGTTTTAATCAATCTTCATTGCAGTAAGAAGTTGACTTGACACCTCAATCTGTGTTAAGTGGAGCAAAGAATACAGGCAGAGGCATAAGAATGGAGAAATTATGAAAATTGCTGAAAAAGATGCACAGTGACGTATTATCACAACGTTAAGGAGAGTATTTTCTGTTCTTCTGTGTTCTTCCTATTGGGACAAAGCAATGGCTTCTTCTGTTTAGAGAAATGCTATTTTTTTTGGAGACATCTTAATCAGAACTGCATCTCTCGACAAAGACAACAGTAACTGATTAATTTTATTTACAGTACATGATACAGTCCCCTCTTGCAGGTTAAGTAAAGTTGGAAGAGGGATTGGAACAGAAGGTTAGATAGAAAAACCAGTGTGGAGACAATATCTGAGAGCAAGTCTGTAAGTATTTGCACTGAATATAAAAAACACTTTGGCGTAGTAAAACTATATAGTGATGTTGTGAGCCGCCTCTATAAGCTTGAGTTATATATGACAGTATTGAAACTATAATTTTGTCTTGTGAAAATGGGAATTGCAAGAGAATAAATGATGTTCAGCTGAACATCAGTCAGTCTCATGCCAGGAGCTTTAAGAAGGGGTGATGGCTGCAAAGTCCCCATATGTAGTGAATGTTCCAAAGTTCAAAATACTGATGTTAGGCAAATTTAAATGGGTCAATCCTTGAGACATTTGTTCTGTTACAAAAGAAAAAAAAAAAAAGTAGTGGCAATAGTCTCATGCAGCCCTGAATTTCTTAAAATTTCAAGTCTTTGACCCTTAAAGATACTGAGTATGACTTTGTGTTGCACAACCTGTAGTGCATACTGCGAAATTCTTTGAATCCCTTGTTCTTTGATGTTGCTTTCAGAAGGATTCAAGCTCCATTGCACAGTCACATGTATGAGATGATGAGTCTATCTATCGAACTACTAACTTTCTCAAGCTTCAAATCTTTCCCTGGCAAACATGGTTTCTTTTAAAGGTCCTACATGAACTGTTCACTGTCTTCTTAACATTAAATAACATTTAAAACAATCCTAATCAAACATCCTTTGCACTCTATCATTGCATAATATGCAGTCAGCTATCTAATATTTCTCCTTCATTCTAACTTCAGCCAATACAGATTTTCTGTGTGTCTAGATATCTGCATGCTAAATAGCAAGAAAAGCAGATTATTTCTTTGTTTGAATAAAGGAAAAGCAATAGCTCTTTTATCAGAGGCAGGCTGAGTGATAGCTTTATTTGGATTCCAGTCTATTAGTTCATCTCATGAATGACCAATTATGATTCATCTTTCCGAATATCAGTTATTTCATAAATCCTGCCAGGGAGCACAGCAGCGGAACTGAAGAGCTGTCATGGAGCTCTGCCAATAAAGTCATTGATGCAGTTACAATGTATCTGCACATAATTTACCCTCTTGTTGCATGTGTTGAAGGCATGCATTCCACTACTCTCACACTTAAAATCCTTTAAATAAGGATGCTACTCCTTGTCTCTTGCATATATTTAGAGTTCTAAAGAGGCGCTGTTTTTAAAGCGTTCAAGGGATTTAATTGGACACTTCATAGCATATAGTAAAAGCCAGCTTTTCTCTTCAGAGACGTTTTATGACATAAGATGTTTGTTTTACTTAGTCATTATGATAACAGGTGCTGAAGTTCTGGGGTCTCCTGGTTCTCCAAGTTAGCTTTTAATAATTTTCTTTCCACACTTGCTTTTGCAAACTGTGTCTGTTACAGAAAGTGATTCCTTGGTTTGCCTTTGCAGCCAGACCCTGGGCACCCTCCACTGATGATTTGCTTCCTTTTTTTTTTCACTGGCTGAAAGGGCAGTAATGGTAACAGCACAGTTAATCGACCAGTGAAATCTTTTTCTGTTTATGCTCTGTAGGAAAGGTAATTTACACTTTTGGGTAAGTGACAACATGCATGCAAAGACTGTAATGGTAATGGTGGACTTTTATGGATAATGTTAAAGAGTGAAATGCTGATGTTTCTGGAAATTAGTCCAATAATTTCACTTTGGGACAAATATGCAAAGCATACTCATTAGTTTTCCATGATGATTTTTCATCATTTTCTCTCCGTTCACATTCCAAATAATCTTTGAACTGTTACAAGGCAATAGCAGTGATGATACGAGTCAAACTGCATTTTGCTTCTTTGAGAGTGGCTAGCATTTTGCCCTCCTAAAAAAGCTATGTAAAAGCAAAAATAAATAACACCTTTGGTTTCATAGGAGGTATTGCATATCATACTGTAAAGCTGTCTAGGCATGTTTACCATTATGACAATTGAAACTTGCCATAGAAAGTTTTGCACTTGTCTCTTATGAGTCTGAAGAAGTATGAATGAGAAAACAATCCTAATCTTTCCTTTCATACATCCTTTAAGATAACAACCTTTTCTGTGTAGTATGTGCAGAAAAAATGCCTACATATTTCTGGCAGTGTCCTGAAAGAAATGGAAACATCAGTGTTGTCGGTATTTGCAGAAGATTTCATGTTGTCTCAGGACCCAATATGCTGCACTCTGCTTTTGCTGCAGTGCGGTAACATGTATCACTGTTCAAACATAATCACAGTATCAGGAAGCAAACTGAGCAACTGAAAATGTGCTCATCATTGTGAGTTAGAACTTCATATTTGGGTACCATTTTTTCAATTTCAAAAGCTTAAATGCATCTTAGTATGAAAAATATGTCAAAAATGAAAAGCAGAAGAGTTGTCTTATTAAAGAAGAAAAGTTAGGTTAAGAAGAAGAATGTTATAAAAAAGAAACATTCATGGCACTGTAACATCATGAAAACTGAACAGGAAATAGTCAAATAGTCAGTTCATAAGCAATTCACAGTCTTGTTAGATTAGGCAATACTTACAGTGAAAAAGATTGAAAGAACTGGGAAAAAATAGTTTGTATTTCTTACCAAAACTTATTAATTTAAAACCTAAATTACTCAATATGATCAGGCCAATCAGCACTCATGTCAAAGATGCATGGGCTTTAATCTACCGAAATTAAAGCAAGATTCACTTTTCTTTCAGTAGGATGGGAATCTGGTTTAAGAGGAGCTAATGGTTTGCTAGCCCATTGTTCAAAAATCAATATTTCAGCTCCATAAAGGCTAAACATTTGGACTTCATTTGCACATATGAGACACAGTATATGCTGCTACATGTGGAGTAAGACGTTAAAATCCAAATGTTACCTTTATTTAACAACAAACAGTAAAGTTACAAAAAGAACAGCTAGTGAACACAGAAGACAACTTGTCAAACTTAATCAAATTTTTTATTGAAGTAGATCTCTCATTACTGTTACTTCAAGTGATTCGGTGTTTCTGAAGGAACATACTGCGATACTTTGCAATAGAATTGCAGATGATGTTATCAGGATTCACTTAGTGAGATTTAATGGAACAGTACCTTTCTTTTAGCTTTGAGCTGCTCGTGGTATTTGTTGGATGTGTCGCCTGGTATTTCTCCTCCCCAGAGGCTAATTCCCACTATGGAATAAGTGATGCCCATGACAAGCAGTGGAAAGCAGTAGACCAGCACAATCACAATGACATGATACCTGCAATGAAAAAGCATTAAGCTGATAAGTGCTTTCAGAGGAGGTAAAACAACGAATGAGCTGCTAGAAGTCAAGAGCACTACTGTAGCACAAAGCATGTTTTATATTGACTGGCTAGTCTGTGGTGTTTTCGCTGTCTTTTTGAAAGTCTTGAATTGCACTGCAAATTTATTTACACTTTAATGCAAGTGCCTTATGGGGTTTCTAGTTCTGATTCTGAACTTGCATAAATTAAAAATGACTATACTTAGTGACTGCAGGATACAGTATGTTTGTCCATAACTAGCAGAATTGATTTAATTATTGCACAGCCAAGTATCCTAAGGGCAAGCTAGGCAATTTGAGCTCTAGTCTGGACCATAAATGAAAGAGGAAAAACAAGTATGTAAATTGTATATTTATACAAAGGCCCTGATAAATGTCCTGTGTTACCCAATGTACTTCAGATGGAAGATCTGTTGCACGTAGGCAACACAGTCATTGCTGCTGATGCAAACACTGGGGAAAAAAAAAAACCTTCTTTTGCCTCGCATTAGTTCCTGGTTAAATGCCATCTTCAGATAAAATCCTAGTGAATGATCAGTAAAAGACCCCCAGCCATCACTGAGATTGACCTTACTGCCCTAAAGAGGAGTATCTGTGCATGGCTCCTAAAGTGATAAAAATTATATATGACCAGGGCTTCTTTCACCTGCCTGAAAGAGAGTAAAAGGTCAAATTTGATGCTGGATGGTTACACAGGCTTTCAGCCTTGAACACAGAGTTCATCTTAAATGCCAATGAAGACATGAAAGGGCAGAAAATGTTTCTATGGCTAGGTAACCACTTATTCCTAATTCTGCCAGAGGGACAAATAGGATACTTTAAATTTCATTGACTGTTATTCTATACTTTCAGAATCTTGAATCAGTTATAGGTTTTGCAGTTTTCTTACTTGGACTGAGATCTAAGATAAGTAATTGTGATAGTGTAACAGAATGAAGTGGGAAAATCCAACCCTCTTGTGAAGAGATCCAGAGAAAAAAATCTGATTAGAACAAGGAGAGGCTGGAAATACTTGTTTTCCTGGTTAGGATTAAAAGGAAGCTTGCTTTGCATTGCATGTTCTGTCTCCATTTCTGACCATCTCTCTCTGCATAGAAGTAGCCATCTTAAGTGAAGCAATGATGGTAAATATACAGCATGAGATTGAGAACAGTCATAGTAGTGGAAGAGAAAGTGTTCCACTTATCATTTAAAATGCTTTATCTTCCTAGCTTAGAAAACTTGCTTTACATTTCTTAATGATCAATGCTGTTAGTTATTGTCCATGTACAGAGAGTATCTGCACGATACTCTACAGCTTTCGTCAAGTCCATTGGAAGCGTGGACACCACAACGCACAAGTTTAAAAGAACAAAATCTTACGTAAAATGCTGTTTTGGACCACCTGGCCATGCTACATAGCAAAGAGTTCTCCCAGGCATCACCTTGGTTATGGAGTATAGGCACTGGGGCAAGGCCAACAGGAAAGCCAAAATCCATATGCTCCCAATGACCACTTTGGTAGCAGTTGCAGAGAGCCTAGGTTTCAAGGGATCAATAATGGCCATGTATCTGTAAAAGAAAGCAGAAACCTATGCGTAAGAAACCTTTAGACATTAGGATGTATCTAGAATCAACCAAAGCTTAGGGTTGGGAGAAGGATAAAAGCAGGGATATTTGTCTTCCTGGAGTTCTGATGGCATTAGGCTCTTTGGGTGGTTCAGCTTCCATGAAGGCAGTGAAGGAAGAAAAAGAAGGTTCACTGAATATTATTTTAAAGCTGTGGGACGCCCAGTTAACCACATGTGTACCAGTAGAGTAACTGTTTCTCAAGGAGTCAGTTAATCCTGTTGCTGCACAACCTGACTGGAAACCAACAATACAGCTGGATCCTCTGTTACTCTGCTACATAATACAGGGTTTATCTCCAATTAAAAAATTAAAAGCCAAGCTGTCAGGATTATTAGTCAGCTGTCCAAAAGCTACAGGAACCTGGTAAGTCCACAAACATTTATTTCAGTAGACATAGGCTGACTTTGGATTGTCTGCCAAAGAGCCTCAGACTGCAACCGGCTCATACAGGGATTGAGAGAGGAGCCATATGAGCAATTCCTCGGGCAATGTAGAAGCGATAAAAGCACCAAGAGAAATAGATGTATAAAGCATGAAAATATCTCATTTGCTTTCTCAGTTCCTGTGTTCTCAGGTAGGTTAGCATCCTTCTTGCTTCTCTATAATTGTATTGGCAATAAATGTAAGCTGATAACTTTAGAATAACATGCAAAAAGTCATTAAAAAGTTTACTCTAAGTAATTACAGTTTAAAAGCTTATGAAAAAAGAGCAACAGGAAGGCATCAAGATGGACAGTAAAAGAAAAACAAGTCCTGTTTTGTCTTTTGATCTCTGTTACAGGTGCAAGCAACAAGGGAGACACAAATTTTGTATTTTACATACCCCATATCACATACTTTATGTATTTTTCACATTTTTATTACCACGACTACTGCTTTGATTTCTGGGCTAAGCCCTGAATTAATGTATTTTCTACCAAATTCCCTGATTACAATATTTTGTTTCATTTAAGAATGACCAAATACTGACAAATCATTAATCATGTTAATTAGATAGGAACATTATTCAAAATTTCTCTGCTATTAGGGGAAAAGCTAATAAATCTCAGCCAGAGTCGCATTTAAAGGAATTTTTGTGCTTCCATAAAACTGGGGAGATACTGTCTGTATGCATGTCCAATATAGCATACTGAATAACTATGTGTTCTTTCTTTAATCTACCATCCTAATGTTTTCCAAAACAACAAAAGGAAGTGATTTTTACATTAATATTTTGCTTCAGGTCCAGAGAGTTCCCAAAGTACATTGAAAACCCCTTTTATTTCTGATTAAAACACAATGCTGTTTTGTGAGTTAATATAGGCATTAACAGATCAGCAATTTAAATCAAGACATTTTCGTGGAACTATTCAGTGTATCTGTGCTTATTCAGGAAACCTAAGATCCACCCTTCTGCAGTCATTGGTAGCATTGACATTCTACACTGTTTCCCAAACCATTTCTTTTCTGAAATCAGAATTAGAATGGCAATGATTTAGAAGGTCCTCAGGAATAACCAGAGCAATCAAAAGGAAACAAAACAAAATCAAAATATTCTTTTCTGTGTTTGCTTATGGGTTTTTTTTTTAAATTTTCTTATTATATGAAAACTCGTGAAGCAGATAGAAAACTGGGATGAATATGAAAACCAGCTTGAATGCTTTACTGATGAGAGTTTTTCAGTTTTCTAGAAGAATGTCTGGACCGGTTTCAAAAGTTTGTCATCAGTCACAGGGATTAGTATGAATTCTGGAAGAAGCAAACCCATTGCCAAAGAATAAATATGGCCCATACACTTTCACTCTCTTTCACAGTACACATGTCCAGTTATCTGATCATCTCTGACAAGATTATTGGAGTATATCAGTGACTTCCTAAAGGTCCTCTTTGTTTCCATTGTAGGTCTCAGCCTTCATTCCTGGAAACTGCCTTTGTCCCTGTATGTTTCAGGTTTTAAATACAGTTAGAAAGTGTACATGTGTAGAGAAAATATTTTCAGACTTTTCCAGTATGGCTTCCCTCCTTGTGTCGTTCATACCTTCTAAAGGAATTGCACTAAGTAAAAGATGTACTATGGCTCTTCATCTACTCTGTCTCCACATTTCTACCTTGTATAAAGATGGATTGGGATAGATTCAGAGACTATTTTCTGTATGGAAAATTACATAGGCAGTAATAGGCATTCTGTGGCAGGACCGTGGGAAAAAAAAAAATCACTTAGTCTCAACAGCATTTGTAGATTTTGTGCTGTTGTTGAGACTTTAGTTGTTGTTGTGGGGCTTAAAAGTTATAAAATCAGTTTACTTTATACTCACGTAGAATTAATTATTTTGTAGGTAAGGAAACGTAAATAAGTAGATCCCATTCCAAAGTGACACTAATATGCAACTACTGTTATTTTTCTTGTCTATGTTTGTCCTTTCGATATTCATAGATAAAAAAATTTCAAAGCCATTCATGCTTTTTGCGTTCTCATCTTCTGCCTTGGCTTTAGATCATGAGAACCCTTCTTCTACTCTTGGGTGACTGCTTGGGACTGTGCTTCCAAATACAAGCAGGATTTGAATTGAAATCCAT
This sequence comes from Steatornis caripensis, assembly GCA_013398225.1. Taxonomy (NCBI): domain Eukaryota; kingdom Metazoa; phylum Chordata; class Aves; order Caprimulgiformes; family Steatornithidae; genus Steatornis; species Steatornis caripensis. The sequence goes on from VZSC01004281.1 coordinate 190,706, forward strand.
TGAAATCAATGGATAAGTTGCCATTGATTTGTATCACTCCTTTTTTTTTGATGAATAAGTTCTGTTCTGCTGCAATTAGAAGAGGTGCACTAATTTAAAGTTAAGGAAGGTGCAACATGTCCTGATTGTTACAGTACACACCTAGGTTCTAGGCAGGCTTGCCCAAGATTTTTAGGTACAGGCTTTAACTACAAGCCAATAATAATAATATTCATAAGATAATGCTCCTGATAAGAATTTGTGCAAGTAATATTCTGCATCCATATTTACCTGCTATGGCAAACAAATTTTGTTCAAGATATTCCTACTTTTTTGAAATTTCATATTTGAGAGATGGGTAATTATAGAATAGATATTTGTTTTAGCAAAAATAACTGTATGGTTAACCATCAGATACATGATAAATCCAACACCTGCCATCAGAGTGGTACTCAGCTTCTAGTAGACACGGTAACTGTGCAAGTACCTTACAACATCTGAATACTGTCAGAAACAGCGAGTGATCTAAAACGATTTATGTTCTGAATATTCAATTTCCATATCTAGAGTTTCAAGCCTATCTGTTTTGGATTGGTTTTAATGCATTTACAAATTTTTTCCCACAGGGTAATTGGGTCCCCTCTCCTTCACCTGCTTTTTGTTTTTTTCAGCTACACTGGTGCTTTCAGTATTACATACTAACTATGAAATAGCTTTGTTTGAGTGCTGAGTGTCTTGTCCTGAGAGAGCAGCGAATCTCATGAAAATATACATCAGTTGGATTGTTGCCCCCTACCCCCTAGTTCCCTTCTCCAAAGAGGAAGTACGACTTGGTAATGAAGATAAGTTTGTAGTCATGAGTCCCGTCTTTCAAATTGAGCTAGCTTGAGTGTGGGCTGCCAGATTTTGTCCAAAGTGCTTAATGATCTTTACCTGTAGTACGTGATAACCTAGAAACAAGCAATCATTTTCACATGCTTGTGGGACTCGTAAGGCATCTCCTCCTAGCCTGGAATAATTTCTTTCAATTGCTAGTTTTCTTCAGATTGCACATTGACATTATTTTATGTGCCATTGTCAGATTTCTATGACGTTCTCATTATTCTTATTCCCGGTTACATTGTTCTTATTCCCAATAGGTACCAGCAGTCATTCTCTTTGGCTGAGATAAAATTCTGTTGTTTTATCTCCCTGTCTGGTGACTGCCCTTTAAAGATGTGGACTGTTTGTGTGAAATGACTCATACAGTGGTGCTGAAGGAAATTTTAACTATTGGCTGTCTGAACGAGATAAGTCAAAGGACAAGGATCAGATGAAAAGCAGGCTACTTGTCTGTCTTGTTGCAATTTGAGCGATAAGCCAACAGCCCAGCTTTTGCACAAGATGATAGATTAAAAAAATGTAGCAGGCAGTCATTCTAACAAACAAGATGGGGAGGAGGTGGAGAAGCCTTGACCATTCCCTCGATAATGCCTTTGTGCGGGAAGGACTTTGCTGACCAGAGAGTACTGACAGCTCTCTATTCTACAGCCTTTGATAACAAATCTAATTTATTCTAATTTTTGCTAGTACACTAGCAATTACAATGAAGTATCTAACTTGCTCCCTAAGTGGCTTTTCTTAGAAACAAAATTGCTTAACATAGTGAGCTATTACTTTATAGCTGCAATTGTTACACTCACTCAAATTTTGTCATATAGTTTTGGTAACATTTTCGAAGAGAAGCTATCATTACCATAATTAAGGATAGTGGAAAATGTGGAATGACTCTCAGTTTCAGGTTAAAAAATACCTCCGTTATTGAGCTGTTTCTGGATGTTAATCTCTGTAGCCATAAGAAGCCCAGAAGAGACTTGAGTCCTTCCTGCACTGTTAGCTGTCATTTGCAAAGGAGGCTTAACCACTCTTACCTGTAGTTTTGTTTGCTGGAAATGTTATCTTGCCATTACTGGTACCTAAGGCTGATAAGTTGTTTGTCTATCTCTTTAACCTCAACCTGAAGGAGCAGTAGCTAATTTTTCAGCTGGCCCTTGCCTTTGATCTCTGTCCATTTTGGCCAAGGTGTTTCCATCAGGAATGAAAGCTCCTGCTAGCACAGGCTAGAGGTTCTATGCTTAGGTGTTGCTCAGAAAATTAGTGAGGTGAGGAGGCTACGTATGAGTTAATGTGTACATATGATGCAGGATATTGCCCACATATATTTCAGTTACCCACAGCTGACAACTGTCTGACATCTTTCATGGTGTAGCCTTGTCATTAGGGCTCATTTCCTTACTCTGTTTGATATCCTTACATATATTTTGTATAGCAAAGTGCCAGTCACAATGGGGAGCAGCAGACACGCTGTCTGAATCGTGCACTGAATGATGCTGAACGTGATGTAGAAAAAAGAGGATTGTGTGAGTAGGCCAGGAATGAAAGGGAGAACAATGAGATACAGGATCTGGAGCAAAAGCAAAAGAGCTGAGGCTAGCAAACGGTTTGCTGAATGCAAAAATATGAATAGAAGTGAAACAAGAATAATGAGAACCTAATAGGAGGAGAAGCAAAGAAAGGAGAATTGTAGAATAATAGCAGATAGAAATTGGGTTGAGAGAGGCGAGAGTAAGAAAGGAAACAGGAGTGATGTAAAGGCAAAAGACAAGTGAGAAAAATCAGCCCTAGTGGACCAGAGATTCCAAGTTAAGTAGAACTGGTAGAAAAGAAGAATATTTTGACAGTGGGGCTCTGTGGTGGTAAGCCCTTTTGCCTCTGCAGGTGTATGGGACAAAACTCCCAAAGAGTTCTTTCTGTGATCAGCCATCAGCCTTACGGGCAAGGGGAGCAGATGGACTTCTTTGATACTCCAGTGTCATCCGTCTTAGTGACTGTTCTGCTTCTCCATTGTTCTTTCAAGCAGCCTGGACTTGTGCAGTCGTGAAGCCAATGAAAGTGGCGAGTGCTGAGGCCCTCATAGGTCCACCATGTTCTGTGATACTTATACACAGATCTTGGACCTCCCCACACCTCTGTCTCTAAGGACACTAAAAGATGGTAGGTGTTTGAGCTGAAGAAGTATCTATAATGGCTACCAGCAGCTGAGGGCTTGTTACACCACTGAAAAGCCTTCTATAGTCGCACAAACATTCAGTGGGGTGCTGTGCCAATTTGCTTTGCAGTCTTTGGACACTTACCGCTTAGTCAGTCACCAGGCTGGAGCAATGGGACCCTCTGTCAAAGGGCTCTGAACTCTCACTGAGGTTGTTTGGTTTTATGGTTGGACTTCTAATGCTTTCTCACTCCAGTGGGAGCCGCTGATAATGCCACAGATAGCTTGTTCCACACGATAAAGCTGGGATGCTGAATTTAAGGTACATCTCAACTGAAAAGTATTAACTCATTAAACTCATTTATCACAACGAGCAGAAACCGTTATTACCACATGCACCATAAAAAGTAACACTTGGAAGATAATTATAAGATGGAATATGCACATTTAGAAATTTAGGGATGTAAATATGTGCGGGTAGAGACTCAAGATAACGCTTGCAAGAATGTGGATTATTCAACATCTGCACCATGTTCTATGCATTCATTTTTAGGTGGGACTGCTTTCATCACTAGAATCATTAGCACATGATTTTGTTTGCTGTGATCATGCTATATCCCACTGTCAGCGCTTTTATTCCAGCTTTGGCTTTTGTTAGTTTTTGTCCCTAGCCAATTACTAGTCAAGTCAGCAAGAGTCTTTCCATTGAACTTAATGAAAAATCAGTCAGGCTGCAAGATGGCTGGTGTGTCATGGTGTGCTTGCTGCAGTGCTCTTTTCCTTCAAGACTTGTTTTCTTATCTGCTGGGGTCAGAATAGATCTAGTTTCCTTCAGAACTGCTCAGTTTGGCTGGAGTCTATGATTTGCTGTTTGGTACTTGTGGCTTGGGTTCACCAAATCGGGAACATCTGTTTTCTCTGAAACTATGAGACAGTCTTAATTTCCATAACATTGATAAACTGTAAGCCAGGGGTCATTAAGACAGCATGATCATGTAGCTTTGTTACAGTTTGTAAATAACATAAGAGACAAATAGCTGGTAAGTACTACAAAAGCTTCTAAAGTTTGCGTATTATGGTCCTGACAGGAGAAAAGATAAAAGGATAATCCTAATTTATCTTTTTGTAAAACAGCATACACTGACTAAAACAGGCAGGAAGGTCGTCCTCTTTATCATGTTATTTAGAAAATTGTAGCAAAAATACATAAGATGTTCTTAAAACAAAACAATGTTCAAAATTGGATCCTACAAATGCCCATCTGGAAACACAGTTGGAACCCTTTAATCATCCTAAGTGATTTGTTTCACCTGTTTACAGTGCATTTATAAACTCAAATGCGGAAAAAAGTAATCAATTCAGCCCCAGATTGTAACAGGAAATTGAGACTTAACAAAGGAAGAGCCTGAGAGAAAATTATTACAATATAAGTGACTCGTCAACAGCAGACAGCGGAGCGCACTTCCATCGCGAATGCACAGATGCTGTTATTCCCTCAAAACAGAAGCTGGTTTTGAAACTTTGTATTTGGAATCAGTTGGTAATTAGGAAACTTAGGTAGGGAAATTGCTATGATTCCCTACCCTTATTTAAAACACTGTTGTGGAAAACCCTACAAAAGGTCTCTGTGAGGTAGATGCAGTAGACTAAAAGGGACGGAATGAACTGTGAGATTTTTTGTATGGTGAAACCCAAATCTTTAACTTTGCATTCTTTAATCTTTATCATCTATCTACTAGTGTAAGGCTCTGCCTTTTCTTGTGGGAGTGGTCTGTGTTCATTCATTTAGACTGGCTGTAGAACTGTCTGTGACTGTTGAGTAAGGCTGGTTTTGGTGGCCAGAAGGATCTACAACAAATGATGTTACTGTTACGAGGTAATCACCTTAAAGCTGACACCATAAAGAGTGTATGACAGAACGATAGATAAACAAATACATTGTACATTTGAGAGATCAGAGGGATTGCTTGGCCTTGATTTACCCAGAGACACATGTGCTGCTCTTGGTGAACTGCTGTTGCGCTTTGGGCAGGGGGTAACACTGCAGTTTTTCTGAAATCAGGACTAGTGTCCAACGCCTTGCTTTTGAGCACCTCTTAAGAGAAAACTTAAAGCAGGAATATTGAAATTCTTCAGTATCACGGAGTTCTCGTAAATAGTGCAATGCTTTCTGCTTGAAGAATATTTTGGCAACTGGCAATGGGCTAGATTTTTGTAAGTATGTAATTGATTTTACGCAATGTATTCTATACCTATGCATACTGACAAAAAAGGGATAACATTTTCCTTTGGTCTATCTCATAAAATGATGGACTAACTGACTTCTGACAGAATGGCTTCTGTTTCTCCTGTTCTTTGAATATGATCTACCTACGCTATCAAGGACCAATATCACGGCAAAGTCTGCAAAAACAGCTCCATGCGCACAGACTACAGCCCACTCTGTTATTGCCTACATTTCTGACACTGTCATCTGAACGGCTTCCTTCTTGTTTCTGCAGTTATTTTGAAATAAAAATTTTATTGTAAGTAAACACAAATATGTGAAGAGATGTGGTGGGACAGCTCGCATGACTGGAATGCAGTCATGGATGGCTATGTACTTTTTAGGAAGGACAGGCCAG
>VZSC01004281.1:199293-229138 GCA_013398225.1 Steatornis caripensis
GAGGTTGTGGAGTCTCCTTCTCTGGAGATATTCAAAACCCGCCTGGACGCATTCCTGTGCAACCTGCTCTAGGCTAACCTGCTTTAGCAGGGGGGTTGGACTAGATGATCTCTAGAGGTCCCTTCCAACCCCTACCATTCTATGATTCTATGAATGATATATATTTCCTGCTTGGTAAATTAGTGAGAAATACATGCATGTAGGCAAGAGTATTTGAGAAAAAAAAAACCAAACCAAAAACCCCAACCCTCAACTATCTTTGAAAAATTAATGCAGGCTACATTACATAGTAAACTACAGATACATCTTTTAATATTTTTCATTAAGCTATAAATATGGGCACGGAGAAAATGTATTTAAGGCTAAGACTGTCTGAAATGAACTTCTCATTTGAACATATGGTTTGAACTTGTCAGATGTTGTTTCCTGCCTGGAACAAGAAGACTTGGGGCTAGTCATTGTTGCAAATGTAGCTTATGCTCCTCAAGATATTGGCTTATCAACCTTATTTTTTTCACTGCATCTTTTTAAATCAGGTTGTTAAATAGAATATTTGATCAATGCAAAACAGAGAGGAAAAAAATAGCTGTTATGCCTATATTTATTCCCAAACTGTCTGAGACCAAAGCCCAAAAGGACTATGTCTTTTTGCCTGATCGTTATGAGTTTGTACCATAGCAAGAAATTGATTATTTTTCCTTTGTTTCTGACAGTCTGGGTCTTGTAGCCATTCCATCAGGATGTTCTGCAGAAACTATTTCACCTCTTTTCTCAGAAAGAGAGTCGTCAAACCCAGAAAATCATTTTAGGTGCTCTCCTGTTCAACATTTTTTCTCCAGTTCTGAGGACTAGTATTTTTCAGAGGGCAGCCTAGATATTGGAATCTGGAAATATGATGTGCTTCATCTTAAAATACAAGCTGGAAAACACAGAGAAACAGGGAAGGGGCTTCCTGTTTGAGTCCTATTGTTTGACTGGCAAAGTAATAATAATGATAATTTTGAAAGCATGTCTTGCATTTTCCCCTTCGTGCTACGCAGTGACCAAGGCTGATTTATGAAGTCGTGATTATGAGGCCACCTGTTAGTTTGGAAAAAAAGCTGTACCGAACTTGAGTTTGGGGGTAGGGCAGGTAGTTTTTTGTGTAGCCATGTGACACCAGCGGCAGGTAAAGCTAACTAACAATAAAATGGCATCTTGTGGAAAAACCAGCATGGTTCATTTACAGAAACTCCCTTCATCCATTTCTTTGGACGAAATTCTCAGATATGAGAGGGAGATCTCTCTGGGGAAAATAGCCTGTAAAGCACAAGAAACTTGAAAACAAATCCATCTAGCTTTCTGTTTTTCTTGTTGCTATGTTCATGTCTCTCTCCCCAGTCTTCAGTGCAAATTATCTCTTCTTTTACATGGAAACCATTTACTTTGAGACGATAGAGTTTGAGGGAAAGTGTGAGAGAGGGGCCAAAGGCTGCAGTTCTGTTTGGGCTGAGCTCTGTGCAGGGGCCTGCAGCTGGCTGGGCGATGCAATTTTGGCTGCTATTGCTTTGACCTCACTCTGTTCACAAGAACAAAACACTTGTTACCAAGCACGCGTACAAGAACGCAAGTACCAGTGTACACCTTCTTGGTGTGCATCTTTTGCTGACACCGCTACCCTATGACCACAACATAGGGTCATGCCCCGTGCACTCCATATCTGAACCTATTAGATGTATTTTAGAACATTTTCTCACATACACGTTTGCCTGTGCTTTGGTGTTTCTGAGCACACAGGACAGGTAACAAGATACTTAACTCCCAATTCAGATATTGTTACTCTACATCAAAGGTGGTCATGTGTAGTTTGGAAGGAGTATCAGTTTAAAGTGTTTATGGCGCATGAAGGCCTTGAGCAATTTGTCCCAGGAATAGGAGCTCATGCAGAGACAGATACCAAAATGTATTCTGCTGGAAAGATAACACACTTTTTCAATGTGCCAACTGCCTACTTCAGAATTTCAGTAACAGATTCACTTATAGGGCTTGTGGTACTACTTTGTGATGATAACGACTANTTGGAAGGAGTATCAGTTTAAAATGTTTATGGCGCATGAAGGCCTTGAGCAATTTGTCCCAGGAATAGGAGCTCATGCAGAGACAGATACCAAAATGTATTCTGCTGGAAAGATAACACACTTTTTCAATGTGCCAACTGCCTACTTCAGAATTTCAGTAACAGATTCACTTATAGGGCTTGTGGTACTACTTTGTGATGATAACGACTACTCTTACTGCATATACTTGAAGAGAATGAAGAGCCGAAGTGATGTTTTTAGGACCTGAGTGTGTACACATGATGAATTTAGGTTTCGTTTGATAAATTGAATCGTGTTTATACCTCATAACTGTCTTCTGTTACAAGCTTATATCATGTTACTTATGCTGGAGTCTAAAGAGTGTATAAAGGGATTACTAACAGCCATCAGTAACGGGACAATGTCACAGAAAAATAGAAAACTGACAATAGAAAGCAGTGTATGTGTACTTCTGTAGACATATTAGAAGTCTAAGAACTAAGGTGGGAAACTAGAATGACAAGTTTTGAATGAGGATACTGATGTAACAGGCATACTAGAAACTAGGTAGGAGGAACATAACACTAATACTAAAGTTCATGAAAAAGGGAGGAAATTGTGTAAGAGGAGGAATAAAACTGAAAATTAAATATAGTTTAAAATGAAGTCAAGTAAAACAAATGTATTCATGAATAATATAGAATTTTATGGTTTGAAACTCCAAGCATGACTGAAAAAATAAACTTCAGGACTATACACTCAGCTAATTCACAGTAATAATGGTGACATGTCAAAAGAAATTAGAAAGGCTGTGATAGTAGGTAACGCAATAATAGTAGAAGATATCAGTGACTTCTGTGCAGATGTAAAATATATATATATAATGACTGCTCCATGGAGCATCTATGAGGAGAAGCCCAAAGTAAACAAGGAACTCTTAAGTTGGTCCTGAATAGTGTCTATGGTCAGGTTTAAATGTTAATATTCTTTGAATAGTGTCTAGAGTGTGGCTGGTTTTAACATCTCTGCAGAAACAGTAAAAGCCCCCCAAAGCTGCTGTGATAGCTTCATTTAAAAAGAGATACTATAAAAACCTGAGGAAGCTTATTAAACAGAAATGAGAAGGACAACCAAAAGGAAACAGACTGCAAATAACAAGAATCAATCATATTCTGAAACATAGAGATTCTCTAATTATCTAATATTTTATTAGTGAATGTTAATTTGATTTTGAGTCTAGTGTTCACCAAATTGAGTGTAGGGGTGTTGGGAAAAAGAAAGCTGGGCCCATGGCTCTTGGATTCTAATTCCCATTCTGCCACAAATTGTTTGATTATTGGATTTTTCAGTCAAATTTTTAAAAACATCCATCCTGATGTCAACATGTTATCCATGTCAACAACAGCATGCTGTGTAATCATACTTAAGTGAGCTGTCTGGGGTACCAGAGATAAGACTTCTAATATACCTGTCTTTTAGCTCTAATTTTAATGGTCTTATTCCTTCTAAAAATAGTGTCACAGACACAGTTCTGTGGAATAAATAGAAATAGGAAGTTCCATAACAGCTCTGTTGGACTAGACAAATATAGATTAAAGTTCTGTTATCTGCCTGCAGGTCAGAAAAAAGGGCATTTCATTCTATTAGGAGGGCCAAAAAAAGGGGGAAAAAGAGTAAGTTATTATTGAAATAATAATGGGACTTTGGGACATGATCAAGTTTTAAATTTTTAAAATAGCAATTTACCTTTATAATCCCCCTATTTGAAGTGAATTATTGGACTTTCATTATTAATGGCTCACTGAGGCAGCAAAGTGTAACAGCTCCAGAGTTTACATCAACATAACATGTGAGGAAAATTTTGTGATTAAAAAGAAAAAGCACATGAAAGTAGAATTCTCTTCAACATTGGACTTTATTTCGTTATTCTTCTATTGCAATACCTTGGTCTCTGCAAGTAGCTGAACTGAAAAATCAGCTTGGATTTTTACTGAGTACAGGGCTAGGATAGACAGGTAACATTTGGCAGAATGTGGTCTTTAGAACGGATTAGGTCAAATCCATTTTTCTCTTTCCTAATAATTTGTTTTTAAGAAAGTTATGTAGGTCTTTTTGATGCTATTATGTTGACCCATGTTGAGCAGCAGTAAGCTTTGTAGGCTGTTGTGTAGTAATGCAGAACATTGTTGTATCGTAAATGTAATTTTATTTAGTTTTGTATGAAATATTGGCATATGTAATTATTTTCAATTACTTTTGCGTGTAAAGAAATCTAATATATACGTAATAGCTCTTCAAAGTCCAAAAGTTTGCTTGCATGCTAGGAAGAAAAGAAATGGTAAGATGTGAATAGGATAGCAACTAATCACCATCAGTGTTAGAATACCTTGTTTAATTTTAGAGCAGTTGCTTGTACAAAGAGTTAAACTTGTTGAAATGAGGGAAACATTATGGAATTGCTGAGAAAGTCATACTGTAGATGTGCTAATAACAGGAAAAATGCATAAAAATGTACTAAGTGCTCTACTGAAGGCATGGTATTTTATGCTATATTGCTACATCTCCAAACTTCCACTTTAACCAGCAGGTATCTGCAGAGAATGTCTAGGCCTACACACAGAACTGGTTGTACGATGAGGCAATCTTGGGCTTAGATATTAATTGCCAGCATACATGAACCACATTTTTTGCATTCTAAGAACAAGTAGGAAGGGACAACGCATCTTCAATGGCCACGGCCAGACGGCTTATACTCTGCCTAAGTTACCGTCTTTAACATGTTCACAAATTGTACCACAGCCAGTAGTTACAGATGGAGTTAAGACACATGACCCTTTAGGATCATGCACTGGCCAGTGGCAATGGCATATTGGCACCAGAACTATCCCTTATATTAGGCTATTTTAAAAGCTTGTCCCCCTAAAGTAGCTAAAGGAACTATTGCACTAAAAGCAATGTAACTGTGGTAGTGTGCAGCATGAGCTACAGAAGAACAAACGAATGCCTATGAAGCAGTAGAGTGTAAATTATGTGCTGTTTCTGATACTTAAGCTGGCTTGGTTAAAGCCACCTGTGATATCTCTGCAGTAGACTGCAAACAGCCTGTTGGAAAAGCAGCAGAATGTAGGGTAAAAAGAAGGAATGGTCAGAAGTGTAAATAAACCCACGCAAATTTGATTCTATTTGGGTTCGATGACCAGGTGGTCATAAAGCAGTCTTGGATACTTTCATCCTCGAACCCGATGCAGCACACTCCACTGCAGGAGCTCCCCACTCCACAGAAGTCTGTGTTAGTCCAGTAATTTCATAGCGCGCAACTTAGACAACATGGCCAACACAATCACACGTGAAAGGAAACATGAACTGCCCATGACCTCTGCCCAATGATGTCTAGAATCACTGTGCCTCATTCTTCCTCTGTGAACATTTGGATGTTCTAAAACAATCAACAGAGCATATCATGACATGCTTTTAGTGAATTGCAAGCCATGACCTTTCAGTATTTTAGGATATTAACAATTTCTATGGGAAAATCATCTTATACGATCCCATCATTTCAGTTCCCTCAGTAGCTCTATCTAATTTGGTTTTTTTTCCTTTTTTAAAATTTTTAAATGGTCATGAATGTGTAAGGATGAGTTTACTGGGTCAAACCTAAAGCAGAATATCCTGTCTGAAGCACTGGTTAACTTTCACAGAAGGCAAATGGTAACCAAAGTTTTAAGTATCCACTCAGCAGATCTGCACCCTGGAATAAGTTAGTCTGTACATCCAGGAACATTCCTTGGGGTTCACTTTGACCCTCAGTTTTCCGCTTGACTCTGCAGAAGTGCCTGCAGAGGTATCCAGGAAATGGTTAAAGGTACTGAACGCATCAGATGTGATTTAGTGTAAAAGAAAAAGGAATAGCCAGGTGAACAGGGAAGGAGGGATAGACTGCTCTTCTGCTTGTTTTATGTGATGCTCCTTGGTACTACAGAGAGCTCACAGCTGTGTTTGGGCGGCATTGTTCACGGTGCTCTCCCAAGGGAAGATTTTTATTTGTCTTTGGGGGCAGACGAGCTTGGAAGATGTGGTGGGGTAGAAATTGTAATTTCTTCAGGGGATTTTCAGACAAGAAACAGATCAGAGTGAATAACAGTAGTAACTCGCTTTAGAGCACCAGTGTCTCACATTGCTAAACCAAGGAAAATATTTCCAGTATACTTGTATCTGACCATCACGCTTCAGTCAGCATGGAGCAGAGATATTCTTTGCTCCATCCAGAACTGCACTCTTTGGATTCCCAAGGAGCTGTACTCACCTTCATTTCCAATTTCCTAGCATAAATTTAGGAACTAAAGGTAGTAAGTACTACACCTCTGTGGATAATTTTGTCAGAAGAATGAAAAAAACCTTACAGCAGCCTAGTAACTGCTTGGCTAATGACATGGTCAGTTGCAGCCATAGCAGTTAAATCCTCAGCATCAACTAAAAACTTTTTTGTGAAAACCTCAAGTTAGATGAGAATCTTAAGCTAAACCCATATCGACTATGAAGAAATCTTTGCCTGGTTAAAGAGTATCACTGGCTTTACACCTCCTGCATTATTAATGGAAGTAAGTGTTGGGAACAAGATACATCATTGGCAGGAGGGAAGAGTACCGATTTTCTCCTGTCTTCACTAATCCCTGGAGCAGAGAGGTAGAAGAGTTGCTAAGAATCTCATTTTCTCTTTCATTTTTAGCTTTATGGAACAGAAATGCATCTGCTGAGAATGCTGCCTAAAATTTGCAGTTAACAGGGCCAACAGAAAAGCATTATTATGAACTTGTACACAGCACAGACAAAAGGTACAATAACATGTTTCCCAATCCTTACCCCTGGAAATGAGAAACAANTAGAAATGCATCTGGCTGAGAATGCTGCCTAAAATTTACAGTTAATAGGGCCAACAGAAAAGCATTATTATGAACTTGTACACAGCACAGACAAAAGGTACAATAACATGTTTCCCAATCCTTACCCCTGGAAATGAGAAACAACATTTCAGAAGATGGATTGAACAGTATAAATTCCTAACTACCATCACCAGAAAGTGCTGCAGTTCTGCCAAGTCAATTCAGGCAAGATGCATAACATGATTTGAATATGTAGAAACAGTTCTGTGAGTAATTTCAGTGCATTGCTAAAAGGAATAAAAGGTCTTCAGTATAAAGTAACCTGTTTTTCTGAATGAGAATTCAGGAATTTATTTGATTCCTAAAGCACAGACTCAGTTCTCTCCAGTACAGCAAATGTGAAAATCATCATAAAGGAAGGAACACCTCCTAGGGGAGACTCGCAGCACCTTCTGAAAAAGGTGGTCTACCAAAGCATCTCTGTTGGAAATCTGACAATTACAGCTCACGTTTACTTTATGGAAACTACAACTGTCCTATTCCGTTACTGTCAAAAGCATAAAGTTAAAAGTTTTTTGCTGCCCGGTTTTCTTTCACGGTCACAAAGGCTTGTTTTGCTGCAAGTAATCAGAAAAAAAAGTCAAGCACTTCAAAACCATACTCTTACCAGACCTCTGGATATGCACAGATGGCAATGTAAATAGCCTCATTAGTTAAAATTGGGAGGAACCAAGCAGATCAGAGCTTTCTGTGAGAAGAGCTATTAAAGACAGAGTCTGAAGTGATTTCTGAGGAGGAGGCAAATGCCTCTGCCAGCTGCAGAAATAAAAAGAGGAGGGAAATTTGAAATCCTCTCTCTTCACACACAATCTCTACAACTCCTTATCAGTATGAATTAGATGACATCAAGGGACAGTTACTGTTTTCACAGGGGGAGAAGCAAAACCCTGAGCAATGGCTGCTGTTACAGAATTAGTGTTAAAAGACGGAACACAGAGAGCCGCTGAAGTCAAACGGAGAGAAGCGTAAAAGAAAGCAAGAGCGTAAAACCAATGAAAGGCTGAAGGAGAAAGACCAAAGACAGGGAGAAAAACAGTGTGTTGGGGAGAGATCTCAAAGTACAGAGAAGCACAATCAATGAACTATTGAGGGCTCTCTGCCTCTCATCACTTAGTGATTGTTATCTCTATATTTTTTATTTCAGCAGAGAATTGGATCTCAGTCTCTCACCCCTAAACTTTTCTTCTCTTTTTCTCACCTGTCCACAGCTATCGCTGTCATGGAGTAGATGCTGGCGAAGACAGCCGTGATTGGGAAGAAGTTGTGAAAGCGGCAGTAAGCTTCTCCAAAGTACCACTCGCTGTGCAGCGCGTAGATGAAGTTGATGAGAGTATTGAAAGCAGCCATGGAGGCATCTGAGAAGGCCAGGTTCACCAGGAAGTAATTGGTCACTGTCCTCATGCGCTTGTGAGCCAGGATAATCCAGATGACAATGAGATTTCCAAAAACAGCCACTGCCACCACACCACCATAAGCCAGAGACCACAGGGCAATGCGCCAAGAGGGTTGCACAAACTGATTGGAGAAGTTGGCTGCTGAGGATGCTACAGGGGGAGAAGCATTTCCCGCTGCTGCTCCCAGCACCTGTCCCCAGGGATCACCCACTTCAGCAAGGCTCACATTCCAGTTGGCTGTGGGGACAGAAGTCATCTTCAATGTTCCTCTCCTCTCTTCTAGGAAGGATACGCCTCTCCTACCTCCCTCTTCCAACCCTCCAAAATCCCCACTAGTAGATAAGAAGAGGAAAGAAAGAAACAAGGAAGTAAAGCAGCACAGCAGGTACTGGGAAGGAGAGATCTGTTAGAAAAACCTTTGGCTATGGCACTCAAACTGTTAGAAATGCTGTAGCAGCTGTATCAGAACAGCATCCCATTCCTCCTCAGTACTACCACTTCTTGCTTTTGGTTTTGCTAAAGGGAATTGGGAGCCAAGGCACATTTTATAGGCTTGCGAGTTCCCAGCGTCATGAAGGGAGTGGAGTGATAAGCTCCGTCAGCTGGTAAGGTAACACCTCTTTCTGTTCTCCCTCCTCCCCTTTTATTTCATTCATTGCTAGCAGCAGGCACTTTCAGGAGCTGTGGAGAGCGCCATGGGGAAAATGAATTCTCATCTCATTTTTGTTGAGAGATTTATTTTATGTTCCCTTTCTTTAAGTTTCATTATTGTGCTTCCTTTTTAAATGGTCTTTTTGCCCTGTCTTTGCAGGGCTAATTAGTTGGCTTAGCTGAACATCCCAGGATTAAGACTGCTTTTTATTAAAGCCGTTTCCAGATGAATTTATTCCAGATGGATTCAGATCTGCTTTAACCGCTCCCTTTTCATTTAGTACACGCTTTCCTTTTAACCATTCTGTTAATACAGATTTGGAATAGTGACCTCTTTCAGATAAAGAAATACATCCTGCTGCTCTCTAATTTCACTTTTCAATCTGTAATATGTAATTGACATCAAGAAACATTTATAAAATTAAAACGTGGCTATCTTTTTCTTACAACACTGATTTTGGTGCCTGTAAAGCTATTTGCATGCTCAGCAGACATTGATGTTGAAACACTACGCAGCCCTAAACATAGATGCCCTTAAATATGGGTAAAATGGTAGGGGTTTCTTTTCTTTGCAAAAAAAATTTTTTTTTTAGTTCTTTTCACTGATTTGCATTTATTCCACTCTTAGTACTATTATTATTTTGAGTAAACAATATTTTTTATATGCAGTGATTTCTATACTGGAAATATACTGGTGGAAATTTAACACCTGATGTTTTCACATCCAAGAAATCAGTTTTCTTGTTAATACGTTAACAACATCTGGCATTGGTAATGCATGCTTTGTGCAAGGGTTGATTGCAAGGGACTTCAGCTAACAAACCTTTGGTATTCAATAGGCTGCAGTCTCTAGGGAGAAAATGTGTTTTAGTGCTGATCTGCTCCATGCTTCAACAATTTAGAACTACTACTTGTCATCCACAGAGATTTCAGCTATATCACAGCAGTGGGAGCTGTTCAATACCCCTATCAGCAGTGACACATTCTACATTTTTTTAAACAAAAGCTTCATACAAAAATCGAGTATTCCTGTGTGCCACTTCCTCCCTGTTGTATTTACCCAGTGGAAGGAGTGTCGGCACTTTAATTGTCAGGTCTTCACTGCAGTTTTAGTTTGAAAGACTGCAATTGTGGCCATTTCTGTATGCTTCTCGGGTCTTACCAGCTGACATGATGCCAAGCAGCAGCCCACTCTAGACTTAGACTTAGACTCTGCTGAAAACCATCTTTTGCTACAGAATGTCTAGAACCTACCCATATGCTGCAGGACCTCATCACAGAAAACCCACTGGAGTTAATACCACAGTTCCATTTTGAGTCCCATGATCTTCTATCCGCATTGTCTTTCATCCTCTCCCTGGAGGTTAGTCTGAAGAAGGGAATAGTAGTTCACATGCCGTCTCCCCAATAGGCTTTGTGCCATGTTTTCAAGATATCCCATAGTAAGAAGCACAGCGCCAGCAGAGACTGTAGTAGCGCTGAGTGGGTTGAATCACTCTTTAAGTTAGCTTGAACTACAAAGGACTGCAGGATATATTTCTCTGTCTCGGACATGTATTGAGGGTACTTTGGGAAGGCAGTGAAGAACAAGCAGTTGAGTAATTCAGGTGCACTCTCCTGGTAACATCAGTAGGGTGCTGGCCAGAAGGTTAGTAGCTAGGGCTCCCTGTTGTATTATATTGTCCAAAATAGGCTAAAGAATCCCATACCTGGGCAAAGAAATCTGACTTGTAATAAATTTTCTAAGTCACAGGCAAAATCCAAGTAAGAAATTGAATTAACTATGAAAAGAAAATCTCTGTGAGTCTGAGCATTGAAAGAATTCAAACAGTGGCTCCAATGAGTGAAGAATACTAGACTGACTAGTTTTAGCAGAGACTTGGACACTCAACTCTTGGCTCTAGAAGCTTCACTCAATATTTTCATATGGCTATGAGCCAGAAAGCACAAACCCAGCCCTGTACCCTATACTTTTCCACCTTTATGCCCAAACTAGGAACTCCAGACTGTATTCTTTTACTAAGCTGATGTGTTTTCCACATTCCCACATCAGGTGCCCAAGTCCTTGTGTCCCACATGCTTGTGTTGCTTCCACCCAGCTCTCCTAACCTCAGCTCTATTACTCCTTTTCCTCAGTTTCAGCAGAGACACAGGGACCTTACTTCTTGCACAAAGTACTGCCAGATGTGCAGCAGAGTGCAAACCTATAGAAACAGCATACGGTATAGCACCTGCAGTAATTCCCTTTTATAGAAACATAAAGGATCTGTGTTTGAACTATTTGCTCTGCATAGTTCATGAAGTCACATTCTGGTCTTGCATGCAAATTCTGTCTCGGGGTGAATTCCAAAAATGTGCAAAATGCGGTAGTTCTGCACCAATGCTGCAAACTAGGGGCCGTATTTTGACTTCGAGAGCAGGAGTCTAATTTCTTCTTCCTCTTTTCTCATAGGAATGAAGCTTTTTCTAGCTCTCTGTCTTGGAAAATTGCTTGCCGTTGCATACCACATGTTCTGAAGAGACCATTCCCATATGTATTTCCCTAATCCTCTACAGTGCCCCCAAGGGAAATTGTTCTCCTCAATACATTCCTTGCCACAGTGTGAGAAGTTAGTACAAGTCAACACCTCGTTATGCACGCGAAGCTATCAGTAAATAAAGTCATTGAGACTTACTTTAAACAAAAGTCAGGAAGCTTTTTGTATTCTGTGTTTGTCAAATGTCAGCCAGACCACCAGCACGCTATGTGAACAGAAGTGTCAGCTTTGCAGTTAGAAATGAAAGTTTCATTGATTCCTGTCTTCCTCTTCAGGGATACCCTGAGGAAATATTCGACTCCTGGAGGGAATCTTTTATGCACTGTGCTCTTCCCCATCCCCTCTTCTCCACCCATGAGGAACTGTGGTGTACCATTAGTATAGGTCCATAATGGACTATCTAGACTTTTCGTTAGTTGCTTGCTCAGTAAGCTGGATGTTATATGTTGTGTTGCAGCAGGTATCCAAATCTGGCAGAAGAGGTGGCTGAGTATCTGGATCTGTTTTGTTTTGAGGAATTGAACTCTGAACAGCAAAGAGCAAATATTGGGCAACTGACTCCTCTGGGGAACATTCACGATTCCTTTTGGCGATGACTATAAAAATTTGCTAGAATAAATTCCTCTGTGCTCTAGCTTTCATTCTTATTGAAACTCTAGAGGAGCAGTCTGGTACAATCAATTGGAACAAAACCAGGTCCTCCTACATGCAAAAGACTGCAGCAAAGAAATAGTTTGACCTGCCCTTTAGGACCTGCCATGCTAGCATTTTATGTAACTAATTAAGAAAAGAGTTAGTCAGCCAGTAATTGGCTCTTGCCTAGAGAGGAAATTCACTTGGACAGTGAAGTCATCTGTGCTTCTCCATCAAAATTTGTGTTGATTATATGTGTACTGATTGAAATTTGGTTAGCTGAAGGTCATCTGCATTGACTTTCTCAAGTAAGTTCTGCAGCAACTTTGGTGAAAACATTTGTATTAATTAACTTCTGTGTAGCAAAACCTGCCTGACTCTGGTGAAGCTTATGCAAAGGAGCAATACAAAAGACAAAGATCTGTGGTTTTTCTCAGCTTCTTGTAGAGAAACAAGGAAGTTGTGGAGGGTAATCTTTCTTGCATTTTCTTCTAAAACTGTTACAGGTACATGATTTCTTATTTTAACTTTTGCCCGTTCCAGCTTATGCGTATCTCAGTGGGAAAGTTTGGTTTTCCTCTAGGTGAGGCTGCGCTGAATTTTAAAGCTTTCTGGTCATCTGCTATTTGCTGTTCTCTTTTGCCCTTCCACTGATAGCTACTTTGTGCTTGTACAGTCAGCTGTGGTTGAGCTTGGGGCTTTTAGCACTTCGCCATTCCTAGCTTCACAGCTGTACTTTGAAACGTGAAAGAAATATCCCAAGTGTGATCAGGAAAGTCGCTGTGATTGTTTATAGTTCTTCCTTCGTGTTATATCGCTTGAAGCTATTTTTTCACCGTTCAAGCAAAACTTTTGCTACTGAGCCCAGAGTGGAAGGCAAGATCTTGATGTAGCACCTTGATTACAAGGTAGATTTAGAAATTATTCTATTCTTTGCTATTTATTAGACTATGATTTAATCTTCTGTAGAACTTCTGGTGTACTTGAAGTTTTAATCTGAAGTCCCTCGTCCACTAATATGTGCACTATGGGAAAGAGCCAGAGAATATCAGCAGCAGTGCACAAGCAGAGACTTGTAGCAAAACAGCGGCCCGCACAGCGTATGTATTTAGCACGAGTGCTAACTGCGGCACTGTTAATTACAGCGGTTCTGTTTCACAAGACCTGTCCTGCGTGGTTCCTTTCTTCTGTGTATAGCACTGAGGCATTCCTAAGTTTGCTTTTGTTTTTGGATTTGCTTGCTTGGTTAGGCTTAGCCTAATGACCTCATTCCCTGCCTCCTTCCTCCAGACCCCAGCTGGAAGAGAAGATCCTTCAGCAGCAGCTTTTTGATGGTCCAAATTTTTTTCTTCAGCTTTGATATCTCCTGTTCATCGGTCAGTCATGCAAAGCTTTAGTTATGGCAGGAGAATTTTTGCAATTTAGGGGTGGTCAATGCTGTCCTGTCTATTATGGCTGCTTGTTAGTATTGTGCTGCTGTCATGACAATGGCAGCCTACCTGGATTTTGAATAGTTTGCTTTTGTTTGTGTAGCTTAAAACACAGCTGGAAAACTCAGTTTGAACTTGGTTTCTGAGTATTGCTTATGAATGCAGAAGTCTTCTTCCTGGCAACAACTGAAAATGACTCAGTAGGGTACCAGGCAGCTTCCGAAGCGTGTGAGTAAGGACGTTGCAGAAAAGGGGTAGGCCAAAACCAGGAGTATTGTATGTGGCTCTTCAGCATAGCTAGAGGAGGCCAGAAGGGTGGGTGTGGCCTATTGATACACAGGCTCCGACTGTGGATCGAAGACCCTTTATTACAATCAAGCAAGCCTTTTATGCCTTTACAGCGGGCTGACGTATCAGCCTGTGACTGTGTTTCATTACTTTTCCATAGCAGTACTTTTTCACTCTTGCCGACGTAGCAGTTTAACAACTTCCTTATCTACAAGGCAAGTAACTAATCCTTTGCAAGCATTTGCTGAAACAAACCACAAGCTCTGCTGACAATGCTCCGTTTCTTAAAGCTTTACTTCTTGCTCCCATGGCTTCCTTTCAATGAGCATGATTGTATCCTTTTCCCAGGGCTGATCTTCATTCACTGATGCTGTCGAGCTGGCTTGAGAAATACCCGCAGGTGGGGACAGTCAGAGCCAAAGAACTCTGACAAAGAACAGAGAGACGCTTTTTTTTCTGCATTATGATGCTGAGGTACAACTTCAGTGAAACTCCTTCTAGAATAAAGTAAAACTCAGCAGGTCTAGGGATGAGTTATGGGAAATGAATTAACTAGATAGAAATGAAGACTATTCTGAATTATAGATAATATTCACAAATTATTTCATATGAGAAAACTTTTATTCTTCATTGATGAGGAAGGAACCAGCAGGATTTCTTCAGCCATTGAGAGTTTGATCTTCTGGTCCTCCTGAAATGCTAAATACACTTGGTTTCCACTGTGACCAGTGTAGCTGAGCACTCTGTTTTCAGCTGCTGCAGACAGGACATGACTGAAGGGGCTGAATAGCTGGTACAGTGAGGTGCCGGTGTCAAAACGTAATTTGTAGGGCACCGTTGGTCTGTGAAAAATAATTCTTATGGATTTGCTTTCCTGGTCAGCTAGGGCTTTAAGAGAAAAACACATTATACAAAGTGCCACACTAGCAATTTTTTGGAAAAAATTAAGTGAATGGATTCAAGTGGTTCTTCTACCTGACATCAGTATATCTGGAGAGGAGGGAAAGGCAGAGTGAATTGGGACGTGATATAATAAAAATTTTCTTGGGCTATTGTGGTTATTCTTCTATTCTGCTATTATTCTTTTCCTCTTGATACTCTTTATTGCAGTCCCTGACACAAATTAGTATGAAATCTTCACTGAATTAAAATGTTTTTCTTCTAACCACTGTACATTCTTCATTTTCTCCAGTGGGAGACAAATTATTTGCAATTGTAATTCTAGCACCTCCACCTTTTCATATTTCTCCAGCTGCTCAAGTTCTTGTCTAATGTCATAGGTGAGATTAACTAGCAACTTGCATATATGTGTGCACTCACACATGTTTCCCCATACTCTTCTTTTCTTTTAAATTGCTTTAATAATTCTTTTTTTAGAAGTTACATTTAAGAACAGAATTATAAGGTGACATAAATCACAGATTAAAAGAATGTGTTTCATTAGATCTCGCAGGTTCTGAACCTACAGTCTTGAAACTGAAGGGTAGCTGCCGTTGCCACCTGAAATTCCTGCAGGCCTGTTTGAAAGTCCACTAAAGTCAATAGAAAAGACACCTACTGACAACAGAATTTCCTCTGTCTCCTACAGGGCTCTTTCCAGTGATTTGTTTCCTTCCAAACATCCAAATTAAGGGGGATTTCTTTGGTGACTTTTCTGTCTCCTGGAGTTTCTGAATATGTGTTACATATAATAAAATATACCTAATAAAATGCATATTTTAAGGTCTTAAGCAAGATAAAGAGGTGTGAATGGAATCATAGGAACTCAGTGCTAGGTGAAATCAGGAAATAAGATTTTCAGGTAGTTTTGTCCACGTTGTTTATGGAGCATTGGTGACACATCTGTGTTTCACTGTTACCTGAAAAGTAAACCAAGGAGGCTTCTTGACTTTGCTCGTTAACAACAGGAGATGTTCCTGAGCTATTATCATAGGTCCATAGAGATATTCACACCAACAGAAAAATCTACAAATTCATTATGTCATCAGAAGGTGTAAGGATTGTTTCTATATGTAAAGAATGAAATCACATGAATCTGCTGAATCATAGAGTATTTGGCATCAAGTGTTATTTTTTTTTATTTCAATTGTCTAGCTCTGGCACTCTGACCACAGTTGTATTAGGGATGTATGTATATAGCTGTCTGTAAAGTTGCCTATTCATTCTTGAATTTTGGTAAAGCATAAATCAATTACGACATGAAATAATATTTGGAAAAAAGCAAGAGATAAATAGAAATTTCATAAGACTTAGTTACAGCTGCTTAGTTACATAATGCTAATGTTAGAATGTCCTCTGACTGAATCAATTTGCCTTTAACAGGTGTTACCGCTGTTCATTTTATAGAATGCGTGAAAATTTCAGACTTGATCTGACGAGCAGTTTCCTTATCATGTTACTATCACTGTTGTGTCAAGAGAGTATTCAGTGTTAACTTGCTTCCTTCATTAAAAAAGAATTTTTTTTCATTGTTCTTCATAAAACATTGCAGGCAATTCACGGATTTAGAATACTATCTACAGAGTATTTCTAAAGAAAATACAATAATCTCATCCATTTTAGAACACTAATTGGAATGCTTATATGAGACCATATTCTGGCAGCATAGAAATGGTTTCTTACTCTTGTCTTTGTTGTACAAGGAAAATAGTAAAAAAAAAAGTATAAATTTACACATGATATTACTATGTTCTTATGACTTTTGTGCAAAAATTTATTTTAAATTCTAAGTACTAGAGCAGGATCAGAGTCAAGTGAATTTTGTAATTGCTTATGTGGGAAGCATATAATAACTCTGTAGAAAAGCTGTATCCACAAAATGTGTAGCAAATATAGGAGGGAGCCTTTTGGCAACATGGCAAATTCTATGTCTTGAAATGTATCTTTTTGCACTGGAAGTAAACAATAAAAAGAAAACATTCTCACCTACTTTCAAATGTAGAAAAACATTTGCTTTCTCTGTTTCTGCATTTTGGAATCTAAGATTCATGCCCTGCCTGCTACAGAATCCAGTTTTTCATCTGAGATGCTTCAGGTGCAGGTGGAGGGGGGGGATCTGAGCTTGGTTTTTCTGTGTCCTAAACCACTGTCGTGGCCTACGTGCTGACAATGTCTTGTCATGTTTTGTACATTTGCTTATGTGTCTGTCAGTGGAAAAGAAACAACCGTCAAAACTGAGGCAAAAGGATCATTGTATTCTTATGACATTTTCTCACTTTTTATTTCTAGACCGTAGAGTTTCTTAAGCCAAAAGATCTGCTCTTTAGTTGGTTTTCAGCAGAAATAATAATTTAATTTCTTTTTCCAAAATTGCAAAATATACTCTGCCTATGTAGAGTTTTATGGAACTCATTACTCAAATAATCACGCCTTAAGAACTATTGTTTTGCAATGAAAATTTATCACCGTTGCCGAACATAATTTTTCTTTTTCTGTCTCCTCTCCCTAATGCTCAGTTGCTGTTTCTCTGCTGTGTGTGATCTTTCTCTTTCCTTTGGAATTGGAGTGAAAGGAAAAACAACTATGACAATATCAGTGAAATTCAATTTGTCGCTTCCAGAAGTCAGTCAAATCTTGCACCTTTTCTGCAGCCATTGGACCATGTTATTTCTGCTATGATATATGTTTACAAAAGAGTTCTTGTTAATTTGATTTCCTATATTCATGTTGAAAGAAGATCGTTTATGTAAGAACAAGACTACTTGGCATTTGCCTTTCATCATTCAGAATTACAACTTTTCAAAATGAGAGGGCTCCTTCCTGCAGCGAGCCCATGGAATGACACTCTGAAGTTGACTGGCCAGTTGTTTATTGACTGCTGAAGATCACATACTTAGTTGATGTTCAGCAAGCTGCGTTACAGTCCAAAAAAATTTGAGAAAATATGACTGATTACAAATTGACTTGAAGATTTTTTTGGTCATTATGATCCCTAAAAAACTGTGATAGTAAACGCAAAAAAAAAAGAGGATGAGCGATGAAGAGGGTAATTTGTTAGTTTTTCTAATGGAAGATTTTATAGAAATATGCTAACTGTAATTTCCCTCCTCCAAGCTTTCCAGACAACAAATATTTTTTCCCACAAGTTTGCAGCAAATGGTTCTGTAAATTGCTACTCTGTTTCTACCTGCTCAGTAAGCTGACTTTTTTTTAAACATTCTAGCCTTATTCACAAGGCCAAAGAGGTTTCCTGCTACACTCCCTTTTTTAAATATTGCTTAGAGTTTAAGGAAAAGCTGAATAATTGCATTTTGAGGCTTTTAGAAAAAGTAAATAATCACATTTAATATCCATAACCTCTGTGAGACAGATCAACCAGAGCAGATTAAGTGACCAGGAAGAATTGAACATTACAAGTAGTAGTAGTAATAATAAAAATGAAAAGTACTATAGCACAGTGGGTTATTACAGAAAATATATTTACTTAAAAAAGGGTTACAGTCTAGACCCTTCACAGAAGTCACTGTAAGGAAGAATGACAGGGCCGATGCTAGGTTAGATATTCATGATAGTTTCTGATCTCACACTGATGTTGATCCAGAATTATTCTGATTTCTGAGCAGTCGCTCTACATTTCTGCCTTTCTAACTAAAGAGCAAAGTCAGCTTTTAACTCTACATCCAAAGTAAGGATTTAGTTTCTCTTTTTATCTTAGCAATCATTTGAAATACTTAAGTTCCCCACCAAAAATGAATTATAGTGGAGATAATCCAGGAAGAGCAGATATAATTTAGACACGAATCAGGCCAGCTGTGTTCATCATTTCTAGGAATAATTTGTAGTGCCGAATATATTTTCCTTGCTTTGATCATCTTATGTAATAGGATGTGCTAGCTCCCCTGTGGGAGCCTGATCCATCAAACTCTTCTTCTCAGTGATTTCCTGTATGCTAAAGAAACATATTTTCTGGGCTATGTTGTTCTCTCCTTTATGAAGTATTATTAGAGAATGAACAGAGTTCAAGAAAGTCTTTTCTTATTAGCTTCTGTGCTTCTAACATGGCAACTAGCGAGCAGAAGATTGACTAAAAGTAACTTCTAATTAGAAATTATTTTCAAAACTATATCCTGAGTTTTTTGTTTTGGACTTTTGGTGAACATATTTAATTTTTCAGCTTTGTATAAGCCTTAGTTGTGCTGTGGAGAGGAGGAGAGTGAAGAGTAAGGGTATTTCTCACTTTTTCCTTCTTATAGCCCAGAGTATTTTAAGTATGCTCGTACTGTTTAACCTGTGACTTCAGTGTCACAGATTCTTCAGGTGATAGGTTCTGTAAATTGCAGAAAAGAGAGCCAAGCTGTACTAGTTTTGTCTTAGCATGGGATAGTGTTCCTGTTGCCTTTTCTTTTAATTGAGCTGACCTATTAAATCACCTGACTGCTACACGTTTTTGTGCTACATCGGCCTTGTTCAATATTCTTGACACTGCTTAAAAGCAGCAGTTTTTCGTTTTGAACATGTGGAATGAACTATATTTACTTGA
Organism: Steatornis caripensis; assembly: GCA_013398225.1. Taxonomy (NCBI): domain Eukaryota; kingdom Metazoa; phylum Chordata; class Aves; order Caprimulgiformes; family Steatornithidae; genus Steatornis; species Steatornis caripensis. Next base: position 218,703 of record VZSC01004281.1, read on the forward strand.
AAAAACAAGTAAGGAGAAGTATATTCTTACTTATTCGTATGCTTTTTCCTAGAGCGGTGGCAGGCAAAAGATGACCGATTGCTCAGTGTTAAGAGCATTGAACTGCGTTTGTGGAGACCCACGTCCTAGTTTGGCTGTGGCACAACCCAGCTTGGAGAAATTGGTTCTTCCCTCAACTTCAAAATTCCCATCTTCCTAATCTGCTTTGTAAAGTGCTCTGAGATTACCAGTTACGTCAACAAAGTGTTGCTGTTAAGGTTGGAAACCAAATGTCAGTAATTTTTTCACATGCTTTTCTGTGTATGCCACTCCTTGCAAAAAATCAAATTGCTTTTTTATGTAGTAAATCACAAAACCTTTCTCCTATTTCTTGTATCAGAGAGGCTCATTTGGCCGAAAAAAATCTTGTTGCAAATGAGCTGACCTTTCTCAATAATTCAGCATGTTCCAGAGGCATTGTGAAGAAAACAGAGAGGAAGGCAATTAATTTGCTGAGGTGAAATGATTTAGACTAATTTATTTTTTGTGGCTATAACATATATTACCAGATGAATTTTGAACAAGCAGTAGCAAAGAGGGAGGAAGGGGTATGAAAGCAAAAGGCAGTAACTAAATAGAATTTGTAAAGAATGCATCTTAGTTATTTAGACAAGCTCCAAACATTAGCATTCACATTTGGTGACTAACTATTTTGGAACTTTGTGGAAGATGCTTGGATTTTTATAATTGTATTTCTCTTTTTGTTTAAAATTAATTCTCAAGTAACTATTTGGCTTTTTTTTTTCTGGTTTAGACTCAATCTCTCAGTTTACTTTATGTGAAGACACATGTTGCATGCCCTTTAGCTGTGCTATACTCTGCTGTACTATACCGTACTATATTATAGCTAGTATTGACAAGAGTTGATGGCAAAATTACTTTCCTTGTATGCTCGTTCTAAAGGAATGATCATCTTTCATTTACGAGAGGTGTAATTATCATATTGCTTAATCGCTAGTTGATTTCTCCATTTACCCGGTCCAGCTTACTGAATGATCTTCAGTGACTGGGCTTGTAGTCATAAATTACGATGCAAAGTAGAAACTGCATGGCAAATGCTTTCTTGTATTATTTTCACGAGTGTGAGCATGATTTGATCAGACAAGTTTTGTTATTTTCTGTAGTAATAGGAAGACTTTTTTTCCCCCTGTGGAAAACTTGCTTTTACACAAATTTTCTTTATTTTTTTTACTTTCCATTTTCTAAAAAAATCTGGAAAATTGAATTTTTTCTTAGCAAAAGGATACTTGGCATTTATTCTTGCCTTTAGGCTACCTGATCCTTATAAGCATCCTGTTATGAGCTTGTCATGGTTTAACGCCCACAGGCAGCTCAACACCACACACCTGCTCACTTGTTACCCCTGCTGGGCTGGGAGAGAGAATTGGGAGGAAAAAAGCGAGAAAACCCGTGGTTTGAAATAAGGGCAGTTTAACAGGTAAAGCAAAAGCTGCATGTGTAAGCAAAGCAAAATAAGGAATTCATTTTCTATTCCCCATTGGCAGGCAGATGTTCAGCCATTTCCAGGAAAGCAGAGCTCCATCATGGTAACGGTTATTTGGGAAAATAAATGCCATAACTCTGCACGTCCCTCCTTTCTCTTTTCTTCCCCCAGCTTTTATTGCTGAGTGTGACATCATATGGTATGGAATATCCCTTCGGGATATTGGGGTTGGAGTCAGCTGTCCCAGCTGTGTCCCCTCCCAACTTCTTGTACACCCCCAGCCTAGTCTCTGGCAGGGCAGTCTGCAAAGCAAAGGCCTTGCTTGATACTGTGTAAGCACAACTCAGCAGTAACTAAAATGCCCCTGTGTTATCAAGACTGTTTTCATCACTAATTCAAAACATAACACCATACAAGCTACTATGAATGAATTTAACTCTACCCCAGCCAATACTAGTACAGACCTCTATCCACAGGAACCTAAAATTATACTTTTTTAATATCTTCCCATGTGAGTTTTGTTTGCATGTATTTTCCAAGATAGGATTTACACTCATAGACACAGTCCCTTCAGAAGTCTCTTAACTCAATTGCAGATTAGGAGTTTTTTCACTGAGATGTTCCATCTCCATGTCCTTAGATGAAGAAAGAACACACAGGTCTTCAAGAGACGAATAATTCTTATAAAAAAAAGCAGGAGTTGCAAAATACTGACCATGGGAGTCAGGCAATCAAAACCCAAAGGGAGTAATTCTCTTGGGTAGGTTTGGAAGTATCTCCATAATATCTTCTGGTTTTCAAGATCAAAATAAAATTTTGGAGATTATACCATCCTTTTAATGCTATGATGTAAATGTGCAGGCTTCTCTGAAGTGAACACTTTATTTCTTTTCAAAATGGCTTAGAAACAGCTGGGTAGCAAGTGATCCGGGCAACTGGGTAGAATACCGAGACAGATGGTCAAGTCACTGAAAATTTTCGTTGTTGCATTTCTATGCATTCCCAAAATGTAATTCAGTTCTTGATTATTGGTTTTGTCACTGATTCTTTAAACTAAGCATGCAGGAGATTAGGCAAGTTCTAGACAGCCGATAAAGTTTGGAGAATTCCCTCATTACATGTTATGATATGAGGGTTTTCTTTCTTGCTGCTTTGACAAACCCCTCATTCCTGCTTATCTGAAAAAAATTACAAATAATTCAGCAGCGATCTGAGTTTTATGCACTTTGAACATATTTAGTCAGAGAAATTTAATTTTCAGTAGAGATCCATTTTTCAGTAAGGGTGTTCAGGTTTCAGTAAAAGCATCTTGGGACACCCAAGGATGTTACTTTTACTGTTTTCTGTGAACTGTTCCCTTTGATCTCTGGTATTGTGGTATGAGTAGTTACCCTGGTAGCTACATCAAGAAGATATTCTAACCATTGGCAATAGCTACCTGTGTTTAAAAGACTAGAAAATTAGATGATACCTTTCAAGAACGATGGGAAGGGGATTGTGATTCTTTTCAAATAACATATGTGAAGATAAAATCATATGCCCTTTCATTCTCTGATGACGATGGGAAGAGCACTCGTAAAAAGCTTATTTTTGGCAAGAAAAGAAATCTGCTGCTACTTTCTTTTTGTGAGTTGCAAAAAGGTAGAGTATCTGTCAGCCCCTTCCTCCCAACACATACCTGCGTATGTACCTGGCGTCTTGTGTCTTGCTAGTATGAGTGATGCCACTCCACCAGAAAAAAGTAATGTCACTATCTTTTTTTTTTCTTAAATGTTTCAAATATTGCTATGAGGGGGCTTTTTGCTTTATGAAGAGCAAGTATATGTCATTTGTCTTTTGAAAAGAAACTCTTACCCAGCACGTAGGTTTTCAAAAATTATTTAAAATATTCCCATTCTGTACAGCACACAGAAGTAGTAAAGAAAGGCTGTATTTTTTGAAAACTGAAAAAACACCACAAACCCCATATATTAATATGGCTTAATATTCTATTGCCAAAAAAGGAGATTTCGGAGAGGAGGGGTTTTTTTCATATAAGAGCTATCTCTGCTCTGAGACTGATGTTGAAAACAGAGATGTGTCCCAAAATCCCAGTCAACTTCAGGAATTTAAAATTAATTGGGAGTTTAACAGGTTTACTAATCAGTAAATTGATGTATGATCATTTTTTCCCCTGCCACAGGCTTAGAGATGTTTTCAATCAATCGCAGATTGCAAAAATTTAAGTTCCCTTAACTAACTGACTTCAACTTTTGCAGACCAGTGTTGGCCAATCTATTTGTTGGATAGTTTGTTTTTCCTAGGAGAGAGGGTAGTCAGAAGCAAAACTGAAACACTCAGGCAAGTTTAATGATGAAGGGGCTATGACAGCTCCATAGTTTGCAGCTAATGAACCACTTCTGATCCTTGTTGCTGTTTCTTGGAACAAGAAAACAACTTTCATGTGGAAATGATTAAAAAGTTGGTAGATAGTACTGCTAATCCTTGCCTGTTCACAGAGTCAAGGCAGGACACTGTGTCTACATCCACAACACGTTATTGCATCCGCAATGATGATAGTTGATCATCTGGCAATTTCTCTAACCATATTAATCTGTCAACAACATTGTTCTCTTTAGGGATACCATACATTTCAGGTTGGCACCAGGTAGTGATTCGGTGCTAAAAATGCCTTCTAGCTTTACTGGGCATTTTAAAAATAAATGTGAAAACCCTTTCTTGTCTATGTAAACGACAAAGGACATGGCTTACAGCCTAAATTTTCACACCCCCACACCCATAAACACCCCCCTGTTCAAAAAACATAAACAGATACAAACGTGGATGTCCTAAAGTCAATTAGGACAGTCAACTACCCTTCCCCAGTGCAATGGCTTTTATAAGAGAGTAGCTACAAAAAGGACTATAAAAAGAGTTCAGACATCTGGGATTTTTAAAATTAAAACGTTACTCTTCCTTAGCTTTCCTGAGGCCAGCAGGAGGAAAAAACAAAATCTTTTGATTAAATCTCCCATATTCCCTTCAGGCTATTGTCTGAAAATAATTTGTTCTCATGCATGTAGCAAGCACTTGGGATTGAAGCTGCTTTATAAATCTTTTGCTCTTTTAAAACCAATGCAGATGGTGGGTGTTGATAAAATGTTTGTTGTCTCACTAAATTGTTCAGATGATTTAATTTTGTCAAGTAGGATTTGTAGTGGTAGGAATATGTGTAGAGGTAGCATTTGTAGGCTGAAGAAACTAATTTCTTGTGCCTGACTTCATGTGTTCAGAGTGTTATCTAATGGATTTATTTCCAGATTAATCTGACAGAGAAAGGGCCCTTCAGCACACGTTTTCTTTTATGGGTGATAGAGATAGGGAAATCCTGGGCTGGCATGTGTACTTCAGGTGAATCCTAGCATTGCCCTAATGAAACAACTTTTCATCCCAGAAAGATGAACTAGTGTTCCCTGCTGCTGAGCGGTGTTTTTGTCTCATGTTCTTGCTTCTTACTGAGGTGGTGTGTGGGACGCCCCAGAAGGCAAAGCAAAGGGTAATTGGAGTCTGGAACTGGGCAGTGGACAACAACAACCGTTAAAGCCAGCTTCCATTCAGAACAAAAAGACAGAAAACTGAAGAGAAGAAACTCAAAGGAACGACAAAAGGGAAAAAGACAAATCAGTAAGTAGCAGGGAAACAGGAGATTGGAAAGAGAGCGCAGAAGATAACTGGAAGTTGAATGAAGTTGTTTGGTGGGCGCAGGGAGGAGGAAGGACTGAAAAACACACAGTTTGTGTCTGTAGTTCTATTAATGCTTGCATAATGATACATTTTGTCAGGCGTCCATTGTGAGACCTAAAAATATTGCAGTTTTATCTGTCAATGTTGAGCAGATTTGTTTAGACCCCTGTCTTTCACTGGCAGGATTTTATCCACCCTCCATTACCACAGAGTCTAGATGCTACTCATGTGTCCAAACCTCGCATGAAAACATTTGCCTTGCAGACTGTTGAAATGACTTATTTTGTTAAATAGAGCAAAGCATTTTGTTGGGTTTTTGTGTGTGTGTGGTTTTTCTTTTTTTTAAATCTAAACTTTAGAGAATTTCCACTTGGGAAAAAATTAATCTCAAGCTCTATGTTGATTTTTTTTGTCTTGATTCAGGACCAAAATACATAGTGAAACGTCTCATGGCTGTACACTGGAGGCTGTCTTTTTTGCATGCTGTCCAGCTCCTGCCATCTCTTTACAGGCAGCCCAAAGCCTTAAAGGTCAGAAAATAGTGGTTTGATACTGTGGACAGAAAACAGTATGTTTCACTTAAAGATATTTTTTTTTTGATCCAGTTGCATCTCCCTTACCCCAACCGCCATCAATCTGCAGCAATCAACTGTGTTTTTCACTGCTGTCACTTCTTATTTGAGAAGAGCAAACTGTTCTTTTTTTAAAGTGAAGTGCAACCTGGTGTTCCAGGTTTATATGACTGACAAATTCATATTGATATGCTAATCAATGCATGTTGTCACCTTTGTGCTGAGCTCTTTCCTGTCAGAATGTTCTGCGTCCCACAGGATTTTTTTTTTTTTTGCAAGACTCTTTGCTAATGCAATTAATCAGCCAACTCAGGAATCATCTCCCATCACAGAAAACTGAAATAATCTTCTCTGCTGTATGTACTCTGCATATTTTGTCTATGGTGGAATCATATACTGTTAGATCAATCTAGAATGTATTTTATCATTATAAATCGTTATCAGCACTAGCTCCAAATCTCACAGAAAGGTGCCACTACATACCTATATTTTCTAAAGCTTGCCTAACTTTACCATTGACTTCACTAAGCAATTGGTCCAGTGGAAATCCCTCCTTCAGTCCTATGAAGTTAAGTCTTGAAAAGCACGCACATCCAAAAGCTGTAACTCTAACATCTATACAGATCATTTCTTGGTTAGCACAGAATCTGTGAAACTAGATTTAGAGATAAAAATCTTCAACTTTTGAGAGAAAGGAAGCTCAGTGAGTAAATTACTCTCCTAAATTACCACTGCAATGAAAGTGTTTTTCAACAGGCACTGAGAGCTTCATACAAAGAGGAGTGATGCCCCTGCTGTTTTTTTTCATCCAATAAAAGAGGCCCCAGTAAGCTCCAGGAAAGCACAGGATGACTCCGTGATGACTCTGTAAAGATGAGCTTCTGGGTGAAGACCTGGGCACCAGCTGTTTTCCGGTACAAAGATGGATAAAGCTGAACCCTCCACGTGACTATGATCAGCTGCAGCTTCCTACGACAGAAACAAAAAGAACCGGAGAAGCGTAATACGGTCTTTCCCTGGTGTGCCATCGAACTTTTTTTAATGTGGTGTCCTGGGAAATTACTGAGGCGATCAGGTTTAGGATACCGTTTTTAATAGCCACGCTAAGACCTGGCAAAAGTGATTTTATTTATAGTTTTGGTATATATATCGTCTGGCTGTGAGTGCCACAAGTAAGTACTTTCCTGTGCCAGAAAGTATTTTGTTTTGTCTCTTAAATTTATGGCCTGATAATTTCTTTGGACTTTCTTGATATTTTTATTTCTAAAACTCAAGAAATAACCATTCTCTATTCATTTTCTCCAAATCAGTTATGCTGTATTCAATGTGATTCTTTCGCAAGCAGAGGATTTTTAAGCCTGGTTTAGTTTAATTTCTAGTTACCTGTATCTTTTTTTTTCTGAATGGTTGTAGTTGCTTTATAGATTCATATTGCAGTATAATTGTGTTTTGTTCTTTATACCCTTTCTAACATTCTATTTGAATTTTGGCTGCTACTGAGCCAATGCATTCTGAGAATATCTGCATTGGTTCTGCCATATTTTCTCTGCGTGAAGACAACCAGATGAAGTCTGACATGGTGTGCCCATAGCCACAGAGTTATGTAGTAAATGCTCTTTATTCCGTGAAAGTCAATACTGACTCATTTGGAAGTAAAAGATCTTTAGATACATGCAGTGTATTGTTATTACAGGATTTAAAGTTTCTTTAATTAAAAGAAATCTCTAACCCTTAGTTGCAGAAAGTAATTTGAAAAATTACATACCTTGGGAAACCAGAAGGCAAATGAGAAGGCCCACAAGATTTTTAGCCTTCCTCCCCCAAGCTGAGGGTTTGCAGTGGAGTGCTTTGCCTTTTCATAACAGACTCCTGATTTTTGGATCCTTGAGATGATCGTTCTTGTGTTAGAGAATTAGAAGCCATGGGTAGCCAGAGAGAGAGGATAGGACAGGCTAGCTGTAGAAATCTTTGAAGCAGCCACCCCTTGGGGGAAGGCATAGATTAGAATAAATGAGACACGGGAGTTGTTCTGGTGGAAGGGAGCAGGGGCTTCTGTCAATTAATTTCTTTTAGAATTATCTATGTCTCAGCTAATGAGATATGAAGGGGCAGGTTTTTGTTGTACAAGGAGTTGATCATTTATATCTGCGGCAGTAATATGACTTCACCTGTTCATATTTTCCTGGAGTGTTAACATAAAATACAAGCATTCCTATAGGGCTTTTTAAAAAATATAAATTGAAACAGCAATAGATTGTCAAAACCTGTAGAAAAGTACTATTCCCTATTTCATGCTACTTGGTTTTTTATGTAATTTAAAAATCGGTGTTGATTTCTTTTAAATCCTGTATGATTTTAGTAGTTGGGATGGTATTCTGAATTTTTTAATGAAATTCTTTGTAGGCTTTAGCTAGAGTTTTTAGCAGTGCCTTTCAGAATTATAGAAACCACGAAATGTAGAAGAGAACTATTGAATAATATTGATAGGTTTAAAGTCTCCAGAGGGAGATGATCATCACATGTAAAATGCATAGCTTCTCTCTATAAGGAATATGCAGTATGGTAGATGAAAAGCAAACAACAGCTCTAAGTAATAAATCTCCAAACAGGTAGGACTATGGATAAGAAATGGATAAAAGTATCTGTTATCTGGCAAATTTCGCATCAAAAAAAAAGAACATATACTTAATCCGTCATAAGGCATAATCAAGCTTGTTGATTAATTTGATCTTCTAATCTGACTTGTATCTGAAAAACAAACTCTATGCCAGAAACACATTGATTGCATAACTGCATGTCATTCTGTTGAGATAAAACATCTGAGAATTACACTGACATAAGAAAAAAACGAAGACAGCCTAAATGACACGGGAGAAAACTAGCATTTACTTCAGAAAAGCAGGAGGCTGTTTACATTTATGTCTGTCATACCTAATTCTTAAAGGTCAACACAGTTTCTTTTTTAGAAAACAATAAATTAAATGGTATAAAAATAAGACATCAGACACTGTAACAAACTATGTACTGTCATTGAAGAAGACTGCTGACATTTTGCAAGAGGTGTCATGGGAGTCAATGGAAAACACTGAAGAAGGGAAATTACGTACTTGCAAACATTAATGAGAGAGTGGTAATTTTTTAGTTAAGCACATACACTATCATTCAGGAGAACGATAGTGTTTGCAGATCAATAATGGCATTCATTTAAGGCATTTGGGTCTGAATTTTGATTTAGAATGGCTGTTGTAGAGCTGTGAGCCCTTTATCAGCCCAGCTTGTCCAGTGGAAGCCAACAGAACTGTAAGGAACTGCTTAGGAGCCGGTGTTCACATCTGAGCCTGGAGTAAAGCAAAACTATTAGCAGTTACCTGACGGCACTCATTCAGATAATCTCAAAAACATCTAAACTGAGGTACAGAGTTGTACTTCTTAGAAGAGAATGCTACATTTTTTTGTGATTAAGTGTTTTGGGTTTGTTAGTCTGTTTTCATGCCTTGGGGAAATACACCCCAGTACTTCCTTTCAGGGTTGTTGGACTCCCTCTGATACGGAAGTTCACTCATAAATTGTGCAGTCTGAGAGGGTTAATCGTTGCTCTTATAAAGACTTCTGTGCGGTGCCTCCTTGCAGAAACCTGAAAGATCGGTGCTAATTACAGAGAAGGAGGAGAGCTGAGAAAATGTAAAGGCGCTTGCCTTGAGGAAGAAGCAGCTAGTGGATACACGGAAGCACAAAGGACAGAGCTCACTGTGTAGCTGCGGCGCATTAAAGCAGTCCTCTGTAAAAGCAGCAGAATTAATTTCAAAGAAAGACTCTCCCCTCAAAATGAGCTGTTATTAATATTAGTCAAACTAAGCTTTTATTAAATGTTAGTCATGCTGCTTATTCCCTTTTGAAAAAAAAACCCTGGCATATCTTTTTTCTCCAAATACAATGATATGAAGATATTTAGCTGGCTGAGAGCAGAGCGAAACATAGAGCAGACACAGCTCACTTTGCTGTTAATGAGGTCTAGCATGGTGTCTAATTGGCTGTGCGCAGAAACGTTCAGGCCAGCTAGGACAGCACCAGCATTCAGAATGAAGAACAGACGCATTTCACAGGGTCGCCTATTGCTTGTCCTTTGATGCTGTTTGAATGCAAAGACCCTGGTTTATAGGGAGATCTTTTCAAATAGGGTAAGACAGACTGCCTTTTAAATGGTTCCATTCTGCAGCTGAAGTAGAAAAATAAACTCGCAAACAATAATTCACAGTAATTATCTGAATGGTTTTCCAGCAGAGATTTATGTTGGAAGTATATGGAAGTCAAAGCGTGAGACAAGGTTAAAGAAAATATCTCTGGCTTGTGTTCTTTAGACATTTACCTAATAATGACTCCCTTTGAATGGTTGTTTTGTGCATTAAATAGCTAATGTTTATAAAGGTTTTTTGAAGATGTAAGTAGAAACACCATGCAAATGCTCACTATTATTACACATGAATCATTGTATTAAGAACAACAATCTGTCTCAGTTATGGACCCAGTCCAGCTTCCAATGTTTTTGATAGGATGGATTTCCTCTAGGCTAATGAGTAGGCCAGAGCGGTTGACTTTTGCATGTCATTTAGGGAGAAAACAAATTTTTTTCCCAACATTATCATTATATACAGAGGGGG
>VZSC01004281.1:229246-263313 GCA_013398225.1 Steatornis caripensis
TACAGAGGGGGGGGGGGGCATGCCTTCTTTCTTTAGTTATAATAGCTGTTCCTATAGGTATTATGTGTTCAAATGGTGTAAAAAATACTGTTGGCTTGGAAATAAAGCTGAAAGCCCAGTTTTTCCAGCAGAGATAAATAACTTACGGGTGACAACTCGTCCTCCCTGAACCCAAAGGTAAATCCTTCAGCTAGTTCACATTGTTCTTTCAGAGTACTGAAAGACTAGCTTTGACTGCCATCTATTCTTGGCAGAGACTGTGAATAGAAATCCTTGCAATTTGCGAATTTTGGCTACAATTGCTTACCTTTCTGCGTTTTCAGTTCTGTTTCCAGGATAGCACATGGAGGCTGTATAATCCTATTTCTGAGCTGTTCCTGTTGTGATAAATATTCACTGCCTTGGAAACTCGCTCTAACAGAGCTTTGTTTCTTGTCTCTTCTGCCAGTTGTAATAGTACAGAACAGGCTGTAACACAGAACCGTCTTAAGCATCATGGCTTAAGAAACCTTTAAGACGTGCTGGAATTCAAACACTAGTACTCCACAACTTTTCTCAGTACAGGAGGTGAGTGACTGAAAATGGACAAGGATGGAGAAATATTTGAGGAAACTGACTTCGCAAAGAGGAAAATACAAAGTTCTTAAATAATCCATTTTATCCGCACTGCCTGGAGCAGATACTGATAGTATAAGCCCACTCGGGCTTTACTTGTATATATATTTTTCTGCATCACCCCACATCCATACTGTTGGTTTACAGAAGATAATATTTCCAAGAAGATTTTTTTTAATCTGTCGCTTTCTGATGGATGTCACCAGCAAGTGCAAAACTGCTGTGTTCACATCTGCTGTATTTGTTCTACTAAAAGCTAGCAGAGTGCTTCTCTGACTTTACCGGTCTGTTATGTACAGCAACTTTGTATTGATGTTTGCCATATATCACTGTGCTATGTAATTTATTTCTCTTTTCTTAGCAGACACGTTCATTTTCCTTTATAAACATGCCAGCAATCAGATGCCTCTTAGCTCCAGCATTTTTTAGCATTCATAAACAGGAAAGTTAAGTAGCATTAATTAAGCCCTGTGGCAAAATGGTGCAAAATGTTTGTGATTTAAGCTTGTGTTTCAAGAGCACTAGCTGTCTTATCCCTTCATGGCGTTAGCACAGAAGAGTATTACTAATGCTCAGCTGCATGTTTCACTCAAGTACAACAATACCAATGAGCACCCAGAGCATTGGTGTTAGGCTTGCAGGACTGAACAGAAGATACAGGTGTGTGGCACAGGGAGCTGTGGGGAGAGGGAGGACTGTGCACGTGCTAACAACTGTCGGCGCTTGTCTGAAGTTACTCATCTGACTTGGTTTCTCTGGCACGTTTTGTCATATAGGCAATTGCTGCCAGTGAGACAGAGGTTGAATTCATGCTCTGCTTTCTGTGGTAATTCCAAGCCTGAGCCTAAATATCTTTTTTGCTTCCTTTTCTAATTATGTCTTGATACTACCTTTGAAGTAATTTTCTGTCTTACTTGTACTGAGCTCAACCAGGAACATGGGCTTGGTTTTTTGACAGTTCGAAAGGGTTGACTTCCCCTTGCTCACCATTCCTGTGTCATCGCTGCCTGGAACATCCTGGTGTTAGAACACACCTGTGAGAGTAAGCAAAGATCTGTGTTTTCCAGGTTGACATAAGCTCGTGGCCATGCCGTTAGAAAATTTCTTTGAACTGTTTCGTGTACAATTCATTTATCTCTCCTCAGTCCTCTCTCCACTTGTCCACGCGCTGACATGAAAGGCATAAAATACCGAGGATGAGATCCGTGCAGTATCTGACTCAATTTCTATCTCTATTGCTTTACAAAGTCTGGTTTTTTACTTTGGTTTGCTCTAAACAAAGAAAGAAAACTAAACTCCCTTAATTCCTGGACTGTAAAAAGCTTGACACTGTATTTGTAGGGCTTCAAGATTTTCTTAGTTTAATCTACAGAAAACAGCAGGAAATCAAAATGAAAAACTTTTTTAGGTGTAAAATTTTTAAATGTATAGTGAATTTAAAATAATTTCAGTTTATAAGAAATTATCATTATTTTTAAAGGACTTGTATTACAGAATCACAGAACGGTAGGGGTTGGAAGAAGGGCCCTCTGGAGACCATCCAGTCCAACCCCCCTGCTAAAGCAGCTTAGCCTAGAGCAGGTTGCACAGGAATGCGTCCAGGAGGAGTTTGAATCTCTCCAGAGAAGGAGACTCCACAGCCTCCCTGGGCAGCCTGTGCCAGTGCTCTGGCACCCTCACAGGAAAGAAGTTCCTCCTCACGTCCAGGTGGAACTGCCTGTGCTCCCGTTTGTGCCCATTGCCCCTTGTCCTGTCGCTGCGCTTCACTGAAACATACAGTCTTTCAAAATTTATGAAAAAAAAATGTTTTGTTGGTTTAGCACCTGTCCATTTATATCTCCAGTCAAGATAACAAGACCTTAGACTTTTGGCAGTCATTGATTGCTTTGGCAGTGGTTTTGGCCCCTTTCATGTTCACAATACAAGATTTCGGAAGATATATTTGTATTTAAAGAGAAGGGTTTATGTTTTGCATTTGAAGTCACACATTACAGGCTAAATACAGAATAACATAGGATCAAACAGGAGCTGCATTTCTGGTGTCTGTTTCCACAGACACATAATCAGGAAGGAATAGAGGGCAATGAAAAAGAGCAATGAGTGAAAGTACAAAGCGTGAAAAATAATATTTAGTATTTGGTAACAAATGTAAATGTAGTCACTCTAAACTGCCAACCGTGGCAACCATACACAGTTATATAAATTATTGATAAAATTTCTTAGTTTGAGGATAGATGTTGAAGAATGCTTTTATGAAGCTCTTTTCCTTCAAGATGATGATGAAATGATTGTAGCTGTTCATCCTGTTTCTGCCATGCGACGGTTACAAGTTATGAAACTCATTGTTAGAATTGGCCTGCCTTTCAACAGCAAAGATGATCACTTCTGTTCAGTTGGTGGGGTGGGGATCTGTGCAGACACAACTACTTGCAGAAATTTGGTGTGTAAGGTTTGTTTAGGGAAACACAACTAACAACAAATACTGAAGGCAGGATTTGGAAATGTCAAATGACAGTGGAAGCAACAATAAAATACCTTTTTATAGTTTCAGAAATAAGCCAAATTTAAATTCGTTTCCCTTCCTGTCATCGTTGGCCAATGGAAACAAATGAGACGGTATGCTGCTGTTACACCTGAAGCGATACGCTTCTCGCAGCTTTCATTCCTTGAGCTGACTGACTGAAAAGTTGTCTGTAAATAAGGACTTGAAAAAGAAACATGGGAACTTGAAGCAACATACGGAGGCAGCTGTCAGTGCTGCTAAGGAGTTAATAAAGCACAGCCTGGAAGTGATTCGAAGGTGCTACCTTATGTGTCCTCCTTAGCCCTTGGCACCCATCCACACTCTACACCACGGCCTCACAAACAGCTGTAAGGACAGATAGAAGATGTCTGTGAGTGATAAGGTAAAAGGACAATAAGCAATTGATTGTCTTCTGATTCTTAAGTGCCATACTATGCTCTTGAGAGTGCAGCCATATTATAAGACCTAGTTTATTTTCTGTTCAGTATCATTTTTCATTTAGTTCCTTTGGATTGAATGACAGCAGAAGAATAACTGTTTGCTAATTTGCATCTAGCTCCTATTCTGGCAAAGATCAAGATGGGTTTTGACTCTTCTTTCAGCTGAAGCCGTGTTAGGTCCTTAGCTCTGCTGTGGAGGCAAGGAGTGATAAATGACTCCAATGGAAAAGTGTGAGCAGCCTAGGAGCTGCTGGGAAAGTAAATGGGCATCTACTGAACAGCTTGGTGTTTGAGAAGGGGACAAGAAGAGAAATTATCCACATGAAGCAAGTATGTAAGGAGAGTACAGTGGCCCAAAATTTGTTGATTAAAGGGAGCCAGAAGCCCAGGGTTGTACTGAAAGCTTTGCCATTTGATTGCCCACTGACCTTAAACAGTTATTTCTCTTCTATGCTTTTCATTGAAAAATTCTTTGCAGTTAATGCTGAGTATCGAAGCTGAACTACCAAGAAAAATATATCAGCTCTATTCCTGGTGTAATCTGTTAAAAGAGCTACATGGTCACCATCTCTTTATGTGTCTTGATTTCCTTTCAAAAGAGGGCGTGAAGGCTATATTGTAATAGTTCCTGGAATAGGGATGTGATGCGCCTTTTAATGCCATGCCTGCTGCAACTGAAAATCTTGTTCTCTGCATGAACTAGGTGTTCATGTGCACTGGCTGGTTTTGTCTGATGGCTATACAGTGGCTGGATTTTTGCCTCTTTGAAGGGAAAAACTAAATGAAATGTAAGCACAATTCATTAACCGAATCTGTTCCTACATGAGGGATTTTTCTGTAAATATTGCATCAAAAGTGTCTCCCCTTTGATGTTGATATCTTTCTGTTCAGTTTATTTTGGAATATCTTGTTATTCTATTTATGATGATGCTTAGCTAGGGTTTTTCTTCTTAAAAAATATTGAATGCAGATATCCCTTGAATGAGAACATTTTTTTCTTTCCATTTGGAAGGTATCTGAATTCAATTTATCCCTTCTCTCTTTTTGATGCTGTGGAAGTTTAGTGTCATCGGTCTCTTGAATTTATGTCTGCATCTGTGGCTGAATTTTATTTACCTATTTTTGAAGGGTCAAAGACAATAGACCATGGGCTTTTTAAAATGAGTGTGTGTTTACTATGTGGCAAGTTCTACAATGCATTCAATTACATTACTTTGATATTGAATTGGTTAGATTTACAAGTACTCTCAGCACCAAAAATTACTGCAATTCTAGAGCTCTTTATACAAGTTAAGACAAGTTTATTATTTCATCTGCTCTTACAGTTGGGAAGACTACGAGACTCCTATTGTAACTCATCCAAAATTACTGCCAGTGGGATTTTGAAGACTTCCTGTGCATTTCATGACACTATGACAGAGGGCCAACAAAAGCAGCTAGATGATACAAATGTGATTTGTGGTTAGAAATAGATACAGGTCTAGAGAATTGTTAATAATGTTAGGGAGTGCATAAAGGTAACTCTAAGTGCTGTAAGTGGCAAGTGTGTGGAAACTTACGTCTCTGCAGGAATTATGTGACTCCCACAGAACATCAGAGAAATACTCTTTACTACTTGGGTCTACAACCCAGAATGTTATCCTGAGGGATAATGTCTCATAAGTAATGTTTCTAATTATTCTACAACAGAAGTTATGCTTTTCAGTCATGTTGTAGTTACTGCTGACCATGTAACAGCCAGCTGGCTAAGAAACCTCATCTACAGAGAGTGCAATTGCTGTGAAATCGTGTACCTTGATGGGTGCTGCAGTGAATCAAATCTGTCTCCAGCTTCCTAAAGGTCTGGACCACGAGGCTGCTCTGGACTTGGCACTCTTTGTTGCAATTGGGCCAGTGTACACTAAAGGACTGAAGAGGACGCAAAACTGGAAGAGGGTGGGCTTGTCGCCCAGAGATAAGAGCACCTGTCTGAATGGTATTTCTGTATTTTGTTTAATGACTGATTAAATATATATCACAGAAACAAGTGTTACCTGGGATGGAAGAATTTGAAAATGCAATGAGCTAGTGACTTAACTTGTGTTGGAGATCATGAAAGACAATGGTTTGCCTTAGACATGAACATAATTGTATTTTGGTAGTCAGGCAATACACCTTTTGAAATGTTTATTCTGTAGGACTGGAACACAATTGACTGAGCAGGAAGAAAAACAGCTGATAAGATTTGATGAAGCAATTTGTTGCATACATATTTCTGTGCAAAACTAATGCAGCGCTGTCATGGGAAGTTCTGGTGATGTGGGTCCAAAGAAAGTTATGTGAAGTCCATAAAAGATGGACCTTGTTTCTTCTGGTATTGCACCTTATGGTGTTCTCAACCAATTACTGTGTATGATAGCTAGCCTGAAGACAAAAAGGATTTTAGAGAATGGCTTTGGGGGTCCCCTTCATGAAATGACTGTGTTCACCTTAAACCTTGACACTGCCATGCTGCCTGCGTGTGAGAGAACTAGTTTGTTGTTAGAACGGATGTTCTTTTGAATCAAGAAAGTTAGCTTGTGTCTTGTTTTGTTATGTGCAAACACAACCATGGACAATAATTCTTTGTATGTGACCATCAAGAGAGATAAATCTTTTAAAAAATATAAACAAATCCCAATCCTCCCCCATCCCACCCAGACTCTGCCCTAGGAATTTTAATTAAATAGTCACATTGTTCTAGGAGTCACATAAAAAATAGCAAAACATGCTTTTTCGGGACAATGTCTTTGTTAGGAGGCTTTAGTTTTTTTAGTAAATAGCTAGATTATGTATGTTTTCCAGTCCTGAAAAGCTTTAATGTAGTTTTACATTTGTTCTTCAACACTGACTCAAAGGACCTTAGACTGCTTTGAGTTGACTTTTAGCTCCTTAGTCTGTAACTCCAAGTTGAAAGTCATCCCTTCAGCTCTCAGGCCATATGTTTTGCCAAACTCTCTTCCCGAGAGCCAAAAGTGTGTGATGTTGTTGGACACCAGGGGTTCCCCACAAAAGGCTCCTCACTACATGTCCTGTACGTTCTCTCTGCTCAGATATAATTATCTTGGTGGACTTAGAGTGAACGTGGAAAAGAAATACATTCACTAAAGACACAGTGTTTATCAGAGCCGAGGTACGGATATATGCCTTTTAAATGTTATATGGTCACAGAGGTTTAAACTGCAGCAATATTCAGTGCGAAAATATTCAGCTGGGTTTCTTCTTTGGAGGGTGAAGAATGACTCCAATCTTAGGAAAAGTCCAGTAGAGAGTCTGAATCTTCATAGGGTCTTTAATTACATCAAGAACTCTGCACCTCATTCTCAGAGCACCAAGATTTTCTCTGACCACCACACCTGGCAACTGATGGGGAGTTTGGATTGCTCTGATTCTTGTAATTTGGAATAATTAGATTTTTCTTTCTCTTGGGATATTTGCTGCCTTGTACCATCTGACAAGAAATACATATGCAGCTGAGATGCCTATGAGACTGGGAGAGNTCTGACCACCACACCTGGCAACAGATGGGGAGTTTGGATTGCTCTGATTCTTGTAATTTGGAATAATTAGATTTTTCTTTCTCTTGGGATATTTGCTGCCTTGTACCATCTGACAAGAAATACATATGCAGCTGAGATGCCTATGAGACTGGGAGAGGGATGGAATGTTTCCAACAGCCACAAACTGACAGGCCCACTTCTGTTACCCAGTCAGAAGTTTTGATGATGTCTTACGGTAGAGGGTCCACAGCTCAGTTGTCCTCAGTCAGTCTGGACTCTCACTTCTGTCTAAGTGCACTCAGAGGTGGTTTGGCAAGTAAAACTGCAGTTTTCTTATCTGATATCAAATATATATCCACAGCAGATCTTTTGTTTTGATAAAACAAAACATGTTTATTGTTTCATCGTGGTAAGTTGTACTTGGTGAAAAAGCCAGTTGCTCTGACAACCCGTAGAAGACTAGTAGCAGTTTCTGACATCTCGTGCATTTCTTGGTGTTGAGGCTTGACTTTAGATTTCAAACCAAAGAAATAAAAATTAGTTCTTTGGAGAAATGACTTAGTGTTAGAAGGGAAAGAAAAACAGAGTGCTGTTACTCAGGAATCCTTCCTTTTCTGCGTCTGGCCTGCTTTCCATCAGCATTAGGGATTTTTTTTTTTCTTTTCAGTAAGCATACAAGTGAACCCTGGCAAGTGTCAGGGCTGAAACATTTCATATACAGAATAATTCCTCTAAAGGCGTCACTTGCTGAAGAATTCAAAACATCTTTACATGGTTGTTCCTGAAGTAAACTAACACCACCACCATCAGCAGCAGAGTGAGAGAAAGGTTTTTTACAAGAGAGGTTTAGCTTCACCTGGAGTTGAAATAAATTACAGTTTCGATTCAAACAGGTTTATCAGTCCATGAAACTAATACTAACTGCATCTTTATGCCTCTAAGACTTCAGGGAACAAAACTATTTTGGATCTGAAACTGACCTGGTGTAAGGGGGAAAAATGACATAGAGTAGCTGACAGGTGGCTCAGAGAGACGACGAAAGAATGAATTGTTGATGTTTGTATGTTCTTTGAATATTCCCACACACTTTCTGTCTTTAGCACCCTATGCCTGCATACATCACTGCTCTGGGATTTAACAACAACAACAAAATAGAGTAATGATAATACGGTATTAATTTGTGGACATAAACAACAATTTAAAATTGGATGAAGAGAGGGATAAATGCATTAAGATAAATTAAGATGCTGACACTTATTAGCATCTGAAGCAAATGAAATTAAGTAAAAGATGCTTTGATGTTTTAGCTGGGAGGAAGTAGCACTAATGGTCTTTACTTGTGTAATTATGGCAATTCCTGCTGTGATCAGTAATTCCTGCTGTGATCAGTATTTACTAGATGTTATTCTTTTGGTAATACCCCATACTGCTGTTAAAATCTAACTAATTGGTTGTACTTTTATAAATACAGCCAAAAGCATGTTCAAAGGTAGTATTAACTGATATTTCCTAATGTGCCATTTACAACTTTTTTTCATTCTAAGTGTGCTTCAGCCTTTTGAATCTCCTTGTAATGCTCTGAGAAAATCCTAAATTCTTACTGGCACTGATCACTCTTTTTAAAAAAATAACCAGGAGGCCAGCAGGAAGAGTTATGATTAACTTGTCTTATTAACTTGTTGTCTTTGGAGTATCCCAAGCCACTGAGTTCTGCCCAGGAATTCGTCCAGGAAAGGAGATGAGCTCCCTCCAAAGCTGCCAGGACTGCATCTTTTGCAAAAATGTCCCGTTCCAGTTCAACAGCTCCAAGTTCAACTACATCCTCTGGTAGTCTACTACAAATATTTATTCCCTTAAACACTTCTGTTGGTGTCACCTACGTGTACCCTTTCAAAAGAGTCTGTTCCTGTCTTCCAGTCAGGATTGCAATTACGTGAAACTGTAGTATCCTCTACCGATAGTCAACNAACAGCTCCAAGTTCAACTACATCCTCTGGTAGCCTACTACAAATATTTATTCCCTTAAACACTTCTGTTGGTGTCACCTACGTGTACCCTTTCAAAAGAGTCTGTTCCTGTCTTCCAGTCAGGATTGCAATTACGTGAAACTGTAGTATCCTCTACCGATAGTCAACTGTGGGGTTGTCAAATCCACAGCACCTCTCTTAATGTCCCTCCTTCTGCCCTTGCTTTATCAAACTGTTCCCGGTATTTATTACTCTTTTAAAATAAGTATCTTTCTAAAGTGTCTTTCGAGACTAATCACAGAAAAAAGGAATTTTGTGAGATACTGCTGGAAGAAATCTGGAAATTTNCGTGGGGTTGTCAAATCCACGGCACCTCTCTTAATGTCCCTCCTTCTGTCCTTGCTTTATCAAACTGTTCCCGGTATTTATTACTCTTTTAAAATAAGTATCTTTCTAAAGTGTCTTTTGAGACTAATCACAGAAAAAAGGAATTTTGTGAGATACTGCTGGAAGAAATCTGGAAATTTGTGGCTTCTTTCGTTTTTTTTTTTTTTTTTTTTTAATGAGATCCTCGGGTGTTTTAAATCAAAGCACCTCCCCTACTGTCAATAACATATCTCTAATTTACATCTGGTCTGTCTTAATAAATTATGCCTGGCCTAGAATTTTATGATTTCTGTCTGGAGGCATTACTTCTATATTTTCTTACTGTCTTTCCATCCTACCTGCCCATTTTCTCTTTATGTTTACTAACTGAATGTCAATAGGAAGTAGAATTTTCATTCATTAAACAAACTGTTCATCAGCACGCCTGGGTCTGATATTTCTTTAGAAGACACGCACTGATAATATCTACTCTATTAGAATCCCTACAGTTTAAGAAAAATTTTCTATTCTTATTCTTCTGATTCATGAAGAACATATGATTTCTGAAGCATACATTGAAATTGTGTGGTTATTGAATGTTAGCTGTCTTTTATGTTGCAGAAAGACTTTGCAATATCTCAAAGCACAAACTTCTATGACTACATAGGCCAAATCACTGTCTAGATCACATTGTGTCTTGAGACAAAGTATATTTTCAGGTAAGTTTTATGTGTTTTAAATAATTCTTACTTTCTATAAATATAGTGCCTGTATAGCATGCTATCTACATGACACAGTTGTTGCTATTTTTGGAATATTTTTATGACCTAGCTCTCATTTGCAAATGTCTTTCCATATATATGATTGTTTACTGACTTATCTAAAGTCACAGAGTAAATCTACAGCTTTAAACAGGAGTTTCTACCTTGGACTCCTAAACATTAACTCTTCATTAAGCCTCCTTCCAACCCAGGCCTGTGTCTTCTAAATGTCTCTTCAGACTTTTCTTGTCTTTTTGGAGTTGTAGCCACTGAAAAACTAGATACGTAGAGTTACAAAAGCAGTATCAGAAATTCTGCTTAAATTAATGATTCAAGGGTTTTCTGTAACATAAAGTGAAGAAAAGCTTGCATATTACTTTAAATAGCAAGAATATCAGTGTCCAATGAGAAAGACTCTTGATGACCTGCTCTGTTGGCAGATCTCCCATGACCAGACTACTTCTCCACTTAGGTAGCTGGACACATTAAAATAAGACCATTGTCCATTAACTTAGCTATATTTTGAAATTATGCTTTGAAGTTCAAGTCCCTTTCAAGGGGAAATGAATATTTTCAGCACTGAAGTAGATGCACACGCTTGGAAAGATCAACTAGTGCTTTATAACCATTTCACATCACAAGTCAGGTCATATGTAGTCTGAATACAGATTTTTAAAAATCCTGTATTAATTTAATGTATAAAATTACTGTATAGACTACTTCATCCACATCCATCTGATTGCAAACTGCATATATCACAGTGGGATTAGCAGCTCTTTCCCAAACATATCACTTTTTCTGCAGTGTAATCACTGAAGCAATACTGAACTCAGTCATGCCTTCTTTTCCATCAAAATTGAATAAGTAGAGAAAATGTAATCACATGTGACAGATGGAAAGCTAAGGGAAGTGGACACATTCATTTCATTTTCAGAGATTAAGTGCTGGGATCCTACACTCACTGCAATGTAAGAAAAGTCTTTCACTGACATTGAGAAGATGTGGCCTGAACCCTACACCATCTTTGTTCACATATCCAAACAGAGTAAGGCCATTTTGCATAAAAACTGTATGCCCTGATGCTAGGAATTAATATAGGCAGCAGGGATTTCTCCTTTGCTCCATGATCTCAAAATCCTTGCACTTCTTTTGCCTCCCAATGGCTAATCAGTTTAGGGTTAGATTTACGGGAAGGGTGAGGACTAGGAGGTTAGTGCAAGGGAATAGCGTTTAGGGATTTCAAGGTAGTGGCTTGCATTTAGGGACTAATGAAAAGAATTAGAGTAAGGGACTAGGGTAAAGGGTAGGGTGTAGGTTTAGAGATAAGGGCTGAAGCCTAATGAAATGGTTTGCAATCATTTTCCCAGCCTCATTGCTGTGATGACCTGAATGCCCATGGTTTTTTTCCTCAGACATTGAATTCTCAGCTTGATGCTCTGAAGGTGACGTGACGACAGCTCTATCAGTAACCTGGTTACTCGTATTGACTTTATTTGTCATAAATTTTCATCGCAGAAAGAGCTTTCTTTTACCTGTTCTTTAAAAGGAAAGAAGTGGTTAGGCCTGCGTCATGGTCATCATTATGCAGGTTGAATTAAAGGCAAATCTTTCTCAATTGTATATTTTGACTTGCAGTTTTAATATAACTTCCGTGCTTCATTTCCGAGGTGACATTCTTAGAGTCATAGAAATGTCAGTTGGAGGGATGTCTGAAGGCTATCCAGTCTGGTGAAAACAACAGGAATAAAACAACAAGGATGGTTTGTGGTTCATATACTTGGCTATCAAATTATTTTACAGTGTAGAAACAGCCATCCAGGCAATTACTACAGTTCACTGATAGTGGTAGAGTGTAATATTGAAACACGCGAATGACAGCATTTTCACAAAATTCCCTGTAGATAATCCTCCTTTGTGGGAAAATCCACTCTGAGGGTAGCAAGAGATTTCATACGACAATGTACAAATGAAGAAACGAGGTTTCAGAAGAGAGAGAAATCTGGTATATGGGATAAAACATGACATGGCAGAAAGTTAGTTTATGAGTTGTCACTGGGTTCCTCTCCACTAAGCAGTCTGGCTGAACCAAGCTGCCAGGAAAGACAAGAACTCAGATGGACGAATGACAGCTTGTATGCAAGTGGAAGAATCAGATGATTGATTCTAAGGTAGGAAGGAAAAGCCTAGATATTTAATTATGTACTACAGAGATGAGAAAGGAGAAAGAGTAGCTGATAAATTTATTACAACTACAACTGGATTTTAAAGTATTGTAATGAAATTTGTTCAAAGGCATATGAAACACCTACTATGGTTCAGATCTGTTCTGTATCAGTTTTCTTGTTAGGAGAGAAATGATAAATTGCAATTTATTTGCAATTAATGCTTAATGCTGTTTGCCATTAATACATCTTAATTCAACTAAGTCAGCTTTAAGGCTGATTTTAGTTAAGTTGGTCTAACCTTTAGGGTGTCA
The DNA here is from genome assembly GCA_013398225.1 of Steatornis caripensis. Taxonomy (NCBI): domain Eukaryota; kingdom Metazoa; phylum Chordata; class Aves; order Caprimulgiformes; family Steatornithidae; genus Steatornis; species Steatornis caripensis. The sequence continues at coordinate 241,914 of VZSC01004281.1, forward strand.
GGCAAGACCTTTCAAAGTCTAGACAGGAATGACAGGAATGATGCATTACCTTCTGAAAAGCTTTTCAGTGATAATCATTTTCACTGTGTTTGAGCGTGTGAAAAACATGAATGAAAAGAAGCATTCTTATGCATCTTCTTTTTATAAGTAAGAGCATATCTTGCCAATCAAAATTTCATTGTTTCTTCATAGAAATATAAAAGGGAGAGGGAAGGTAGTGGCACAAAAATATAAACTGCTTGGAGGGTTACAGCAATATATCTTCAGCTAGCCAGAACAGTGAACGTAATAGGTAATGAATAAGAGCAATCCGTCTGGAAATTGATATTAGGAACAGTTTTATTAAATGCCTCCTTGTTTAAACACTCAGAGAGAGTATTGATAATAATTTAATGAATTCTGAGGGTAGTACTTAAATGAGAGCGATATGCTCACACTGGTTGAGGCAGATAATAAAATGATAATTTAAAGAAAGTATGAAGTTACTATATGAAAAAATGACAAGGTGAATTTTGGCAAAAAAAGAGAAGAGGTAAATTGTATAGCTGGGGAGGATCTCAGCGATGCCTTATAAAAACTCATGTATGCTAGTGAGAAGAGACTCACATGAAAAGGAGTTATAATGAAGGACATCTAGGGTGACAGAAATATGGTAGGAAACAACGTGCTTATGATGTGGCCTCAAAGAGAACCCATTCAAAGTTGACTTGCCATGCAAAAGCACCTGAGGTAGGGAACTCTTCTTTATATGGCACTGATGTGACACCTCAGAGCAATTTATTATCAGAGAAATAGCAAAGCTCAGGAATTTCAAAGACTGCGTTCGGAGATGGATAGATGAATTTAAAATTTAGATGTATCACTCTTATGGAATCAAATGCTCCTTCATCTCTTTTCTACATCTTCTTGCACGTACTGTTTTCAGATACCGAGTTTCTTGTTTTTATGTACTTTGAGCTGGAATTTTGTTGTTGTTCTCTACTCCATCGTTTAGAACTGTGCAGTACACTAAATAACAATGCTTTTAACCCCGCACTTGGTCATCCGCAGAGCTTTCGTTCAAGAGCTAGGACCTGTAAGACTGCAGTGATACAGAAGCTTCCTCCAACAGAGTACAGTTTTAATCTTAACCGCAGTAAAAAAAACTGCAAAAAGACCTGGATTAATGATTTTTTGCACAACCAATATTACAATTGTTTATTTAAGACTTAGCTTTTTTCCTCAAAGGTTTAGGCAGGCCAGGATGCATCAGGCCTAATTCACTAATCTTGTATGAATCCATCTGCCCACCTACTGGAATCAGTAGTCCCTGAAGACGTCTTGTCTGGTTCTTCAGCAACAGTTTTTATTTTCCTGAATTCTTTATTCCAGTTTCCTACTGTGATACCCCCTCATTCCCCAAACCAAATTGCTGATCCCAGCATGCACAGTTTGCGTCTGTATTGTGTGCTGTATATCAGTAACTGGGCTCTCTTACCAAGGTAAAATTTGCAGGGAGATGTGCATTTTATGTTAAAAATACAGTCTTGCCTCACTTATCTCCAGAGTATCAAGGCAGCACTAGTACTATATGAATCACCTAAACCTGTTTCCTGAAATCCTGCATAATGTTACGCGGCTGTATAGGCAAATTTTAAATTCGAGGAAAGCAACTCCCTGGGAGGTATGTGTAACCGATTCACTTGATTAAAGGAACACATTTTCCCAGAGAAGGTTAGAAGTTGAATGTTGATTTAGGAGAAAAAGAAAAAAAAAAGCCAAATAGTAACAATGAAAATAATTAGCTGACCTTCCCTATTCTTCAAGGAAAGAATTGTCAAAAGCCAGTACTGCTAGCTATTGGGAAAGGATTAACAGTGGTAAACAACAAAACCAAAGAGGACTACTCTAATTGCTCCAGCCAATCTTGTTAGAGCAACAGCTAATTACAGTTGAACTTCAATTGTATAGATGTAATGGAGGTTACTGAATAGTTTCAGATAATTAAAGTTTAGCACAAATGACAGACATTTCAAAGTAATTAATCTATTGAGAGGATTTTCCTTGTCTAGGGAAGCAGATTATCTCAATATCTGTTATATTAGATAACTTAGGTTCAAAGACTCTAAAATAATCTGTTCGGTGAATTCAAGAGTGCATAAAATACGAGTGAAGTTTAAGAATTTTGGAAAAAAAATTAAGTTGTCAGGGCTGTTTTTCATAGCTTCTGTAATACTGAGGTGCATGTATTGAAATTGCTTATGGCAGGTTGAAGATAAACACCACCACTCCCGCACCCCACCCCCCGTCCCCAAAATATGGAGCTAAGCTACATAGTTCCTTGCCACAGGCTGTTGCAGATGCTAAAAGTTTGCTGGTGTTTAAAACTGATTGGATACATTAATAGCGGAAAAAAATGATCTAGGGCTATTCAGAAAGGATGCCAGCTGTGGTTCCGGAAATTTCAGAACAAGGAGCTGAAAACTGGGAGGCAATTCTTGANCATAAACACCACCACTCCCCCACCCCACCTCCCGTCCCCAAAACACAGAGCTAAGCTACATAGTTCCTTGCCACAGGCTGTTGCAGATGCTAAAAGTTTGCTGGTGTTTAAAACTGATTGGATACATTAATAGCAGAAAAAAATGATCTAGGGCTATTCAGAAAGGATGCCAGCTGTGGTTCCGGAAATTTCAGAACAAGGAGCTGAAAACTGGGAGGCAATTCTTGAAAAATATGTTTCTCTCATTTTCTTTATACTTTTCTCTGGGAATCCTCTATTGGCTGTTACCGAGTACAGCATGCTGAAGTAGACAGATCTTTCATCTGACATTTTATGGTTGATCCCATTTTCTCACGGAACCTTTTTAAACTAAAGCTGTTACTTTCTTTAAACCTGGTAGGTAATCCTCACCAGTGCAAATCTTCCCCTTTACCTCCCAAGAAATAGCAGCAGGGCTTACAGATGTGGTCACTGAGTCCATGTGGTCCATAAGACCATGAGAGACCTGTTTTTTCATGAAATGGTCTCATTTAAAAGGAAGGCGTTTTCTGGGAAGAATGAGACTGTGAATAAACAAAGATAACTTTGATTTTATATGCATTTTTTGGCAATAAAAATATGTATTATTCTGACACGTCACCCATTCCTTCCTTGCAAGTTGCCATTTGCCTATGTTCCTGACCTCTTAAAAATTGACATAGAATTATGTACAGGAACTAGCTGTAGGAATTGTTGGACTTGGAAAAAAGCTGCTGGTCTATATGACCTTGATATTACTTGAGGAATAGTGTGCTTTATTTTGTATAAAATAGCATTTTGAATAAAATAGCATATTTTAGCCTAACATGAAGAAAGTCTGTGAATAGCCTAACATGAAGAAAGTCTGTGAAAGGTCGTTGTGCAGAGAACATTCCGCTTTCCAGATAAATTTTGATGCATCTGATGTAGACAATTTCCTAGGAAAATTAATTTGGTTTTAGTCCTGCAGTAGAGTACAACTGTCTGTTAATCTTTGGCAGAATTATTTCACAGACAATCCTTAGTACATTGCACTTCATAGCTTTATTTTTCATCAATTCCACTTGTATTCCTACAGCGGCATTATGTCCGGAGGACTTTCAGGAAAGAAAATAAAGTTGGTAAACTTCTAGGTTAACTCTTGCAGTCCTTCCTGAAATCTTTGACATATTAAAATCGGATTCGTGATCTTACCAGCAACCCATCCTCTTAGTTTCTTAACAAAATATGATCTTCATTTACAAAAACAAACTGAGCTAAACTGTAAAGTGAGCTGAACTAAACAGTTACTGGGCACTCATCTGATAGAAATGGGGCACTTGGTGGGGAAAATGGATAGACTGTAAGTTCTAGGCTAAGATTTCATGCCTGCATGTGTTTTCAAATTCCTTAGCCTGAACTGTGTCATGTGTTTGCAAAGCCTCTGTTTCTTTTCGAAATGGGAAGAATTAGAAGTTTTTATCGGGGTGGTCAAACAGAACTGGCTGTGGTCTGCTGCATTTTAAATGAGAAATAAGCAGACTGAATTTCCTGAAAAGAAATGTATTGCTGAAATAATGGTTGCCTCAGTATACCTTTGGTTTAAGAGATAAGTTTTACTGTTTCCTACTATGAGGTTAGCATTTATTTGAATAGGAGATTCACTCATTTTTAACAGCTTAGTGCTAGGATTACTTGAGCAATCCTCAGAAAAAACTGTATTCTCTTTTTGTACAGTACTCTTCAATGAAATGTAATTGAAACCTAGAGTGAAGAGTGGGTATGGAAAACAAAGATAGATGTGTAGCTCAAGTTCCAGTTTTGGACAACTGGAGAATTTTCAAGGGAACCCTAAATTCTGGTGTCTGGTGTGCTAAGAAGACGGTCTACCCAAAATCTACCTCTGGAATAGTACTGCCAAACACACAAAAAATACACATTTAAAAATCAGTGCAGTAGTGGAAGGGCTAAAAGAGTTCAGGATGAAAATATTCTTTGGAAGATATTCCAAATATTTGAAAATATTCTTTACTGTAGGTAGCATTTGATTAGGGTATACATTGCTTTCTAGTTAGTGGATAAAGAAAAAACTTTCTCTGCAAGCAGGGAAGGTTTCACACAGAGAGGTAAAAATCTAATGTTGATCAGAAAAAAGACAGTCGTTTAGAGTAATCACTAGTCTGATCTGGCATTCCCACCATCTCCTTACTGCTGTGTACTGGAGTAGATACTGTGACATTCGAATCCTTCAAAATACTGCAAAAATAAATCTCTCCAGTCAGGTGATTCAAACGGAAGCAAAGATTCGGAGGTAGCGGAAAGAAGCAGAAATGTTTCTCTAATGGTGTCTAAACACCACAGGAGTTCTCAAGCGTCCATTAAAGATCCATGAGGAGATTGGAACAAAACCCCTACAGTCCCAGTTGACTTTTAAAGGCCAAGCCACTGCGGTCAGACAACCGAGTGATACACCTGAATGTGGTGGGTACATTCTGTCTGTAGCTTCTCAGTCTAGCCAACAGTAAAGAATATTCACTGTGAGTTGTATTTTCCATAGAAAATTGCTAGTGATAAGAAAACACACTAAGGCTGGCAAAAGCTGAACTGTTACGAGGAAGTGATTATTTCCATTAGTTGTCTGACTCTTTCCTCTCTCACTGTGAGGGTAGCCGCCTTTGAATCACCTAGGAGAGAGGTCCTGCTGAGTACGGGGGAGTGAGTTCCTCAGTGTGGACTACACTGTGCATGCTCTGCTCCTGCAGGGAAGCTGGTGTGCTGGTTTGCAAAAGGATGGGGCAGAGGGAAGAGCTGAATAAGCAACAGGGCAAGTAAGGACGGCCCAGTTCCTTTGTACTTAGAAGCAAACGTCATCCCAAGCAATTTGCTTCACCACTCATCTCAGAGGATTCGAACTTCACAAAATGAACAATTACAAAAAGCCAACAAGCAGCATAGTCGCTCGATGGTCATCTGACGCTCGTAAATGTTCGTTCTGGCTGCGCTGAAAAGTCTCAATTTACACTGTATGGCAGGTAAAGATAGTCGCTGTCAAGCCCTGAAGCTGCCTGCAGGCCTAGTGTTTGATTAATCAGAAAACATTTATTTGAGCATTTATCACATTTGAGCGTTTGTTATATTTGTTGTGTAACTATCAATGGTTACACATCTAGGTATACCTCCAACAAAAGGAAATGGGGGCTAGTGAAATTGTGCCAGATTTCCTCGGAGCTCACCACCTAAACTAAGGATCCTACGCTGGAATACAGAAAGGACCTCCTCACTCCATGTGTCCTGCATGCAAAGACCATTCAAGTACCGAGGGAATGAAAGGAAAAGCAAAAGGTTAGGAATTTTCTGGCTGGAAAGGGGAAGGCAGAAGGGAAAGGTGATAGAAATGCAGGGAAAAAATGAAGAGGCAATGATGATTTTAGGGTTTGTCATTCAAGTTTTAGTTTTTCTTTCAAGAAATCAGGGCTATAAAATGAAATTATAAAGAGGTATCTTTTAAAAAGCAGAGATTTTTCTTTGTGCTTTGTACAGTGGAACTGGAGAGCTCTGCTATGATGTGTTGCAAAGGCCAATGTTTACACGGATGCAGAAAAGCAACTAGAAAGCTTCATAGTTGAAAAAGAGCTATTCATCTGTTATCAAGAGCTGTTAATCACAGAGATATTACTTTAAACCCCAGAATTTCTTACACCACAGATCACTTGTGACCAGATGACTAGATGAGGAAGACTGAATATATTTGCGCTCTTATAATCTTTCATAGAATCATAGAATAAAAAAATAGAATGATTTTCTTGGGCATTTGCTGTTGCCCGCTGTCAGAATAGTTGGATGTTGGGTGAGGCTATCACTGTGCGAGCTAAGTCTTTCCCTTGATACGAGTTTCTAACGGGGCGGACTCAGAGCTCTAAACTGTAACAAATATAATGAGAATATTCGCTGCAGTTTCAGTGATCTTTGACACAGCTGTTGATGTACTTACGTTCTGGCATATCTATGACTGCAGCCGCTTAGATTCAGGGCTGTGTGGTCCAGAGAGAGCACTAAGAGAGGAGACACCAAGGAGATGTGGACTTTAGCGAAGGGGGAGTTAAAACAGAATTATGGGACTGCTAGTGCATGAAGTCATCTCTGCCCTTGCTGACATTTTGCAAGGTTCTGTTCAATGATGAATCATTAAACTGCTCTGTCTTGGAAACACGAGCAACAGAAAGCACAGCTGTTGCTTTTTTTCCTTTGGTTTCACTTTATTCATGTGTCAAAATTTTGGAAAGCTCCCAGTAAAATTTCTGTCTAAAGCCTCTGAGAGTTGCAATCTTCTATAATACAGATTAATATTTTTATGGACTCTTAATTCAGTATATTTATTAGACATCCAAAGTCCTAAATAGCAAAGTAATACATGACATACAGACACCTGGCAGCTTTCCAGCTAATTTTTGAAGAAATCTGATTTTGATTTCTGTTGTACTGGTTTCTACTTTTTTTCCTATTAGAAAAATTGCTTGCACCTACACCTTAGCAGTACTGTCCATACTCCAGGTATTACACTTCTTCTAAACTTGAGGTTTTTTTCAATGTTGAGAGTGCTTGCTAGTTTTGAATCAGGAAGTTTTTTTCCCTTGTTTTCATTTCTTTGCATAGGAACAGCATATTGTTTCATTTCAAACTGCTTTGTATATGTTTATATGAAGTAAAGATACATTTCTCAAAGGAACTTGGTGGAGGGAATTAGGTAACTCAGATGAACACTTGTCACGCAGATGTTCATTATGGGTACTATCTCTAAATAGTTTATCTTCCCCCTCTCCTCTTTTCATTGCTTCCTATAAAATGTATACTACAATTAATTTCTAACAGCTATATGCAGTCATGCCTGGAATATCAAGCCCATCTGCAAGGTACTGCTACAAAACTAGACAGTACAGTGAAAAAGGGAGGAGAAGCCAAGATCTCTGCATTTCATTTTCACTAATGCCAGAGGCCATTTGTGCTTTGCATGTGCAGAACACTTCATGATACCATTTATCAGATATATGTAACTGTTCCCTCTTTTTTCCTTTATAACGTAGATACAAATTTGGCAACTTCCTCAGGAAATCAATGTCAATATCGAGATTAAATTCTTTTTATTTTGTTCTCCTCCTTTAATATGCCACAGTGTTGTTAATATTATTTCCGATGAAGATTTCAATAATTCAGCACTATTTGTCTCCATTAGAGAATGAAAGAGAGTTCAGGGAGAGAAAGTTGTCTTGCTGAAGTCAGATTTATTTTCTGTCCCAAAACAATGTCTGGCTATCTTGGACCTACAGATGTAAACGGTTATTAAAATGCTGCATGCATTTCAATAATACAGTTAACTTAGATATTAGTCATTAAGCAAAACATACTGCAATATAAATGAATAATAAAGGCACTTAGCAGATCTCCTTTTTGCACACACATTTTGTCTGTTTCTGAAGGTTGAGGCTGCTGTCCCAGAACCGTTCTATTTACCTGGTCACGTTTATTCATGTATGAATGACTGTGGAATTATTGCTTAAAGCAAGCTCTTTTAAGATGCTTTTTCCTACTCTGCTGGCAGTTTCTGGAATCTGCACCTGAAGTCTGGAAAACAAAGCTTACCAGCAAATTGAACAAAGTATAACATCATCTATTCAAAATTGTGTTCTTTTCTCTTGCCAAGTTATAGAAGTAGTCTCCATTGATTTCTAACGATGCTTGTGTTCCTTCCCAACATTTCAGATAGACAGAATTGTAACATTACTACAGTATCTTGGTCTCCAGTAGATATCCCTTCGCTTAAAATTGGCTCCATTACAGAGTTATTGGCTGCAGCAAATATCCTGTCTGCTTGATTTTCTGAAACAAATTTTTAGAAACAGTTCTTTTCATAGACNTTGTAACATTACTACAATATCTTGGTCTCCAGTAGATATCCCTTAGCTTAAAATTGGCTCCATTACAGAGTTATTGGCTGCAGCAAATATCCTGTCTGCTTGATTTTCTGAAACAAATTTTTAGAAACAGTTCTTTTCATAGACAACTTGAGAACTGAAGTTCTGCAGATGTTCTTATTGAGTCCATTCTGCACTCATGCTGAAATATTTCTTTCCTAGAAAAGTCACAGGAGATTTGGGTGAAATTTTGAATGCTGTAGATGTTGTCAGCGTTACATGGCTTGACAAATTTACAAGACTCCCTGCAGGGCCTGAGCTAATTTTAGATGCAATTACAAAGATGCATTTAACTGATTGTGTCTAATTAACATCAGAAGGTACAGCTGGCATTTTTATAGTACTAGAATTCATAAAAGCTACTTTATTATTTTGGTATAAGTCTAAAACCATTTAATCCATCTGCAGTATCTCTAAATCAACTGTATACTTAAAATAAGTAATCTCTTCCTAGTTGCATATACTATTATCTGAACCGTTGTTCTAGTAAAGCATGAAATGAGTGCAATTGTGCTGTAATCTACACTGAGAAGTAACTTTTATTGTAATAACTTACAGGATACTGTCCTGTATTCTATATCCAATGACAGGCATTACCTCAAAATGTAAACAGCATTTTTGTATCCTAAAGGACAAAATGAAAATATAAAGGAATATTGCTGCTGATGGAACATTTATCTAGTTCAAACAGAACCAATACATGTCTAGTTCCACACCAGAAATAAACTTGTAGTAATGAATTTAATTACTAAGGAAGAATTTCATAAGTTCATAAATTGTTTTTTGTGCAATGCCTGCTACTGAACTTGTGAAATTACACAATTGAAAATACAGGTGCAAACACAAACGTGCTTAATGTGCTCAAGCTAGAGAGGGGTTCAGCTTTTTATATTGTAAGAGAAAAAATGTTTATGCAAATATGGCAATGCACATGGACATGAAAGTACTGCACCAGTCATGCATAAACACTCTGGTCAGTCCTTTCCAGCTACTTGCACAGTGTACTAGACAAACTATACAGAATGCTGTATTACGACTTTTTGTGTTTAAATCCTTATCAGTTTCACAGTGATTCACCCATGCGTGAGCGAATAGATAATGTGGGCAGGAAGGGAAAAAATTGGAGACATTTGATATTGGCTCATTTTATTTCCTCTGATGTTTTGCTTCATGTTTTTCCTTAACGTCTGGTTGAAAATGGGAGCAGTGGACACGATACTGAGTGACTGATAGGACTCTGTGTGGTAGGTGTAAAAGAACTAACACAATCAGAGCCTTAAGCAGCGTTTATCTGGTTCTTAACACTTTTACAGAGTGATGTCTTTGATTCTGTCAGTGACTCAGGTGCTAAACTTTATAGTAATACTTTCCTTATTTTTTCTCTGTGGGCTACCAGGCAGAAGTGACTCCGTATCAGGCATCAATAATGATAGCCAGTTTCCAATAAAAAATAAAGAAATAATGGAGTTAGCTGGTAGTAGAAGTGTCTCCCAGGAACACTTGGTTAATGCAGGTAATGCAGCAAGTTACCACAGGAGAGGGAAGTACCTTACCCATGTAAGAACAATCTTACATATGCATGGGCAAAAAATGTATTCCCAGTTCCAGAATAGGATGTAAACAGATATTCTCACTGCTCACGTAGTAGCTGTGGCCAGCACAGACAATCTCGCTTGATTTCAGCAACCTGCAAGGTGGATTTCTACATCTAAGTTACTTGTCTAAGCTCTCAGTAGCCAAGTGAGAGGAGTTAGCACCTCCAGGGTGCTGTGCTTAAACGGAGGTGAATCATCCCCAAGAGGATCCTGTCGCTACAGTCTGATTCCAGAGAGTTTCAATGAGCAGCTTTGGAAACAGTTGCAGTCAGGTGGGGACTCTTGTCCACATAATGAACCGAACTCAAATACACACTACTGTTTGTGTTCCTCTTAAAGAAGGGAATCTCCTACCCCATTACTCAAGTTTGTAGTATTGGCCTCGTCTTGCAAGAATTCAGCCATGTGTATAATATTTATTTAGATAACACCATAGGCTTTTTCATTGCGGAATGCTTAATGATGGGTGGAGAGATGAACAGTAGCAAATCTTTTGGCAAGATTGTACGTTGCAGGCAATATAGGAAGGTCTAGAACGTGAGAATGATTCTCTGTTGGAAAAGCATAAAACTACCATTTATTTGACCAATAGCTGAAGTGATTCATTTACCACGTACGTGACTTAATTTTAAAAATAATAAAATTCATACTTCATTCAGAGATAAGCAGACCATTTCCTTGCATCGTTTTTTAAATCCAGTATAATTCCAATTGTTTTAATGGTGATGGTTACTTAGAGGTCCAAAACTCCAGGTGATGTTTTTGTTCAAATTAGTTGATTGTGCTGTTAATTATTCTTATTGCTTGCTTTGTCATCTTCATCTATTATTTATGTAAACATTCAGAAATACTTGTGGACTGTTTTCATATTGGCTATTAACTATGCTAGAAACAGTTTGCTTCAGTTTTCCCTTCTTTCATTTTACATCTGTAGCTGTAAACATGGAAGCTGCGTATTAGAAAAAGGAAAGTTATTCTTCCGCATGATGCTGCTTTAACTTCCAGGCACCTCTTTTTTCCCTTCCGCCCCTGTGTTGCTTCATTCTGCCTTGTGTAATGTAACCCTAGTAACAACCCCTGGTGTTCTAAAACAATTCTTTACCCTGTCAGGAATTTTATTACATTCCATGCAGTTCCTCAACTAGATTTTGCTGCTTGTGCTGATTTTTAANGTTTGCTTCAGTTTTCCCTTCTTTCATTTTACATCTGTAGCTGTAAACATGGAAGCTGCGTATTAGAAAAAGGAAATTTATTCTTCCGCATGATGCTGCTTTAACTTCCAGGCACCTCTTTTTTCCCTTCCGCCCCTGTGTTGCTTCATTCTGCCTTGTGTAATGTAACCCTAGTAACAACCCCTGGTGTTCNTTGCGTATTAGAAAAAGGAAAGTTATTCTTCCGCGTGATGCTGCTTTAACTTCCAGGCACTTCTTTTTTCCCTTCCGCCCCTGTGTTGCTTCATTCTGCCTTGTGTAATGTAACCCTAGTAACAACCCCTGGTGTTCTAAAACAATTCTTTACCCTGTCAGGAATTTTATTACATTCCATGCAGTTCCTCAACTAGATTTTGCTGCTTGTGCTGATTTTTAAGCAGCAAATCTTTACTGTGGTTTACATCAGGGACTAAATCATGGCTACATCCTTAGTCAGGAGCATCTATTGTTATACCGTTAAAAACTTACTTATATGCAGGCAGCAGGATTTATCAACATTCAACAAAGGGAACAGTTTAGTGTCACTGTTTTAGATTAGGAAATAATTCGCTTTGGCCCAAGTCTCTCTAGAAAAGAGGGCTTCTGCACAGCTGCCGTGATGTCACAGAGAGAGCCCGTGGTAAAAGCTTTCTGTGGAAAGATCTGAAAGGCACTGTAACTGACACACAGCTCGTTTGTGTTCCCTCCTGTTTGCTTTGCTTTGCTTTAAAATATTCAGAGCTGGTGGAAATAATTTCTCTTGCCTGGAGTTGTTATATTGTCTCACATGACTTCTGTAATCATAGTTGTGAATTAGAAAGGGCAGAGAGAAAAATATTTCAATTTAACATGCTGTTTCATGTTTCCTCTGGTCTGTATTCTTGTTAATCTGGGAACAAAAATACTGGACTTAATCCAAATACTTGTGTAAAGAAAGAACTAATTTATCCTGAGTAGTTTTTGCCACTCTCATCTTTGCTATGCTTTTAATTTGGGACGGATGTATTTCCAACTACAGAAGTTGTTTTTTCCATTTATAATCTAATGTAACTTGTCAGTCTCTTGGATAGGGTTGAGAAATTGCAGTGCATGTGTGTGTGTAAGAAACTTTCAGCTATTCTTCAGAATGTAAAAATTAATAATTCACATAGAGCATACTTTGCCAGATTAGGATTTTTTTAAAGCCTCTAGTCTAACCCCCTGTGCAATCCAGGTCAAACTTTAAAGTACAAGGGAGTTGCTCATGGCCTCGTCTAGCTGCGTTTTGAATATACTCGAGGGTGGAGATTCCACAGCTTCTCAGGGCCCCTGCTGCAGCGCCTGACCATCATCAGTGTGAGTTTTCGTTGTCCATTCATGCAGGCAGAATTTCTCTTGCTCAATCTTTTGACTGTTTTCCCTTGTCCTTTTCTTGGGAGATATGTAATGTGCCAATCTTATGTCTTGTAGATAATGCTGTCTCAGAATATAAATATACTTGCCAAATCGTGTATTTCATTCCTCACCACATGTGGTAAAGCAGCCTTGAAAAAGACCACTTACAAAACAGCTGATGAAATAATACTTAATGAGTCCACTGTTTTCTATTTACCTGTGGGTGCTGCATTTGCAGTGCTTATTTACTTTAAATCGATTCAAACTGGGCTAGTATCACTAGTCAATTTTTCTAATCATTGCTTTATATACATTCCCCACTGTATTTTTTTCCTTTAATGTCTAAAGTAAATTCCCTTTTAGAATATGTACTCTATTAGATTTTGATATATACCGATTAGAGTCTTGTAAACTAGTCTTTCCCACCCTCGTGTGCTTGCACTTAGGGATTATATTAAATCATTCATTACAAACACAAGAGGAGAGCAAACACAGAAGACCTTTTCTTGTGAAAGCAGATCCCAACTACACAGCTATTCTGTACTGTTCTCAATAGAAACGAGGTTACATGCAACTCAAAGTAGAAAATGCTCAGGATTTTCCTGTTTATTTTTTGGTGCAAATTTTCTGAGGTTCAGCCCTCCCCTGCATTCTTTCTCTAGAGAAGTTAATTTGCAAGTAGCAAGAGATGGGACTCCTCTGCAGCTTGCCACAGCACTATCCAGCCAATAAAAAAAATCATACCCTAAATGCCTCAGACAAGTCCAAACTGAACTCTCATGACTACTCAGAAACAACTGTAATCATTTCAGTGCTCATCACAGTGGAGCCACACGAGTGGATTTTACCATAGGGTGGCTGGCTTTGCATAAATTGCTTTCACTTGTTCTCCTTGAGCTGAAAATTACTTATTCAACGAGTATGTTAGTGAGAGCAAGATGTACTGTTCCTGAAGAAGAAAAGGCCTTACTATATGCACAATGAATAGCACAAGTAGCTTTACAGCTCCTCCTTGAGAGACAATTTGGTTTTTTACTTAAAGTTGCATGAGGATACAAGTATAGAAATGTAAAAATACATTGGAATTTAACTTAACATCTTTAACCTCATAAATACTGACAAAACCAGTGAAACCTGTATGCAGTTATAACAGGTGTGAGCTTGGGAAGGAATCTTTCACAAGCGTAAAAAATCTGCCTCAATTGCTCCCCCAAGCACAAGAAAGAGTAAACTGCTCGGGAACACTAGCCTTGTGTTAGTAAAGTTGCAGAATATAAATGGGACTATCAATTAGGGTAAAACAGTTTCTCGTCTCATAACAAATACTAAATATTGCCAATTATGGATCATAACCATCATAATTTTAAAAAATGCTTTGATTATGAAAAAATAAGATTGTATACTTCTTAGTATACAATTGTATACTTTTTAGTATACAATACAATTTGTAGACATGCACTGAAACCAGCTTAATTTTTAACCTCTCCCTAGGGCGCAAAAAATTAAATATAAAAAGGTGTTCACTTGATTGCGTGGGATTAAATCACTATGGTTTATGTAACTGTGAAGGAAAATGGACCACTGACTCATGACAATTACAGATTTATTTTGTTCTTTGGTAGCTGCTTAGGCTTCTATGTCTTGGCCCTCCATTATGCATGACAATATATTGACCCATTTTTTCTGTGTGTTTTACAACACTACCTGCAAGTCCCAGGCACAGGACACAGTAGAACAGGTCATGTGTTTGACTGGGAAACCAAACTGGATTCTACTCCCACTAAACTCAGTGAACGTTTGTGGCCAATGTACAGAGAACAGGAGCTTCAGCGAGAACGTACCTATCTAAAGAAACGGGGCAAGTGGGGAGCAGAACTTATCTCAACGGTTTGGAATTTCTTCCTTGTATTGTTGTAACCTATGGTGTAACACTTCTATTTCTTACTTCATTTCATGTCACCTGGAGCCTTTGCTTTGATTTGAATAGCAGCTAAATCCCACACTTCATTTTTATTATTTTAGTTCATATATTTTATCAAATAAGGATAATAATCAGCATTGTTAGAACCTATAGAATTACTAAATTATATTGTTAGAGTCATTACAATATTAACAAAAGAGCTGTCAAAAAAACCTCCTTGAAATCTCCTGTTATTTCCTTCTAATATTCTCACCAGTTACGCCTATTCACTCTGTCTCATTCTTAAACTGAATCTTAAACTAGCAGTTTTACGCTTTGCACTTCTTTACCTTAGCCAATGTTATTCTGTGTGATGTATCCTGCGTATTCAAAAAAACTCATCAGATTATTTGGATTTACTTCCCTTGAACACCATAGCAGTAACGAGGCTAAATTATCAATTGCTAAATCCATAATTCTAGTCAAATTATAGTATTTTTCCATTAAAAAGAGATCAGTATAATTACTAGTAATTTCCTTATGTTGATCAGAGATCCCAGAGTTTCTATCTACCTGGCAGTATTTAACACATTCCTTGATATTATTTGCAGTCATTAGTTCTTTTCATAGTAGTGTCAATATATCTGCAAATAAATTAATTACTTTCCAGCCAGGCAGGGCATGTCAGCCCTTCCTGGTAATCTTCACCTGGATGGTCGATCTCTTCTGCCATCCCTTCCCCTCGCAATTCCATTCTCCAAAATAGTGCATCATACCTTGTTATTTCTTGGGATCAACCTCTTGTCTGCCTGCCTTTCTGAGGAAATTCTTCCCCCTCCTGTCAAATGAGAGTTACAAGGTGCTCCCCAGCTTCTGGGCAGCGGAGGGAGGAGGAGGAGGTGGCCAGAGGGACAGGAACAGAGCGAAGTGAGATGTTGCAGGAGCGGTGGGGGAGAGGCAACTGAGATTGACCCTGCAGCCTATAGCTCCCCTGGGCCCTGTGGTGCATACGGGCTGTGCGCAGAGGTGAGAGCCAGCTGGTGTGGTACAAATCCGACGACAAGAACAGAATTTCTCACTTTCCAGGGTGGAGGCTGGAATCATAGAATCATANGAAGGGCAGATGCATGCATGAACCTAGACACTTGTCGTCTTCACAGTCAAAACATGTTTTAAAATGAACTGCCCCTTCTTCTGCCACTGGGAGTGGACCTAGGAGAAGGCTGTAGATGCTGAGCTGGTCTGTCATCCCAGAATGGAAAGCTTGCTCTGACGTCAAGCAGTTACAAAACGTGAATAAACCCGTCTTCATCTTCTTGTGAACACAAATGATGTGCAAACTGCTTCACCAAGCAGCTGGGCCCCCTGTACAGAAACAGATTGTTGTTCTCACATTTGTGAGAAGAATAGGACAAAGTATACATAGATTTGACTTTCTACTTAACTAAATAAATATAAAATATTCCAATTTCTTTGCATAAAGATTGTAAGGGATGGCAGGGCATTATCACAATTTTTAAAATATAGTTGAGATTAAAAAACTTTGAAGACAGTATTTCCCCTCTGTGACAGTTACTACATGATCTGATGGAAAAGCTTCCTAAATCAACAACGAAGTGACAAAAAGAACAAAAGCATTTGGCTTTGTGCCTATTAGACTGTCCCAAAGCAGCTCTAGTAAAATATTTGAAGGATTTGCAGTCTATTTATAGTGCCATTTATATTCACTAGTTTCAGTAAGAAAGGTAGCTGTCTCCGAGCAGCATACAAGATAAATGGCAATGGACTTTCTCCTTGTAACATCTCTTAGTGCCACCATCACCACATAATAACAAGTGAAAAACAATGAGAAGACTAAAAGACTCTTGTCAATAGTTGGAGGGAAGTTGGTTTTAGTTTTAGAAAAGGGCAAAAGGAATTTTTGCTGGTTTATATTTGAGAAGTAATAATAGATCTTATGACGCTTAAATCTTATTTATTCAAAACCTAGATCATACCTAATCCTTAGAATATTTTGCAATAGCAAGTGATCAATTAGGATTTCCATTGATGTATCAGGAAATGAGTTGGCAAAGATTTGAATGATTTGAACATGCTCACAGTGGAGGTATTGATCTGTAAATCAGAACCTGGCATTCTGACACCCAGACCTTTTCTCATTATGTGGCCAGAGCATCTGGCAGCACAAAGCCAGCACCGTGATTGAAAGACAATATGGTTAACTGAGAAGGTTTTCTTGTGAAATGAAGAAGTCTTAGGAACCATTGGTTGTATGTGATAGCAAATACAGTGTAAATGGTAGACGTAAGGTAACTTTTAAACACTGTTTTCAGTGCGCTACTAAAGCATCCCTAAGCTGTTGGTTTTCTCCCCCATGTACCTGGTGTGGATGTCCATCACTGTGACAATCTACAATAAATACAAAGCAGTCACCTATTCATCATTATATATTTGTCAGCTAATGATATGAAATGAGTGAACGTAGAAGGGAATGGATGTCAGTAGCGGGCAACTACAAAATATTGCAGGGTAAACTGGGATTATTGGTAGCAAAGTACTGAAGGGGCACATTTTGTTCCCTATATGTAGCAGCATGTCTATTTTTTTCTCTAACTTTTCATTTATTAACAGGAAATATATGACTAAAAATTGAGTATATATAAACTTGCTCCAATAAGAGTAAGATACAGCGAGGAAGACACCTGATGGAATTTATAATGACAGCTGTAAGAAGATACTGAATAGGACACCTCACACCACTGTTATTTTTGTGCATGGGTTTAAGGCAGAGAGTGCTGTGGTGCAGATTTTGCCTCTGTGAAATCACAACATGGGAAGGACATGATTTACCTTATCTTTCTGAAATGTGACATTCTGTATGTCTCTGGAATCTATTGCTAACCAGCTGTGTGCAGAATGGGGGGAAAAGCTACATCAAAAATGAATGTTCATAGTTTCTATCTTCTGTTGAAATGAGCAGCATGTACATATAGATATAACTACATACAGAGGTCCCTATATATGTACACATGTATTATACATATAAAATGGGAAAAAGGGCAGAAAAATCCCTCTCTCAAAATCCATACATACTTTTCTTCAAAACACACCAAACCATTGTTTTCATCCTCCAAATGGTTTGGTACCAGGACTAGGAGTTGCTTACTGTGCAGGAGAGTGTGAATTCAGTTGAAAGATTCAGTCTTGAAAGGCATTTTTCCAATGGAGATACATTATTTGTTTGTTGTTTTATAAGTAAAAACGTAACTATGAAAGATTCATTGAAGCCTTAAAGCAACTATTCTGCTATGCCAAAGTGGTTAGACTCCTCTACTGAAGAACTAGCTCAAACAGAAAGTACCGCTCTCTTGGTGTCGAGACCCGGTTTGTCCGAACCCAGAGTTAATTTGCTGTCTGAGAGATGGGCAGTCGTACAGAGCTCCTCTCAGCTCATTTATCTCAGTGTCGCTGCCACTGGTGGTGACTTCAGAATTGGCAAAGTGTCCCCTAGTCCTTAAAAAATGAACCAACATATGTCCTGAGGATGTTGTCGCTGTAGGAGCACAAGCTGGATTGGGACAGAGCACTGAAGTTCTTACTATACGATAGCATGTTGTAGATAAATTTTGAAGTCAGAAATCATTGCATGTGATTAATGAAAGTCAGAATAGCTTTAATAATTAACACAAAGATCTCCCCGCAATCTGCTTCCCTCTATAAAAATGAATCACTGGGGGTATTACAGGATTGAGGGGATGGTATGGAAGTGGCAGTATAATCTGGGGGGCAAACAAACAATGCTAGAGCGGGATACCAGTAAGTTAGCACTTTTGAAAGTGACCCAAAACTAGGAGACTTGCTTGGATCCAGTGGTAGCGTGGAGGAGGGAAGAGAGGCTTAGGATAAAATAAGGCCTGTTTTGCTGGAAGTTTGTCTTTAACCAGGCCCCTCTTCTACCAAGTGTGATACAGGACCACAGGAAATCTGGAGATTTGGGTACCCATCTGGGTAGGAGAGAGGTGGGGAAGAGAGGAGACTCAGACAAACAGCATGCAAAGGAGAACTCTTTTAAGATCATCAGTTTCAACCCAAGTCTCCTGGGTTTATTTTTTATGCAAGTTTCCCACTTTCTTGCAAGGAGATCCTCAGACATGACAGAGTTGCCCTCTCCCATTTGGTTGCCTTCCTGCTGGTGGGTCAGACGCTACTCGCATGCAAGCAAGTCTTTAGACTACATCAACTGAAACACTGCCAATTCATTTGCTGATAGTTTAGTAATGAGTGTATTAAATTAACCTAATTCAGTTGAAGTTCCCTTTGCTGTGCTAATGGTGAGATGCAATTCCCCAGAATTGCATCTTATCATAAGAAAATGAAGCAGCATTTAGAGGATTCAGAATTTTGCAAGGAGCAGGGAACCTGACCTGAGCATTACCAGCTCTGTGCTTGTGTACTTTATATCAGCAAGTCTTATGAGCAAAGAGAGAAGCCGCTTTATTTTAACCAGAAAACAAGAGCATTCCCTCCCTCCTTCTCTTCAGCATACTGTGGGTTTCAGTATAATACACGGAATTGCCTGGTGATTATTCAAAGCAGCAGGTGGAGAGCAGGGTTAATAGCATCTGGGCTGTGTGGGTGGGGGTTACTGGGGCACCTGGAGGGACTGCTGCTGGTAGGGGCAGGGGAGCAGGGCTCTTAGTATTGGCTATTCCTTGGTGCTTCAGAAGTTCCTTCTCCTAAGAAGGGTGTATGGTGCAAGTAACCTGCCTTGGAATGCCAGCAGGTTAGAAAGGAGGTTACTAGAGAGCCTGAAGAAGCAGGAATACTGTCAAAGACAAAGCTGTTAATGCTCTATGCAGGAAGCAGGAGAAGAGAGTCATGTTCCTACCCGGTGCTAAAGGTTTTGAATTGATGATGACCTTATTGCCATGATTTCTTCTGACCAGTGTGGAGGACCAGGGCAGCTTTCAGAAGTTTTCTTTCCTTTAGCGGTAAGTGTGGCCTTTGAAGGGGAGTAAGGTCCTACTACTACTACCATATCAGGGATTTAGAGGGTATGCATAACTAAAGCTCTTGATGTTCCTAAAGCCCTTCTTGATGTTCCTGCTGACGAGAGCTTTTAAAGTAGTTTAAAGAATAATAGGGTTGTTAAAGCATGTTAATCAGCAGTGAAAGCCTAGCTTTAGGATGGAGTGATCAGAGAATTTTTCTTCCAAGTTAGCACACTTCTGGCATTTGGAACAGATTCTCTGCACATCCCGTAATTCATATCTGTTTAAGCTGGACCACGTACATTGCTGGGAAATACTGGTGAAGTTCTCCGTGTGCAAGTAAAACTAACTTCATCCTCTGCGTAAATAACTACATTTAAAATGCTCTTCTTGATTAGGATGTCACATAAGCATGTCAAATGAAAGGTGGTGCTGCTGGTAATGGCTCTCCCTCTGAAAGCTTGCCTTGTTGCCTTCGCAAACACTAATTAAAGAATCACTGGAATAGCCTTCACCCACCAATGGATTGATGTTATTGTCTCTGCTTTTGTGGGGGAAAAAATCAATGCAGAAGGGTTGCTTTTCTGCAGAGGAAATTGGTGTAGAACTGAGATTATTGATCAGGTCTTAGCTCCCAGAACTATGCTCAGATGTCTCGTTATACAAGGAGGATTTCGTTATACGGGAAAATACTGATGTTAATATCAAGACACTAGAACAATCTTTTTAAAAATAAATAAATAAAAATGCACCATCTATTGACAGCAACAGCTTTTCTGAGTAATAATGCTTGCTTGGTTCCCCAACTTTATTCTTATTTCAGTCTCTGTCACTAGTAGAAAAACAAGCAAACCAAGGCAAATTCTTCTTTGCAGTTAGTTTTTTTTATTCATTTTTTTTCCTCCTTACTCTTTTTGCTTGATAACTACTTTTAATATCTGGGCTCAAACACATGTTTCAAAGGATTCATTACTTTACTAAATGCAAGTCTGAAATTGTCTCTTTTTCACAAACTCTATTTGAATCTTATAATGAGTTGGCTTTTGGAAGTGGTGGGGTTTTTTTAATTTTCAAATGGAGTGACGGCAATTTCTAACTGCTCTTGTAATTGTCACTGCTTGTCATTTTCTTCTGGTGTAAGTAGTAACTATATGGCTAAACTGTGTCAAGATGCCATGTATTTCTTTCTCTACTGCTGTTTCAACCTGTCGCTACTGTAATGAGTGTCAAACCATTGTATTATCCACTGTGTGTAGTCATCTCTCAAGCAGCCTGGTTCCTTTGGCGTTAACATAATGAATAATATGGCGGAGAAATATTTCAAAATTACATGGCAATTTTAACGATCTGTGCATGTGAACAATCAACTTTGCTACTCTTCAGCCTTCATGTTCAAGTGTAATTCCCAGTTCTGCTGAAATGATCTTTGTAGAGGACCTTGCAGTCACCTCAGGAGGAGATACAGCTAGAAAAGAAGTAACTTGTCCTTCATTGTGCAGCCTACCCATAGATTGTGCTCTAATTAATGGGTATGTGATTTGTGTCAGTTATAATAACTTCTTACTATGCAAACTCAAACAAAGAAAATCACTCAACAGCACTTTGTGATACTGTTAAGCGGGTATTCTTTAATGTAGCGCTGGGCACATGGGGGATCGCTCCACCAAACNTGGGTATGTGATTTGTGTCAGTTATAATAACTTCTTACTATGCAAACTCAAACAAAGAAAATCACTCAACAGCACTTTGTGATACTGTTAAGCGGGTATTCTTTAATGTAGCGCTGGGCACATGGGGGATCGCTCCACCAAACATGCGCAACAGTTGCCCTCAGAGCCTGAGTTTTAAACACTTTTAATTACATATACATCAGTTTTTCAAACTGAGACAAAGAAATGTCAT
>VZSC01004282.1:0-91892 GCA_013398225.1 Steatornis caripensis
AGGCCTCCCCGTGCGAACTGCCGCGCCACGCCCTGCTCACTAACACTCCCTAGGGCCGTTTAAATCTCCTGTGGTTGCTCTGGCAATGCCCAAGCCTTGTCAGCGCCACGTAGAGACCTGCTGGCTCCTGGCGGGCCTCTCTCCTCTGCCTCGGGTTTCCCTGACTCCGGGAAGCCGCCTGCTGCCTNCCGTTTAAATCTCCTGTGGTTGCTCTGGCAATGCCCAAGCCTTGTCAGCGCCACGTAGAGACCTGCTGGCTCCTGGCGGGCCTCTCTCCTCTGCCTCGGGTTTCCCTGACTCCGGGAAGCCGCCTGCTGCCTTGGTCTAGCACGGAGCCACCAAACTTCGTGCTAGCATCGCGGTGTGCCTCGCC
The DNA here is from genome assembly GCA_013398225.1 of Steatornis caripensis. NCBI lineage: Eukaryota > Metazoa > Chordata > Aves > Caprimulgiformes > Steatornithidae > Steatornis > Steatornis caripensis. Next base: position 374 of record VZSC01004282.1, read on the forward strand.
GAAAATGAGCTTTATTGGAAGCATGAATATGAGGAAGCAACTTAATAAACAGCGATCAGAAGGTTTTCATGCTTACGATTCATTCAGATAGCAGAGTTGTGCTGGAATCATGTCCTACAGGTTTCTAGGAGCTGAGATACTGTGTAGAAGTGCTACTGCTTCCCAAAACCTTCCTGTCCTTGCTGGGGATGCACTTGATTCCTAAGCAGGGCTTGAGCTCCTCAAGGAGAGAGTTGAGCGTGCCAGGAATCAGCCTGAGAGTCCTGTGCTTTTTGGGAAGGGACTTGGAGAATAGTGGGAAGGGATACGGAGGGTTTGTCTGTCCTCAGGTGTTGCCAGCACCTGGTCACAGATGCAGGATCTGTGATGGGATGGAGGGAAGGGAGTGCTGTAGTGCTGGTGTTCCCACTGACCCTCGTCTCCAGCCCTCTACTGTCAGCTGGTACGTTTAAGAGCAGTATTTGATGGTGACCCAATATATCCTTGTTGACACTGTTACTGGCTGCTGAGTGAACTTCAGAAAGGTGAACGGGAGGTAAGAATGTGGCACAGTTGCATTACTGCTGGAGGAGCTAGAGAGGACCTGTTCTACCATGTAGACTGCATGTTGGCAAAGAAAAACAATTTCTCTGTGAAAAGGTCTCCCATCAGGAAGATTAACCATAATCACAGTGGAATACATCAGCACAATTTGGAACCTGGGGCAAGGCTGCTCTTAAAATCAGCCTCGAGATGTAAAGAACCAAGCACATTAGTAAAAGCCACCTGCCCCCTGTTCCAGGACTGGAACCAGAGACTCTTTGTGATCTGACTCAACTTCCAGAACTAAGTTCAGCTTCTGCCAGGGTACATGCTGGGAGATTCTTTGTTCAGACTATTTAATCAAATATTGGTTTATGTAGTCAAGACTCTTAGTTTTTGAAAGCTTTTGTGAAGGAGAATATCAGTGTTAGCTGTTGTCATTTTTTTTCACAGTATCAGCAATTTTCTTTTTTAGATGCACAACTTATTTTGCATTTTCAGCTATAGTGTCTGTATTCACTATGAATGTTTCTATAGCAGCCAGCCTTGTGCTATCTACATACCTCTATGGATGGATTAAACATACAGTATAAAAATGTTTTTTGTTTTATTTTTCTGCAGACTGTGCACGTTAGCACGTTTTAAAAACTTTTTGAGTAATATGAAAAAGAAAGAGCATCTCTGTCATCTTTGTGCTCCTTAAGAAACCTGCTTGTTTGTCTTTGCTTTTTGTATGACGCCTATCATCTTACGACTTCACTTTCTCTTACTCTAAACCTCTAATGCCTCTAGGGGAGAGAAAAGCACTAAAGGCACCAAATAATCTGGATTTTATCCAATGCAAGAAATCCATGGTAAACCAGGGAACTGAGCTGTGGCCTCTGGAGTCATTATTAGGTGCTCATTATCTTCAGTTTCTCTCAGCGTCTCACCAAGCTGTTTAGGTAAAATCACAGGGGTTTTGTTGTACTAAAGACTAAACTTTACCACTTTACTTGCTCCTGTTGTTTTCAGTATTTAGTGATAAAAAAAAATTAACTTCATTTGATGGATTCTGATTCCAGACCTCGTGCGTGTATTCTTTAGAACTGTACCGATTTCAGTATAGTCATTGCAGGTGGATTTAGAAATTACACTTGAGGAGCAGGTGAAAAGGCTTTCAGTTTGGCCACAGATAAAACTAGACCCTGGAAAGAGACGTGTTCTTTTCCTTGTCATGTATTCATCCCTTTCCCTCTTCTAACTCACGCGTTTGCTCTGCGTTTCAGTGAGTTGTCATTAACTCAGTACTTTACTTGTAATCCTTAATTTGAATTAGAGTTTAGGCAAGTTTCCAAATGAGATGCTTGTGACACTGATAATCACCATTTTCTAATATTCTGTGATCACGTTTAATTATCAGCAATGCTGCCTTAATGGGTCATCCTCAGCTCTTCTATTTCTGCAAGTTTTTGCATCCTCAGTGATATGACTTTGCCATGTGGAGCAAGCAAGTGCACTTCAGAAGCAAGTAATTAGTCAGTGGCAGTTAAGCGCATGCTTTAAACGCTTTGCTTGATAAGGATGTGACTGTTCACACGTTTGAGTGTTTCAATGAACTTTGAGCCTGTGAAAGGAAAAGACCAACTTAGATTGGGTTTATTAACTCATAAATGTTGTAGATCTGTCCTTTTGTAAGTGTAGTTGATAGATAACTATGATTTAGAGGAGCAAGTGCGTAGGAGAATGCTGCTTGTAAAACAGCAGGGATTAACTGAATGACTTTTTATTCGCTTTTCCATTAGTGGGGTGTCAGCATGGTATTCTTATCTTTTGACGCCATCAATTGTCCCCAAATTTACTTCAGTTGTATGAGACTGCAAATTGGTGGTGGAATTCAACTCGGGAAGAATAATGAATTTCTTAAGACTTAAGCTCTTGAGGCTCAATCCTCAACAAGGTAACTGAAAAAGCAGCATTTTATATTTCCATTATTGACACTATGAAAACAAATGTTCTTCTTGTGATGTTTCTTTGCCCACAGAGAGCTCTAAAGTCCTATATGTAGACTTTCTAGGCTTGATAAAAACACTCTTTGTATTTGTCAAGCTCACGCACTGCATGGAATGTCCTAAACCAAAACCTATTTATAGGAGAGAAGTGTATAAAAGGAAGGAAAGCAACAACATGAGCTGTTGAAGTGTGTTTCTTCAGCCTGTGCTGAGACTACACTGCAGTCAGAGGGCACTGAGGGTATGAATCCCAGGGTGTCATGCCGGCAGGCAGAACACGGGTTAGGACTGTAGACCAGGATGTCATGTTCAGGCCCCGTGGAAGGTGGCGCATCACGTCTACTTTGAAATCATGTTGAGTGCTACACACTGTGTTGCACCACAAGACGGCGGCTTGTAAAGGGGAGGCAGAAAGCATGTTAATCAATTCGTAAGAAAAAGTCTAGTATGACATTCAGGCCAGATCCTTGGCTGCTGTTCATCATGGTGGTGACTGCTGAGTTGTGCTGGTTGACACCAGCAGGGCATGTAGGCCTGCAGCTCATGGAGCCATTTGGCTGCCGCTCACGTACGTAATGGCCCATATTGCAAGATGAGATTTTTGTATTTGAAACTAATTTTTAAGCAAAATGAAAACAGTATGGGATGGCAAGGTCAAACAACTAGTTTCATAGAGCTTTTAATTTTTAAGGCCTTATATGTAGAGCTGGAGATACTGGCATTTGAAATGCTTTGTGCTTTACTCAGTTTCACTTTTTTAAAGCATCTTCCTCTAAGTCATAGAGATATTAGTGAAAGAGTTCAAAAGTGGAATTAGAGGACACCAGAACAAAATAAAATTTTGGCTTGAGAGACTATACCACAACAAGTAGATGTTGTTGTAAAAGAAAGCGTTGAGTCTGAGAGTAGAGCAGCGTCTGTTTGTGCTGTGTAATTTATGTGGGATAATGTCTGTTGGCTGGGTGGAGCTAGCACTCGCTGAGAGTCAAGACCAGACATGTCTCTTTGAGAAGCAGCGCAACTGAGAGCCCATCTGAATTAAGAGAGGAAACTATTTCCCGAGTTGTTCCCTTTTACGGAGGAGCTTTGCAAACTGCAGGCTTGGGGTATTCTTTAACTTTCTTTTTTTTTTTTTTCCCTTCTGTACAAACCTGATGATATGCCCTGCTGTTGAAATCCCAATTCTCAACAGGCTTTTGAGGTCTATCCCAAGACTCAATAGATTGGAGACTTTTCTGCCCTTAGTTATGCTTCTCTGAAAAGGCTTCTTCAGGGGACTGTGCTGTCTCAGCCAGCCTGACAATCAAGGTGCTAAAGATGTGTGGATGGAGTATGGGGTGGAAAGGACATGCTTGCATTCAGCCAGGCTTTAAAAGGCTGCTTAGTCCCTAGAGTTGGGAAATCATGGAGACTCTTTAGAATGATCTAGAGGATCCGTAAGCCCAGTTCTCATTATTTTTTTGATGCAAATTATGAGACAGCTCAAGTGCTCTGGAGTGATGGCAGCTGAGAATTTGCTGGCGGCTGCCCACATTTCATAAGCAATTCTGAAAACCTGGGCCATGACTGCGAGTGCAGAAGGCAGCACTAGAGAGAAGGAAGAGCGTGTGTGCGAAGCGCTGCAGTGGAGGTATTCTTGTTCTGCTTCAGAAATGCAGTTAGATAATGTCATCCTCTTATTTTTTCTTCTTTAAATGTACTATAGCATAAGCCCTCTGTTGTTTCTAGTTTAGCTATTGACTGCACCAACACAAGAGTCTGTTGCATCTAGGCATAAGTTCTAGGATTTCACTGTGACTATTCTATATCAAACTGCAAAAAATCTAGTGGACTGGGCGTGTAGAGGTTGGCAGATCTTACTCCAGATTTGCTAAGGCTGAAAGAGAAGAGTCTGAGTAGGGTTCCTATGCCCGCTGAAAAAGAAATACAGCTTTTATAGGTCCAGTGGATCTGAAGGAGAGAATTTGAATTTGTTTCTAAATTTGATGAATGAACAGACTTCTACATTTTGGTTTGAAGTAAGCTATGCTTTCATTGATACGAAACCAAAAGTATAATGTGCAGGTAAGGAGAAATGGGGACTTAACACTTTTATTGTCTGTATCTGTAATCCTGTCTATGAAAATAGGCTGATGCCAAGCAAAGCAAGCAAGCAAAAAAAAAAAAAAAATCAAATTCATGCCGTAAGTGAACATTACAACTAGGGAGAGGAAGAGGGTGAAGTGAGAACATACAGATGCCCATAACGTTAAAAAAAAGTTTAATCTAGCTGAGTACCCTGGTTTTGGTCATGGTCGCTCAGGGATGCTTGGCGAGAATATAAGAAAAAAGGAGAGACGACACAGGATGTTTTTACCAGCTGCTGCAATTAATGGCTTACGGTCTTGCCCTGCAAGGGCTGCGTGCAAAATACCATTTTTAATAAATGCTAGGGTACCTTGCCCTCCTTTGATTTGTGTAATCCTTTTTTAAATCTGCTTATATTTTGACATCAACAAAACTCTGTGGCAATGAATTCCAGAATTTAATGAAATGTTTTGTGATAAAGTACTTGCTTTTATTGGTTTTCACCCTGCAGACCAAATAATCTCTAGATTTTTTTTTTCCTCAAGAAAAATGAGTAATGATCCTCTATTCACCTTTCCCATCCCACGCTGGTGGTTATGGACTGCTGCTTTCTTCACTCCCAGGAACATGGTCCCTACTAAGTGATCTTTTTCAAGTATTTTCTCCTAGTTCTTTTTGAATTGTTGCTGAAAGGACACAGCTCAGTGCATGGCCATTTTGGAGGAGGTTTGTGCATATCCTTCAGCTCTGCACTGCAGAGCTCTAGACCTTCAATACGCCAAGGGTAGAAATGTGCTTCAGTTCCCCATTTACCACTCCATTTAACTTTCTAAAATCAGAGGCATGAAGGCATTACATTTTATACCCTCCTTCATTAGATTTCCGTATACCATCCCGTATTTGTCAAATTTCGGACATCCAACTAGCGAAAGAAATGCAGCTTATGCTACACCAAGGTGATACTACTAGCATATGTCACATGAGCTCTGCTAAAGCGTCCATCCATGTGGTGGGACTCCCATCCACAGATTTAGTCATCCTGCGTGCTGGCAGTCTGTAGTGGTGGTGTGGTGCAGGTGGAAGTCTAGGAGATCTTCAGAAGTCTGATGGCTGTGAACTGCCGGCTTGAAGGTGTTTTCCAGAAGTGGCCAGTGTGTTTGAAGGTGTTTTCCAGAAGTGACCACTCCTTCCTTCAAGATAGGCAGCAGCTGCACCGACAGGTTGTTTGCATGTGCTTGGATAGAGCGCCGCAGTCTCTGCGTTAGCATAAATGCTTGTTTCTTCCATGTAAGTGTGTTGATTGGTTTGATCCCAACAATGTATAGATGTATTCCATTTCCTCCTCCTCTATGTGGCTAGCTGAAAGGAACAGTAATTTAAGTATGCCTCATGTTACAAGAACTCTTGCTGGATAATGTTCCCATTACTACTATTAATACTTTGATGTGTATTTTTCCATTGTACACTCTTACTCCATAGTTAAAGGGAGAACCATATTGACACAAGAGTAACTGGATAGCAAGTGGGATTGAGAAAGCCCTTCTAGTTTAAACATGTGGAGACTGGTGGAGAAAAACCCTGTGAGTGAGTTAAACTACAAAACAACTGGTCATACCTTCCACTTAGATTCTGTTATCAGTGTGGTTTTTTTAATACACAAGGAACTTTTTTATCTAAAAGATGAAGTGTGATGGGTAGATCCTAATCAGATACAATACGAGAAGCCTTGATTAGATGCATTTTCTGTGTAAGAAAACCAATAAAAAACCCCACTTAAAGACACTAACACTATTATCATGAACAATGAGGCAATTTATCCTGCAGTATTTTAAGTGCATAGCTGTAACTTCAGAATAATTTTCTCCAACAACATGCATATATCCAGGGCTGTTTTGGATTACTTTATTTACCATACTGTAAGATCAATTCTAAATGTATGCACTGAAGTCTGAATAATTTATTTTCTAGCCCACTAGAACAATTTGGAGGATCTAATTTTGTAGGCAGCTTTTCCTCTAAGAGAGCGAGTACGCACGTGTTTGCGTATCTCTTGGTGAAGGTGAGACGGACTGAATCTGTGCTTTTAGAGCACGCTGCCTGATTTACTGCTTGACTCTGCTGTATAAATACCTATGAGCAGATTCACATATATGAGCAGAAACACATATTCTGGTTTGAGCAGAATAAACCACTCCTTCTACAGCCAGCTGCGAAGTCCAGAGCTTGCAAAGAAACCACTGCTTATGTCTTTGTACGCACGACGTTGCAACTCGGGCACGGACGTACTAAGCAGCCTATTCAGGCTTTACACTGAGGTCTGTCCTGGAACAGACATTTAACTAAAATCTGGTAAGCCTTAGGGGTATGACAATATCCCTTCTGGTGTCCCACTGTTTTGGCCTTAGAATAAAAGATTTTACAATGCAACATTTATTGGAAAAAAAAATTGTTGAGAGGAAGCTGCATTTTGTTTCAGATTTTGCCATGAGCTGACTTGCTTGCAAGAGAGTGGATTATCAGGAACAATTAGGCAAATAACGGGTTAAACAATTCACAAAGGAATTTAAAAAATGCTGTTGTCAGTAGCCTGACATCTTTGAGGGGGATTTGTGTTTTTTTGTTGGGTTTTTTTGTTTGGTTGGTTTTTGTAAGTCAGCCCTGCACTCACCACATGGAGTCAATACAGACTTACATTTGGCTGCCAGTAGATCAGGTTCGAGCTGTAGAATTCTCACTAATCTTTCTGTTTTCATGTTTTCTCTTTTAACCCTGACAGCTTCGCCATTTGCATGGAAGCCCCCAAATTGTCAACAGTAGCGCTGTTAATGGTTTTGGTTTTGTTTAATTTCACATCTTGACAAGCTCTGAAAGCTGTCAAGACTTATCATCTCATCACTCAGTTTCTGACCGTTTGGCACAAAGAAGGACTGGGGGTTGGGGATGGGTTAGGGAGAGAAAAAGCGAACGTCATAAATAACTGAAATTATCCATAACTTAACAGCTCCTTAGATACCAAGACAAAGAAATCAAAACAGACAGGCAGCATGGAATCAACTACAACAGTTTTCTCTTTGCTCTAATCCAGAATAAGTAAACGTGCTCCCTTTGATCCCTGGGTCTTAGACTGGGAGTTACACTGCTGTTCAGTTCGGAATGAGGGGAGGGAGCGAGCTTTTTGAATTTTAGGAACAGAAAATATTCTGCTGTCATTGGAAAGGCTCCTGTGACTGTCTTGGTGGGTCTTGGTTCCCTTAAGCATTTCCTTAACCAGGTGCTTGAGTGTTATTATGGCTATTGGACGGAGACTTACAGGTGCGCTTCACTCCTTGGCCCCTTGGAAAGGGGGCTTGGAAGAGCAGTTTAGACTAGAGTTAAGGGCAGCTTCTGTTTCCCAGGGCCTGGTGTGACAGCGACTTCATCCAAGGACCACGAGAGGACGTTCTGGTGTGGGAAAAGGCACAGTGCTGTACTGAGGTGGAGCAGCCCTCAGTAGCACCTGCTGGCTGTTCCGAAGCAGCACTTTGTGAAACCCAGTTTGAGCCAGGTGGTTTAGTGCTCAGAGGATCCCTTTGTTCATTACAGGGTTTGGTTAATCAACCTAAGGAAGAGCTGTGTGTTGTCCCTTCAAAAATAGGAAGGTAATGAGCTGTTAGAGAGCCTGATGTATATTACAGTATCTCTGAATCCAAGGCAGTGTAGCGAGATGCTCCTGCTGACCAACTGACCTCAGGAATTCAGCCCTGATCTAGATGGGCGCGGTCACAGCATTTTACATGAACCGTCTCCTGGTTTTTTGGTGGTTTGTATCACTGGTGAATTCCCAGTTTCTGCAGATAAGAATGACTTGGGAGGGAGAAGATGCTGGAATCAAATGTCCTAAGCACAATGATGTCTCCAGCGTTACACATTGTACATCATAAAGAATTTAATGGGCAACAGAGGAGCACGCAAGCAGGTGTTGCCTTTACCAAATGCAGCAGTGTCCTCGGCGAGACCCACCTCCGATAACATAGATGATAGTTGTAGCTATCGGTATCACTTAAAGCAGCGTAGCAATCCGGGGAGCGTGGAAGGCGATGAAATAAGCTGCTTCTTATTAGTGCTGTTGAATCGCTTCAGAACAAAGAGCTGAAGATAACAGCTAGAGGTATTGCAAGGCAATGCCTGTGCTGCTGCTGGGCATCTGCCTTCATTAGACTTAGCTGGGCCATTTGTGTGGCTCCAAGGCTGATTTTGAGGCAGAACGTCCACCAGGCTGCAGAGGCAGAAGCGCAGTTGTGCTTTCCATCCTGTTCCTTACCCAGTTTAGTGCTATCCCTGGCTGTATTTCAGTGCGCTGACCAGCTCAGTTTTAACTTGGGTGTCTGCCATCTCTCCTTCAATGCTGTTCTGTAGTCCAGTAGACCGTCAGAGTTTTATTCCCATTTTAGAGAATTTATTCCTAATTTTTTTCCATTTTTTCCCTTGGGCCATGTAGATAGCTTTTGTTTATATCCCCTCAGTTACCCTAAATTATTTTCTATGGGTTACCTTCTTTAAGTATTCTTCCCCTCCTCTCCCCTAGTTACTCTTCAATCATTTTACACCTTGTTAAAGGTCATGGTCCGTAAGTGGGCATAGACATGAGGTATTCACCGTGTGTATGGTCAGGGCATGGAGCGTCCCTCCGCGGTGCTTGTAGAGGGTACTTTGCACAAGGGTGACTATAGTGATGGGGGATGCCTGCATGCGAAAAGGCTGCTGAACGAGATTATTGGAGTGTCTGTGTCCCGGAGCCTGCCTTCTCTCAGTGGAGACACGCAGGCTGGTGCAGCTGAGGTACCTTACAATGAAGAATACATTGGCTCCTTAGTTCTTCACAAAATAGACTGGTTTGCAACTGGGGTGGAGTCCTGCCTTGAGACGTTGTCCCTCATTGAGGAGGAATTCAGTGGCAAACTTGGCAATTAGCGTGAGAAATTGCTTCGGCTTTTGTGTTTCTCTTCTGTGTTTCCTTTCTGAGGCTTAGCTCTGCCCCAGGATTAGCTCTGTCTTTTTCCTTCTCTGGTTCATGAGCTGCCTTACGTTCGTCGGCTTTATGCAGACATTTAATTGATATGCTGCTATGTCTGGCTTACTACTCTATGAACACAATATCTTTCCTAGCCTTTAATTGATTTGGATAATAAAGTGCAATTATAGAACTCAATAAAAATTGGTTATTTTAAAGGGAGAACAGGAAAAAAGAAACCTAAGCAATGTTCTGCTGTGCGACTGTATAATAATGCAAAATCCCCTTTGGTTTAATTCTGTTTAATTGCTCAGCTTTACTCAGATTGTTACGGTTGTGCAGGCTTTCTTGGAATTATAAGCAGCATGCTTATAAATGTTTGTGTTTTTTAAAAGTTTCTTGTGTATATAATAATTGTGAATTTGATGGTTTTGTGGTGGCTGCTGCCTCCACTGGCATCCTCCCTTCTCCCCGCTTGCATACGTGGGGAGCCTGTACTACTGCTCCCCTCTCAAACTTTTCCTAAACCAGACAAGTCCTCTTCTCAGGATTGAATTACCAAACCACTGGCCACATGAGGAGTAAACATCTGTTTGGGTTTTTTAATGTTATGGATTCTCCCTCCTTCTCTGGGCCCTTTACGCTCTAAATGCTGTCTTGCTTCCAAGGGAGGCTAGACCCTGGGCAAGAACTAAGAAGAGGTGGGAGGTGTCCTACCACGGGATGCTCAGGCAGGATTTGTTTATGGCATGTGCCAGGGATGGGAGGCAGTGTCTTGGGATGGCAAGAACAGACGATCGACAGTGCTTCAGCCATTCTGGGCAGCAAGCTGAGGTACCTAAATAGGATATGGATTTTTTCAATCCCTTTGAGATCTGAATCTTTGAGAATTTCTCCTTTACTTGGTGTCTGCTTTTTCACTAGAGAGGAAGAGACCTGATATTTGAAGTTGTGTCTTGGATTTAGGAAATCTAGGGCTTTTTCTTGAGTGTTACATCTTACTGATGAGTTCCCCCTCTGTATTTTTTTTCCTTTCTCCTTTGTCTATAAATCGTTTTTTTCTTTCTCCTTTGTCTGTTTTCCCTAATGAAGGTGCCATAGGGAGAGATCATTTCTTATTAGGGATTACTAATTAGTGACTGCTGGGTTTACCCCAGCAGAGCCGTTCTACCGCTGCTGTATTGATATGGATTGATGTCTGGAGTTACTTGGATATGATAACTGAGTTTCTTTCTCTTTATTTTCCCAGTTGGGAGGCTGTGGAATCCTTGGAGTAGGCATCTGGCTGGCTGTTACCCAAGGGAACTTTGCCACCCTCTCCTCTTCTTTCCCGTCCCTGTCCGCTGCCAACCTACTGATCGTCACAGGGACGTTTGTCATGATTGTCGGCTTCGTGGGCTGCATAGGCGCCATCAAAGAAAACAAGTGCCTCCTGCTGAGTGTGAGTATTAAGCCACTATGCCGTTGCAGTGTTTGCTGTCTTAAGGTGCTGGTGCTATTCCAACACGTGTTCCAGTGTCCTGTGTTTCAACAGTAGTTGCCCTCTTGACATGGATGAGATGCAAGTCATATTTGAATCAGTCTTTCGTAGCTCTAAGGAGCTGCTAGGTCATTCCTGACCATGCTTTTAACCTGTCCTTGGAGGGTGAGACCTGCGAGAAGGGAATGATTAGTGGTGGTATGGGTTTCCATGAACTCTTCAGAGAAGAGGAAGAGGTTTGTGAAGGTGTGTGTTGCAGTGTACCCTTGAACTATTTTTTCCTCAGCTTTGGTAGCTGTCTACTCCAAATGTCTGCCCTGACTGACGGTCTGAAATCCTGGGGAGAAAGATCAGTGTAGGCAGGAAAGACTGTAAAGAGGTTGATTTTTATTTAAATTAGAAATAAAGTCCTTCAGATTTGGCAATGCTGGTTTTGCCAATCATTAACTCTCAAACAGCTGAGATGTCGGGAAGCAAAGGTGCCAGCACCAGGAGACTGCTGTGAAATCACGGATTAATAAGGTGCCAGCTGTCCGTGATGTAACAGAGGCTTGAGCCACATCCCTGGTGTATTTTATCAAAATGTAATTTGATGCTACTCAGAGCTGGACTTTACAAGCTGTGAGTGCCTGCTGTAGTTGGTGCTAGTGTATGTTTTGGGTGCTGTTCAGCTGAAGGCCAGGAACTGAGGTGATCCGGCTGCTCAAGTCCACTACTTCACCATGAGGTTTGGCAAACCTCAGAGTGAAGTGAAGCCAGCATTTAGTTCAGTGAGCTGTTGAGTCCTTTGTAAAAGGCTGTCCTCGCTGTGCTTCACACATTCGTTTTGCTCCCCTGAGAACTACAGAATGAGTTGAGGCACTCAGCCCTCAAGAAAAATTCACCCTGTAAAAATCTTTATGTGAGTGTGAGATTCCAAGCCTCAACAGAGAACTCCTTCCAGACCCCTGCCTTCATCAGTTGATTTTTAACCAGTAAAAGTCAGGACTAGTCAGTCTAGGCTAGTAAGGGCCATTTGTGTGGCAGGTAGGCGGTTTGAAACTAAAATGAACGACATAAACTGAAATTAAGGCAATTTTGTGCGTGGAAATTTACACTGGGAAGGCTAAAGTCAGAATCTGAGGCTGAAAGCCCTTGACAGTTTTAACAGTCTTGTAAGTACCCACCTTGTGGAGGAAGTGGCTGGCCAGCCAGCTGTAATTACTGAGTTACAGCTTCAGTGCCAATGCAGCAGGAGTCCACAGGGTGCTGAGTCTAGTTGTGTACTGTATGTATGCAAAATTAATCACCTATTTTGTGCTTTTCTTGGTTAAAGTCCTGGCTCAGGTGTGGCCAGCAATGAGTGGTGTTGTCTTATGTGTCAGGATCTGGCAGTCAGTCCTTGGTACTGGAAGAGTTTCAGCCTTTTGTCTTGTGTGGTTCGTTGACCCTCATCACTCCTTTTGGCAAGGGCAAAGTCTCCCTTGATCAACCATCGTTGCTGCAGCTGGGGTGAATGTACTCAGCCAGCCCCAGATGGGCTCCCTTTTACAGGGATGCAAATATTTGCTGATACTGCTTCTCCTAACGCATACTGCCCAATACTCAGAATCTAATGCGCTTCAATGCGTAATGTAGGGACTAATCTAATGCCCTCCAGTGCATGATATAAGGGCTGTGGTTGATGGATAGAGTAATGCAAAGGAATACAAATTCATTTAGGAACTCTGCATGGGGAGAATTGGAAAGCTTTATCTGATTTGGTACCAGCATTTCACTCTGCCTGCCCTTACCTTTGTGTACTGTAGCTATTCAGCATGGCCTCTGTTTTACTCAATTTTCTTCAAAATTGAGTTATGTTGGGGCCGAGTACAGCTACTTTAATTCTGAATAAGCCCAATATAGGGTTGAAATACAGTTTCATTAGTCTGTGTAGAATTCACTTGTTGGTTAGTCTAGAGTAACTTCCCACAATGTGCATCAGTACTTACCTACCCGCCGTAAATACCAGTGAGATTTTTGAGTTCTTGTGAGTTCTTGCGTTGAGTCTACCTCTTAGGAAGCAAAATGGATGGTGGTAGGGGCTTCTGTTTCTGGGAGCAAAACCTTATCACGTAGGTTTGTTCTTAGTCTTCCCTTCCCCAGATTACTGGTTCTATTTGACTAGTGTTTGAAATAGTGCTTTTAAGTTCAAGCCTGGGGCATTTGGTTTTGGCCAGCTCCTGTTCTTCTAGGTAATGTAGGTAGCAAAATAAATGCTTAAATGAAAGAATTTTCTTAATAACAAACCAAGGCTGTTCTTAGAGTGCGTGTACATGTCTTCATCCTTTTCTTGTTTCACAGATGTTCCCAGCACTGTGTCCTGCCAAAATGAAAATAATCTCTTCCCAAAACATCTCTGTTATTTGTTAAATATCCCTGAGAATGCCCCTCCTCTGCTTCTTGTTAAGAGGACTGTTTTGTTGCAGCTGGTGTGTGATAGGATTTACCATCTAAGTTGTAAAAGGAAAGCTACTAAGCATTGGCAACCCCGTGTGTATATGACGCACACTGTGTTTAACAGTCATTGCAGGATCAAGTCCTCACACTCCTTTCTGTATCTCCCAGGCTACCACAACATCTGGCTTTGTTCCTGGTAGTAGCTCAGATTGCTTTTTTAACTGAATTCCTGTAATTTCTGTCTCCAGAAGCTATTGCCACAGATGTGACAGCAACTGATGGACCAAGTTGCCTTGCTCATGTGTCATGTCACTACTATATCTTCTTGTGCAGCATTTGGCTTAGCTGCCTTCTCCTAGCTTTTTCTTCGATTTGGAAGTAGGAGCTTTAATAGTACACAGACAGAGAAACTGCAGCCTGGCCGCACAGGTATTTAAGAAGGGCTAACAGAGGCTATTTGGTGGTATGGGTAGTATAGTCTGTTGCACTATTCACTGAATAACGTATTTGATTCTCTTAATTTGCCCTCACCTCCTGGTATTTGGCCAGCCCCAGCACTAGAGCAATAAAGAGGCAAGTGCTAAACAAACTTAAGGAACTGGGATGGACAGGAGTTAGACAAGGTCTGTAGGCAGTTGAAACAGGTTTGTGGTGGGCTTAAAAGCAATGAAACCAAGTTGTTAATGTTTCATTAATGGAGTACTAAAACGAAAGCATGAAGTAAAAGCTAGGATGTTGTGTCCCTTGCATGTTTCAGTAGTCTGTATGCAATAGACTGATGAAGTGAGGCTTGGAATGGAAAAAAATAAAAGGAAATGGAGTAAACCAAGCTGGAGGAGTACCCAGGGATGGCAGACACTCAAGTTATAACCTACATAAATGAGATCAAACATTGCTCCAGTGAGCAGAACATCACCGTGTATGTCTGAGTGAGTAGCAGGTTTCACTGACCTCCTCCTTTCCTCTGCTTGATACAGTGTGAGAGAAAGTCTGGGATGTTAAGTATGACCATAGACAGTCATAAAGATGATATGAGTGTCATCTGGTTCTCCAGATGCTCTGCCTGTACTGTATTCCTGTTGCCTCCTGCTCTGAAATCACACCCTTAAGGTCTCCTTGAAGACATTTATGGCATTGTAAGCATACACACCACATGGACATGCCTGGTTTAACCAAGAACAATTTGGACTTCCACTTGCTGTTATCTCCAGTAGTGCACCCTGTCCTAAGGATAGGTTGATGGTAGTCTTTAGACCTGCAGGGACTGGAAAGACAAATTTTCCATGCAACAGGAGCACTTCTTGTTCTGCTTCCTAAAAGCAGAAGAAAGAGGAAAGGATGTGACAGTTACAAGCTGGGGAAGGATGTATCTGGAGGATGTGCTGCTGTTATTGGGATAGGTGGTTTGGAGGAAGACATTAGAGATATTGCAGGATGCATGGAGCATCACTGGAATCCTAAACTGGACTGGGTGAGAGCAGGGCAGGAACCGCTATCTCAGCCCACCTGTGTTGGAAGAGCAGAATTTGATGTGGTGTGAGATGCGGCAGGGTGTTTGTGTGTGGTCTTGCCTTACAAACAGCACTGCTGTTCAGTGATTTCGTAAGGGATGAGCTTTCCTACGGAGTCTCAGTGAATGGGGCCAGACTCTTTTCAGTGGTGCCCAGCGACAGGACAAGGGGCATGGGGCACAAACTGGAGCACGGGCAGTTCCACCTGAACGTGAGGAAGAACTTCTTTCCCGTGAGGGTGCCCGAGCCCTGGCCCAGGCTGCCCAGAGAGGCTGTGGGGTCTCCTCTGGAGGGATTCAACCCCGCCTGGATGTGTCCCTGTGCCCCCTGTGCTGGGGGCACCTGCTTTAGCCCCTGCCGTGCTGGGATTCTGTGATTCTGTGAATGGGAAATGAGCAGTATCAAAGAGACATTTCAATCTGTTTGTATTTCATACAGTAGGTTGCAGAGCAGATGAGACTCTGATCCCGTATCTTTGTGTTCTCCACCTGAGACATTGGTATGGGGTTGTCAGAGCAAATCTGTCAGCTCTTTTGGTATTGGGCTGCTGTGATGTTAGATGTAAATGATAATAAGTGCTTACCTCAGGCACTTGCCAACGGCTTTTGAAAAAAGGAGGACAGATGAAGTGTTTTAAGTAGCAGAGGACAGATGGAGAAAGGAGGTCGAAAGCAGGAGTAAATTTTAATTTGTAAGTGAGACTTTTGCATGGCTGCGTGCATGAGTCATGTTAACTCACTGAATAGAGTGCTGAAGTAGCCTAAAGCTTCACAGTTTTACTAACTTGAAAGGACTTAACTGTTGTCCACCAACTAAGGAGCTGGCAGATAGTCTTTGCTCAGTGGCAGTGTATAGCCAGGACAATCCCTCATTAATCTCTTAAGAAATAAGCCCATTCCTATTTCTCTACATTCAGAGGAATAGAATAATATGAAAATCTAAAACAGAGTGTGAAAAAAAAATAAGAATTAAAGGAAACCTCAACCATCCTATGCAATCTGCAAAAGTACACAGATGGGGCAAGTCGTACACCTGTCATTCTAAGAACTCTGTGAACGAAGAATGGATGTTTGCAATGATTCTTATTTGCTCTAGCTACAACGTGAAAGCAGATAAACTTTTCAATCATTAGATTTCCCTAGGGAATTCAGAGCAACTAGCGTTTCTTGA
Source organism: Steatornis caripensis (assembly GCA_013398225.1). NCBI lineage: Eukaryota > Metazoa > Chordata > Aves > Caprimulgiformes > Steatornithidae > Steatornis > Steatornis caripensis. The sequence continues at coordinate 16,523 of VZSC01004282.1, forward strand.
AATAAGTATAACAGCCTGGTGTGTAGAATCTTGTGTCTGAATGTAGATGCAAATTGATCAGTGAAGCAGGTGAACAATGCTTTCTTGCTTCAGTGAGATTCCTGTGACACTTCTGCTATTTGTTGCTCAGGACTGTGCAACGGAGGTCCCCCTGCTACAAGCTCAGCTGTAATTAGAAAATGGGAGCTTTATTCTGATGGGTTGGGTCGCTGTCCTGAACAGGTGTCAGAGGTAATAAGCCAAGAGTCTGACCTGCAAAAGTTAGTTTATGGACTTCCACTGGGTTTTTTTCATAGGTATTTGATCCTGCATTGCAGTATTATCTAGTTTACTGCAAATCTCTGTAGGCTATCTTGAAACAAAATTAGGAAGCTATTTTTGCTCCCTTCCCCTTTGCAAACGTGTTAATAGTTCTAACGTCTGTGAGAGCTATTAGCCGTATCCATAATCTTAGTGAATTTTAGCAAAATGTTTAGCTCAAGCTCCCTTAACCCCATTGCAACACACGTGGTTTTCAGCTGAGGGTGGGTCCTTGCAGAAGCTGAGGCGCCAGCTTGCTGTACCACTCCAGCGTGATCAGTTACTGACTTCAGGCAGGTGCTGTGTGTGCATGTGCGCATGCCATCGCTCTATGCTAAACAAATTTATGCCTGATTAAGTACTTCTTTCTCTTTCATGCTCAAATGTTGACCTAGCTGATCCTTACGTGTCTGTGTAAAATTGTCTTTTAGGTTAATTGCTTAAGATCTATGTTTGAGGAGCTGAATTGCCCGAATTCTCTGCCTTTCATAGATGTTTAGCGGAGATCTGTATTTGTGCACCTGCGCTGAAAAAGGTCATTATTCTGTGGATAATCCAGGTTAAAAATCTCAGCTCTAGATATTAAATCATGATTATAGATGATATTGTTTATTATCTGTATTATGGTATCCCCTGCAGGCGGCTCATGAGATCACGATACTCGTTCTGTATAAAATCCCTGGTAAGAGGAGGTCCCTGACTAAGTAGAGCTTTACCGTCTAAAGAGATAACACAAATTGAAAGTATTATTATCCTCATTAGACAGATGGGCAGCTGCAGCAAAGTGAAACCAAGTGCCTTGCATAGGTTGCACTGGGAGATTATGGGAGAGCTACGAAGCAAACCCGAATAGTCTAAATCTCAACTTGGTGCCTTTGTCGTCTTTCTCTGATTACAGCAGAACATGTCTAGCTGTCCTGTGTGCTACAGTGACCTTTTAGAAGTATTTGGTCCATGTTTCCATAACAGTAATGACAATTTTGATTTCTTTGATCGTATGTGTTATGTCCAAATGATAAATGGATATCCCAAAGCAAAGTTAGTTCTCAATTTTTATTTCGTTGGAAGGGCCTAATTGGCATAATTAGCTGGTTTCCACAAGCTCCACTGCAGGCTGTCCCAGCTGAGCCAATCAGCCTAATTGCAACATTACCTTCATTTAAATGGGAAACAGGATGTTCAGAGAAGCTGCCAGAACAGGCATGTGAACACGGTCTAATGCAAATTTTTTGCAAATAGGAACTTACCTTAGGTCCAGGAAATCATAATCACTGGTAAAAACCAGAATCAGGCCCTTTGTGAAGGTAGGATTTTTATGTCTGTTTGGTTGTTACAGCACACACAGATATAATGTTTCCTGGAAGGATGTAAGGTCCATAGGCAGTTCTTTATTTCACCCTCTGATTTTATGACACTTATTCCACCACCACCACCACCCCCCCCAATGATTTGGTACAAAGAACATGTTCTTCTGCTCCTGGTCAGGATGTGCAGCATGGCCGATAATCCAGTCAAACGAGGCAGAGGATGAGTCTTGCTTGTATAGACCTTAAGGCCTAAAAAGGCCTTAAGTTGTTGTAGGGAATTCTTCACCGCACATTGCCCTTACAGAAATATATTAGAAAGGGTAAAGGGCTTGAAGCAGACAAAACGCTGATTGCTCTCTGATTACCAAAAGCCAGCTGTCATCTTATAAAGCACTGAGGCTGGGTGTGTTCCATCAGATCAAGGATAAGGTAAGTAAGATGGCTTAGATACACCGTCTTTCCCCTTAATCCTGATTTGTGGGAAGCTAGATTTTTTTTTTTTTTTTAGAAAAGCTGAAACAATGATTAATGAGAAGGGGAAAGAAAGTAATCACTAACAGACAGATTTATGTGTTCAGCTTAATTTAAATGAGAATTTCATGTTAATAAGCGAGGAGTTCATCGCAGTTGCTGGCATGAATAACATCAGACTTAAACGTTGATGCTAGGTCAGTACCAGCTGATACCATGTACGTATCTGAATGACTATCCAGATATCAAAAGGCTCTTATTTATGGAATACTCCAAGGGGAAAATGAGCGCCCATGATGTTTTGTACTGTGCTGTGGAGAGTTTTCTAAACTTGAGTCAGCTCATCTGTAAGTGCAATAGCAATAAAGAAAATGAGGGGAAAGTTAATGAGTGGGAAGAAAAGGAGAATGAAAAAACCTACAGTTTTCAGAAGTGTCACTGGATCCGATCAGAGAGCTGACAGCTGAAACTCCATTGGTGACAGCGAATGTATTTCAGAGCAACTAAATGGGAAAGAAATAGCCCGTGAATGACTTCATCTCAGTAATTTAATGCTGCAGACCAAACAGATTCTCATGCCAGCTTAGCACATGAGCTTGTGTTCTTTTAGCAACCCAAGTAGAAAATCAGGGAAATTGTGGCTGCAGCCACAGCAGATAGCAAGTGATGCAAAGACCGGGAAGACACCGTACACACAGCTCGAGAGCATTATACATCAGTATAATGCTCTGTTGCATATGAAAGCCCTAACTTGCTACCTGTTTGGACTGTAAGCACTGAGCACCAAATCCCCTAGTTTTGGTTCTTCTCCTTTATTCTTAAGAACCTGCTTCTCTTTGCCTTTAGGTTTTTGAGTCTTCCCGCTTGGCTGATACTGAAACTTAGGAGTGGCTGGGACTTGTCTGAGTCTTCCCCTTCCTCCCCTCTTTTCTTCAGCTCTGGTAGCAGTTAATTGAAGGACCTTGGAACAGCAGAGAGAAAGAATAAAGCTGTTTACCTTCCCTCCTGTTTTTAGACTTGGGTCTAAGCTAAAATGTGTAGGAAGGGCTTACCTCATAGGGTAGTATTTATTTGTCTAATGTAGACTGATGCAATACCACTAGTGCCTGATCTGCCTTGAATCGTAGAATATCTCATGTCGGAAGGGACCCATAAGGATCATCGAGCCCAACTCCCTGCTCCTCGCAGGACTACCTAAAACTAAACCATATGACTAAGAGCGTCATCCAGATGCCCCTTGAACTCTGACAGGCTTGGTGCCCTGACCACTTCCCTGGGGAGCCTGTTCTGGTGACCGACCACCCTCTCTGTGAAGAACCTTTTCCTAATGTCCCCATTCCTTTTTTTATTGCCAAGATGCTGCTTTATGGCAGCCAAACAGTGTGACAGCACCATGTGCAGCAGTCAGCAGAGCTACACTAATTTATATCAGTTGAAGGCTTAATCTGTTTGTCTAAATGGCTATCAGTGTTTCCAAGTTCCCAGCTCCTGGATGATTAATCTTGTAACTAGTAGTTGTTAGCTGTGTATTAGCAACATCAGCTTATCTGACAGTCTGTGCAGGCTCAAGATCCCCCATCACTTAGACGGCTTCCCTTACACTGTCTTCTGTCTCGGCATTCAATCAACACTCACTTGCCAGAGTTTCTTGAAAAGAAATCTGGCTCTGAAGCATTTCAACGGGGACCCAGAAGCCAAGCCTCATCATGCCCTGCTGCTCTCTGTAAGGATTTGGGGTGGGTCACAGATACCTCGTTGCACATCAAATTACCACGCCAATTACATAATCCAATGAACCTCACAGTGGAAGAACAGAGCATAAGACTACGTGGTGGTCAGGAAAGCACTTTCAAGGAAACCTGTTTTCTGCCAGAGCTTGCAGTCTCTGGACAGACATGATCATTGCCTGACCTCTAAGACTGACCTCTGCTGATTTTGAGGGGCTTTTGCTCCAGACCTAGGGTCGCCCACAAGATCTGGTAGGCAACAGAATTACTCCTGTTTCAAAAGTAAATGGCAGGTGGCCTGTGTGCTCCCTGCCAGCCCAGACATTCATGTCACTTTTGAGTATAACATTTGATTTTTTTTTTCCTTACAATAAAATTATCTCCTGAGATAGAAAGCCCCAGGCTTACCAAAGCAGCATGTGTGCTTATGTTCACAATTGTTCATTTGCTGTTTTAGCCACCTTAACACTCCTCCTTAAATTAAAGAGCAACATTGGCGTTTTTCTCTCTAGAATTACCTGAACCTCAGAAAAATCTTAACTCTGGAGATAAAGAAATGGAGACTAGTTTGTGTAAATCAGTGATGCCTACACAAGGTGTAGCCAGAGCTGATACGAAGCTGTAGATGTTTCAGTTCCCCAGTAGAATATTACCAGCTAAAAGGCAGAATTAGGTAAACCAAACTGACTCTCTTCATTTTTTAAGCTACTGCAAGACTGACCCATGTGTGTCTGACGCAGCAGCCTCCATGTAGCACATTTGGGAACAGCAAACTGGGGAGAAAACCAGCAGTAGAATTTAAATTACAGACCCAATACTCCACCTTGTCCTTTTTTCTCCTCTTGACCATCTGCTTCTCACCATTTCCTTCACTTACACATGCTGTGCAGTTTCTTGATGCTGTTTTGAGACTCCTAGAAATAAAGAGACATTTTCTATTGTTATAACTTGCAGGCGAGGTCCCACTGCAAACTTAGCTCATGCTTTGCTAATATGTGTAAAGGGAGAACTGCAGAATTTCAGAGTAATTTTTTTCCTGTTCAGTTCATCATAAGTCAGCTGAGCAGCATGGTCATGTCATTTGCCTTTATCATCTTGGGCGAGCTTCTGTCAGGTTGCCCAGCACTTGGGGTCAGCCAGATGTTCGATGTGAACATGAGTGTGAAGCCAGCCCTGCCAACTCACTCACTCCCCAAGCAGGGTGCGTGGGGACTGCTCACTGCCACTTGCCGCCTCCTCTCGGGGCACCAAGCTGTCTGCTCATGTTTCATGCTGGAGCTCCAGATGACAAGAAATACCCTGGGGACGGTAGATTCAAGGAAGAAGCTCCATTTACCAAGTGCACAGGTGATGTTAAAGTCTGAGTAAAAGGTGTAAGTTTAGACACTAATTAACTTTGCATGTCTTTGCCATAGATGGAGAATACTAGATTAACCCAAGCCAGAGCCTTTTAGTTGTATTTGCTATTTCCGTTCGCCATGTTAGATGGACTCGCACAATTGTCTTGTTATTAATGGAGTTGTGCGGGTACTTGTAAGAGCTGGTCTAATGTTTTAGTTCTGCTTCAGCCGCATCGTACTTCACAAGGAGGATGAATTTATGTCTTGACTAGGATAAAGATTGACACCAGGTCACGTCACACCTTTGCATTATGTTTGCAGAAGAGATGAAGCAATCCTTAAAGAGAGTCAGAGGCCAGCAAGATCTTTATTTGTGCTAAGCAAACCTGCGATCTGTTAAATGGGCCTGGACCCACCTACTGTCGTGATGTGAGAGTGATACCTGGCTAACACTTGATGGCACTTCATTGATTTTGAGTCAGTTTTTGGAGAAGATGGAAAACGACTAGAAACACCACAAAATGCCAGTTTAAATCCTACGAGGGAATGTCAAGTCTCTCAGCTCTCGCTCACTAATGCAGTAAGACTGAATGATTCCAACTGAAAGCAGTAATGAGACTGAAATGAAACGCTGTTAATGTGTTAGAACTGCAAATATTGTATATCTTCCCAGAAATAATTACTGCAGATTTCTTTGAGCCTTACTGATCAGCAGGAGTTTCTGCACGTTCATAAAAAATATAGTCCAAACATAAACAGAGCTGTACCGAGTATCTAGCGGGCAGAACGCATGCATGACTTTGTCACAATCACAGTGAGTTAACTATTAAGGCTTTTGGAGAATAATAGCCGATGAACCAAATTTTACATACATGCCATTTTCATAATGGAGTTTCTGTTCTTAAGTTAGCTCATATACATTACTGCCTTTTTACAGTTTATAAGCAAAATTGTAATTTTTGTGCTGGGAAAAAAAAATCAGGAGGCTAAAGAGATTTACTTCCAAGGAAGTATTAAAAGGGCTAAATATGCACAGCACGACAGAGAGAGGGCTGGGGTGGGGCATAAGTCTACAAAAATTCAAGGAGCCTAAATACTATGGGCAGAAAAGAAGCATACGTGGTGCTAGAAAGGGTGGTAAGTAGGAGCAGCGGTTATGGAACTAACCAAAGAAGAATTCAAGCCAAGTGTCAGCAAAAACTTTGGTACGGAGATGTAGAATCAGAATCGACTGTGATACAAACTGATGGAAGCAAGCTGCCCTTTCCCTTTTGTTGTGACATTCACGTGGTAGATCACTACACTGGGATTTTATTGACTGTAATTGCAGTTATTGTACTGTCTGGGCACTGTCTTGTCATTTATCATTTGTTGCTGGGTCTCTTTCTGTCCAAGCCTTCCAGGCTGCAGAAGTCATTTCTGAGGTGCAAGTACAATTCCCTTTGCACTTTTTCTTCTGTTCTCCTCTCCTTGCTCGGTTCCTTGGAAAGGAACATCAAATTTTAAAAAACTAAGCGAGCCTTTCATAATGTTCCTACTCCCTATTAATGTATCAGATCAAAATGCCTTTGGGGAATTATGTTAAGTCAAACTTCTTGTGACAACTAGTGATACATTAAACACTTTTACTTTCAAAAGTGGAACAAAGTTTCTAATTTTTTTTCTTTTTTTGAGTGGTGATAAAATCTGTACGATAACAGTTTTTATTCTATGGAAGTCATGTATGTATGTCAGTATGTAATAAAAAAAGCTATTCTGGGAAACCTTTTTAAATGCTTGGGAATGATCTTCATATTACTGTGCTTAGAAAAGCCAGAGCCAACGTTGGCAACAGGCATCAGTACCTGAAAGCAGGTACGGGACCCCTCTAAAGAGTGAGGGTTCTCCAGTACCCGGAGGTCTGTTTTCTAGTACCTCAGTGGGAATTCTTCTATTGATTTTGATTTTTCATAGGTGGCTTGAATTTTTTCCAACGTGTAGAATATGCAGTAAATTTGGCAATAGTTTATAGCATTCAGGACATCTGACAGTGTTACCCCTTTTGGTCCTCAACTTCATGCATCCAAGTTTGTTGATGCGTCCATTTGTGGGGATGCTACACTTCTGCAGGGCAGATACAGGATTTTGACAATGCCAGCCATAGTAGTGAGGCATCTCCACTCAGTCTAGCAGATGTTATTTCATTCTAAATAATATCATTTATAATAAGAGAACAGGAAAATTACAAAGCATATTCAATTCAAGGAACGTTCTTCATTTTCAGCCACTTGGTAAAGTGTGGCTGCTGTAAAATCCATTAAGTTCTTTTGACTTTAATGGGGCTCTGTGTATTTGTAGGTAAAGGTTAGACTTTATTTATTCAAAAGAGAAAGATACTGCTGACACCTTTAGTATTAAAGATAAGATGCTGTCCCTGCAGAGAAGGTTATGTGCAGAATGTGATGTAATTTTTGATGATACTTCTGTTCGTATCAAATTATAATCTGAAAATCAACTAAAAGAAAGTCTTTTTGGCAGATAGTTTAGGCCTAAAGCACAGCAATGCTATCTGATAGTCCTCCTTTTAACTCAAAAATAAAGGACCTTTTCCTTTTGATCAGAACAAGCAGAGATCTTTCAGATGGGTAGAGAGCTTGCACTTTAATATGTGCCTTTGTCTTATATCGAAATAAAAAGATAAATATAATAATTTGATAGTTGTGGGCCATACCGAGCCCTGCATTCCCTTACATTTCTTGACACTGAGAAAGAATAGCATCTTCCAGAATAAGACAAGGCTACATCTTGAGTGCTTAGCCCAATTTAGGGCTCCCCAGTAAGAGAGACACGTACGTGCTCGAGGGGAAGGAGTCCAGTGGAGGGGCCACCATAATGATTGTGGGGCACGTGATGTGAAAGGACAGACTGAGAGAGCTGGGTTTGTTCTGTTTTAAGAAATTAGAGCAAGGAGGAGATTTTATTGCTATCTTTCAGCTACCTGACAGTAGAGTCTAAAGAAAATACAGGGTTTGGAAGGATTCACAGGGATCAAACAAGAGGTAATAGACACAGGTTACAACAAGGGAAATTCCAATTAGAGATATGGAATATTTTTGTTATCATGAAGATGGCCAAGTATTGGAAAAAGGTATCCAGTGGGGCTGTGAAGCTGTCCATCAGTTCTGCACAGCTTCATCTGGTTGACTGTGCTTTTAGCGATGGGTTGGACCAGATCATCTGCAGAGGACATTTCCAATCTATGTGTTATCATGATTTTACGAGACTCTGTCTTCTAGCAGCCAGAGCTGGACTACACTTGAAGACCAAAATTATATATGTACACGTTAGAACCAGGCAGACAAATTAAAATCCCTCCCAGGCTGTGATGTTGAGGTCTCTTGGAAGACCAGCGATTTTAACCCAATGAATTATCTGTAATTTCTTCTACCCGAGGTGCTTATTAATTAGGAAGAAGTGAAGTGTAATACTGAAATTAAAGCTGATCAGTGAGGACTTGGTAATCCAGCCGAACCAAAAGGTAAAATGCTTGACTATATCAAACTTGCAGTTGATGTTACAGAGGAAAGATTGCCTGTAAATCTTTTTTTTTTTCTCTTCATCCTGGGTGCTGCTGCAGGCCAAGAGCAGTTAGCTTGCTGGAGCACTTTGACAGGAGCAACCTACCTGCTCATCTGTTTTACTTCATATTGTCTCTGTCAGGAAACAAGCTAACCATACCTCGTGCAGACAGATTAACAGTGTAGGCACTATGTGATGGAACACCGCGCAGGCTAACTGTTGAAGTTATTTGTCCAGTTTCTTCAGCAGATTACGCTAATTTGTAGACTGGTTGGTCTGAACAAATTAATTGCTAAGCCATGAACTTTAAAATTGTTTTGGAAGCTGTCACTATTCCAAAGAGGCTGCTGGCTTTTGGGTCTTCCTACTATGTTCCTGCTGTTTGTTGAAGAGAGTTTGAATAATATTTTGCAAGAAACTTCTGTCTCCTGTCATTAGCTAAGTTGAGAAGGTGGTCTGGCACTGTGAGATCTTACTGTCTCCTGAGACAGATTCCCATCAAACTAAAAGCATTATGGTAGGTATCAGTCTAAACACAGCATTCTCAATTTTGCCATCGGTTACATCATGTTTAGTCTCATGGCAAAATGTTAGGAGACTAACAAGACCATCACAGATTGGTGTTTGTTATACTTAGTCACTTTTGTCTTTGGGAGACTGTGAGAAGATCAGCTGCTCCTGACATGGAGGGATGAGCAGTTTGAGCAATGTGTTAGAACTATCGAGAAGATTTGGGAAGGAGAGGCAGTGGGGAAGCAAAAAACGCAATTCTGCATATTAGTGTGTGATGCTTGGTCATTATGCAGACAGGCGAGTGTCTGTAACATCTGAGAAACCAGAGAATCTTGCTTGCTTGGAAAGAAAACAAACTATGATGAGCTGTGCCTTAAATAATGTACATAGGGAACAGTTCTTGATTCGCCCACTGATATTAAGAGGCTGGATGAAGGGATCTGGAACTACTGGGTCAAAAGCCTAATACAGCTCCAATGGGGATGGAGTTGCAAGTTGGGACCACTTCTTCTCCAGCAGATTTTTCACTGTCTGACATCAGGAGGGTGATGCATAGCTACGAGGTAGGCTTGCTAGCAGTTGCATACTTCCTTTACTCCTTTAATGGGAACCTGTGGGAAAGTCATGAGCTTTGTAGAATACGAAGGTAAGCGCTGAGAAACCGGCCTTAGTATTCTTAGGGGTTGGAAATCAGCAGTGGTAGCTAGACATAAAGGCATCACCTTATCTCCCTTCTCATCAAAACTTCTGTGGGGTTATTTCAGGTCTAATTTATGAAAAGCTGTGCAGTAGGCACCTCTCCAGTAAACTTCTACTAGGTTGCATCCCACTATTTGACAAGTAGTGTGGTAAAGCATCTCTAAGTACAAGGTCAGTTTAATCTTTTTTTTTATGGAGTTTTACATGAATGCTTTGCTTTGGGATTGTTGTTTGTCCATGCATAAATCTTTATTACACCAACAGCCTGCAGCCCCAGTGAAGCAAAGCCAAACTCATTTTTATTCTCTGTATTTATAACCACAGTGAGAGAACTCATTTGAAAAGGAGCTGTGAGAGTTTCCAGCAGGTGTGGTGGGGGCTTGGGTGCCATGAGCCTTCAGTGGGCTTACGTTTCTCCCTTTTCAGTTTGAATGGGATATGCCACTTGGGCATCATTCCCTTTGGGATGATACTGAGGATGGAACTGAAAGTGAATTTTGGTTGGAAGGTGCTGTGGGAACAGAGGAGCTGGTTGTGTATGCGTCCATGCATGCACTTTAGTCTGGTAGATCGGAAGATACGCTGATGGGTGCAGGCTATGCTTTGCAGCCAGCTCAGTTTGAAGCCTCAGTTTTCACTTTCTGACATTTTGGCTTGCGTTCAGGTAAAGTTCTTCTTTAGAGGGGGATAATAAATGTGCTGACGTGTAAGAGTTTCTGGCTTTTATCAGGTGGTGAATTTGAAGCCTCCACCTTGAGGTTGAGCTCACCTAATTTACCTTTGCAATAAAAGATACAGTGCACGTCTCTACTGTCTGCACACAGTGGGATTACTAATGCATGTTAGTTATCTGTGATGTAACAGTGTATTTTTTTGTCAATGAATGCAAATAATAGGAAAGCTAAAACTAGAGGGTTTATTTTAAACAAATATTTTTCTATGGAGAAAAAGCATAATCCTAATTATCTAGGTTTTGACTTTCTGAACAGTGTGTGTTAATTTTGGTTCACGGTATGACTTCCAAAAAACACAGTGCGTGAAGCCCAGCTCCCACCAGTAACAGCTTGGAGGAAACCCTCAGCCTGTGCGGGGAAAGACTTAGACATGGTACATAACCATCACTGAGAGAATCTTTATTCTGAGACTTCCTAAATTTTGAGTGCTTGACTTCAAAATTTAAGTATCTTTTACGATGGCAACGTCATACCTATTTCTCTAGTATGAACTGACGAAGGCAGAGCACCATCACCAGGAGATCCAGCCCACGGACTGCTGCTGCTGGACACAGTGGCACAGCTGGTAATGGCGGCTGCCTGCTCCAGTCCTAAGGAAACTCCTAGCAGAGTTGTATGACTTGGTGTTGCGGAGGAAAACATTCTCGAGTCATGAAATTTCACTTAATTTATTGCCAATTAAGATAAAAATTTAATTACTGATTCTGCTATTGAGAAATAATGACAAACAATTGCACGTTTGAGAAAACACCTCGACTTCCCTCTGACACCTCTCCTCCCTCCTTGCCAGCCTCCCGTCCGCACCCCACACATTCTGCTCCGTCATGGGGGTCAGTGTGGGGTGCCTTCCTTTTTCTGCCTCCTTTGTCGCTTGTCCTTTTTTCCCCACGGCTCCAGCGCGGCGTGCTCCACAGGCCGCCATCCTTTCACAGGCGTAGCTCCTTGCAGGGATCCATGTGCGCAGGCGTCCCCTGCCGCTGCGCAGGCCTTGCCTTTTTCTCTGGCATCCTCTGCACCAATCGGCTACTGCCAGTGGGCCCAGTTTCTCCCAAACCGGTAGCCATGCTGTATCCTAAACCAAACCGTTCCCAATCTGCTGTTAAATATGTTGTTCCTCAGGCTTCCCTTTCTCCTGCAAAGTCATTCCCTGGCGTTGTCTGTATTGTTGCTGGGCTGGTGAGTGCAGAGAAGTGGGGAAAGCTTTCTTCAGAGCACAGGAAAAAATCCTGAATTTTACCCCGGTTCCTGGCTGTAGCTGCTGTTGCAGGTGATGTCCTGTGAAGTGGAGGCAGTGGGCTGTGAGGGGACGGCAGAAAAACCTGTGCGGGTGCCACAGGAGTGGGGAAGGTGCTCTGTGGGGTGGCTTGCGAGTTGTCTGGTCAGGCGTGAGCTGTGGGAAGGATGTGAGTGGGCTTTTTGTGATTGCAGACGTTAAAGGTTTTGGCTGCTGAGCTCTCTCATCTCTACCGGATGTGTCAAATGCAGGTTTTTTGAAGCCTAATAACTTTCCCACAAAAATCCACTCAGTTGGGTAAGACAAAAGGTGTGCGCCTGAAATGGAGCTGCGCTTTGTTTCGGGTCCCTGTTCTAAACACTGGAGCATGAGAGGATTTCAGATTAAGCCACAAGAAATTTAACCTGGGCAGTATAACATACTTTGCCCTACTTCATTCTTCAAAGTAATTGAAGTGCTATTTTTGAAGTTCTCCCAAAAGCTTTTATTGTTGAGACGGAAACAAGCTCAGAATATATAAGCATACACGATTAAGGTTTGGCAAAATTATAAACTGACAAAATTGGGGTCCTGTGGTAGAAAATGCTCATCATTGTCTGTAATGGGCGCGAGTCCTTCCTTTGTTTTAGAAATTACCTAATGCAATCCAGGCTATGCCAGTGAATTTCACAGGGTGTTTGCATGCACGTTTTGGAAAAGCTGTGCTTTATCGAAGAGCAAAAAAGTACCCCACAGCCGAATAAAAATGGGAAAGTGTCTGCACATCTTTGCGAAGAGTGGTGCGCTTTGTTGTGTTCCATTTAATGTTATGCAGCAGACTAAAATCATAAATGTAAAACATAAGCAAGCTGCACCGGTGCTGGTTTGCCATACAGAAGGTCAGTGTTGGATGGTAATGATGTGGAAATCAGCTTGGATCACGAGTGTGAATGAGTTCTGTGATTCAAAACTGGGCAGTAATAGGATCCAGTATTAGGGTCAGGCAGGTGTGAAGATACTAGTGATGAAGATTTGAAAATAAACTTTAATTTAAGACCCGCGGAGCAAAATGTAATGAGTTCTGTAGGCAGGGTAATTCTACTGGTGGAGAAACGTATTTTCCCTGTGCTTGACCTTTTGCCCTCTATTCAATCACAGAAATCCATAGGTTCAAAGGTTTGTTTTTGACTTACCAGGCAGTGAAGAAGCTCTGATAAGGCTCTGTAGCTATTAAACTTTCATAGGTTTGCAGCCTTGTGGTGGAAGCTAAAGAGACAGTAACTGGTTTTTTTTTTTCTTGGGGACAGGATTTCAATTAAGTTGGTGTTGCTCAGTGTTAGAATTCCAGCCTTGCAGGCTGCGAAGTGTATGCAGTTTGTGTTATAAGGAGCAGGACATTTGCCTGAGCCTAAAAAGTTTCCAAAATTGTGCTCTCTCCTTTACCCATCTTTGCAAAACTCAGTTTCATTTAACGCTATGATAGTGCTTGTTCTAATGTCCATGCAACTTCTGTGTTGACGCTGCTGCGGGCCTGTGCTGCAGACCCCTCCAGCATCTTAACAAAAAGCAGGGGTTAAGTTTTTTCCAGTGTTTGGCCTTGCCAGCAGTTCCTCTCGCTGAAGTTGATCGGAGCTGAGGGCTTTAGAGAATCTACCCAAAATCTCCATGTTAAAAGTTTTTTATCCACTTGTTTGAGCTTTTGACTGCTGGGTTTTAGACAGTTCCATGGCTTATGAGGAGAAAAAGAGACGGGCCGGCTTTGCTTTGATGTCTTCCGTACGAATCAGCCCCTTTCAGTTGAAACTCATGGGTGATTTGTGTAGCTACCCAAGACTACGTGTAAAGCTAACTTGGTATACAAGGATTTTGCTATGCCTTTCACTTCTCCCAGAACTCCCTTTGAAAGGAGCTATGACTTTATGGTTTAGGGACCAGGCCAACTTCTCTTGCAGTGGGAAGTCTAAGCTGTGGGTTTCACTGCTATCTTGTTAATTGGAAAGATCTGATGAGGAAAAAAGTAACTGGCTTGCTGGGGGGACAGATCTTTGTGGGATTTTATGCTGTTCTCCTGAAATCAGTGATATAAATGAGCCATACATGTGCCCAGGTAGTGTTGTGTTTCCTGACGTGTCCTTTACCTGCTTTTTCAGTTGCTGCATGTCACGTGCCTTCTGTTCTGCTGTAATACAACAGCTTTGCATCTTGCCGCCTGTATGACTCCCACTCCCTATTCTGCATGATCTGTTGAATGTACTTATTGTGCATCCAGGAAAAGCTGAAGTAGATGTTGATGGTTTTTGCTTTTTGTTTTTTCCCCTGTCCCTTCTTCTCTTGACAGTTTTTTATCATGCTGTTAATTATATTTCTGTTGGAGCTCACTGTTGTGATTCTGTTCTTCGTCTACACCGACAAGGTAAGTCAGATTCTTCATTTTTCTTTCCCCTTCAGCAAATTTTTATGCCCCTTTTCCCTATAAATAAATCATGAATCACTTGGCTTGGTATGCACGTCATGCTTCTGTCTTCCTTGAGACACCCCTCTCAGAAGCAGCACACTCTGAATGCATAAACAGCCTGGCAGGACTGGGCTCTCTTGCTTGCTCAAGTGTACAACTCAAGGTCACAGATACTGCCAAGTGTATCTGCCGTTCAAAAAAAACCACCAAAAACCCCCACAAAAATGCAAATAAGCCAGTGAGCCTTACTAGGAACATGGAGGAAGAGACACCCATTAGAACGCGTAGGATTTTTAAAACATATGTTTACAATTTCAGAGCCGCGTTAATGTTGTTACAAAGGTAACCTACAAAGGCACACAGTTCATGATATTTCCAAGTTTGCTTCTTGCAGCGCATGTGTACTTAGATTCTAGTGGAAAGCAAGGTAAACGTATGAAAGATTAATAAAGCTTTTGTTTGTGGTTTCAAATTTTACTTAGGTTTGACCTTTGTTCCTGTGCTCACTTGGTATTTCTGTTGCAAGGGCAAGATTGCCTGTCTTAATTATCTTTATCCTTAAAATATTTTTTCTAAAAAACAAAAAAAAAATCTTACATGAATAAACCCCAAATAAGGGCACAATTGTGCATTACTTGTCTGTTCAATCAGAATTGTCAAACAAAGTCTCTTACAACTGAAGACTAAGGGAGCTTGAAGATCACAGGGTAGGTGGCAAAATTTTGCCATGAATTAACAGTCATCAGGTACGTGGCCAATAAACAGCTTCTTCTGGAATGGAAAGATAAAAGACAAAAAAATAAATAAAAATTAAGCATAACTACATGAAATACCAAAATAAAATGAAGCTTAACAGCTTAACAGACATAGTTATATTCAGTATGTTTAGCAATAAGCTGGATGAGGAGTGGATAAGATGTCAACATTACTTTCTAGAAAGGCTCTGAATTAATTGATGACCACTGTGAGTGATTGTCAGGTGCGCTTCTGAAGGGCTGAGAAGAGCGAGGTTGCCAGATGGCATGCTGTAGCTGGAACATAGAATTAACTTGCAAGGTAATTAAAGTAGAAGGGGCAATTTAAAACTACTTGTATGCATTACTGGATTCTGAATTACTTCGAACCTCTTGGGAGAAAGATCTGCGTGTCATACATGACAGCTTAATAAAGGCATCTACTTAATGTGCAATGGGCCTCCAAAACCCAAATACAACACTTGGTGTGTATTTAGAAAGGGAATCAGTTAGAAAATCATGTCATTGTATAAATTGATGGATTTGCCTCACTGTGAATTTAATATTGAGTTTTGGTTACTTCATTTCAGCGAAGGGTAACGGAAACAATTAGAAGGGCTGGAAAGGTGGGAGAGAGCAGTCATGAAGAGGAATTATGGAGACTAGCTGATTCAGTTTGGGAAAGGAAAGAGATCCTCTGCTTAAGAGATCTTAAGATGAGAATTTATAGCAGTTTCTAAAATAATGACATACTAAAGACCTGTCCTGAACACAGAAGAAATCCTTGAAAATATTAAGGAGTAGGTTTAAAAGATCAGTGTTTCTTATGCTCCATGTCATCATTCTGTAGAATTCCCTGTTACTGGCTGTTGTTGAGTCTGGTGGCTCAATAAATGTGTGGGTATGGGGGAAAGAAAAAAAAACAGTGAAACGTTTTTATTCATCAAGCAATGAGCGCTGTTAAGTTGACAAGTGTGTCACGGAGAATGTTGGTCCTCGCTCTTCAGAGGTAAAAATAGTGAGAAAGCATCAGGGAGGATTCCCTGCCTCCTTCAGCCTCTCGGTTTGCAGTGGGTTTTATTTGTTCTCAATAAAGAGAACAGGAAATTTAACTTTCCTCTGAGTCACATACTGTGGGTTGATGCAGGAGGCACACTGCAGTTGTCTCTGAGACCAAAACAGAGTCTAACTTATGGGCTCCAGTTCCAGTGCAGTTTTACTGAGTTAAGAAATTGCTGTAGTCTGTGTATTGTGCATGATCAAATTTGAGGCTCTTAATATTCCTGTATGACTTTAAATCCGTGGTCTTACGCTGAGGAAATCAATAGCTTGTCTCTGTGTTACATTTACAGTCCTGCCTACAGAATAAATAAACCAACAGCAGCCTAAGGCTAATATTTTTGTACAGCATGCTTAGAATTTGTGTGCTGGCTTTCCTGATGTGAAGAACAGTATTGCGCGTGTGCTGGTGCGGCGAAGTAGCTAACCTAGACAAGTCTACCACAGTAATTCGGTTAATGCAGTTCCTTGGAAAATCAGCGAAGGAACAATCTACGCTAATACTTGCACATCAGAACAAAGTAATGTTAATTCTGTGTGCGAAAGCAGAACAGGGCTCTGCAGATTCAGACTTGGAAGGCTCCTGTATCATTCATTCCTATATATGTGTATAAATTCAGCTGTTGTTTCACATACCTGATAGCCTTCTATTAATTAGGAGTGTATGTACGTGTAAAGTTCTTCCCAGGGTAAAATGGGGGACAATCATTATTTTCTGTTTCTGGCCTGAGTAGAGGTTGAATAATTGATTCCCTGGCAGTTTTCACTTACTCCTACTTTGTCAGGGAAGGATTTTGGAGTGGATCCTTCATCCCTTGCTGCAGAGTTTAATCAATACTCTCCCTGAAGCAGGGCGGTGTACTACCCTATTTAGGTGGAGAAGCAGGAGCAAAGAGAGTTGCCCGAGACTCTGCAGGCAGCTGGGGCCATTTCTAAATTTAGAGTTCTTGGTGTTTTGGCTGATGGCAAGGGATTTGAGAGACTGAGCTGTGCTGACAGCAGGGCTGAGTATTGCAGCTGACTTAATAGCATTCCTCTAGTGAATGATGTCCATTTTGTTCCTTCTGCTGTAGAACTGGGAACAGTAGCAAGCTGGTGCTTGCACCACAGCATCGGCCACAGGGTGAATGTGCGTCCAGGTGCACGTGGACACAGCGCGTGGGCTCCTGAGCTGTGAAGCAGTCTCTCTGTGTCCATTTCTGGGACTATCGCTTTATTAGCGTGTTAGTTATTAAAAAACATCAAGACAAAAATTCTTTACAGCCATTCACAGATTGGTTTTTGGCATAGTGCTTCTATTCTTTTGCTGTGGAAGAGCACGCAGCTCTGGAGGTGGACAGGACAGGCTGCTGAGACTCAAGGCAGCCTAGACTGACCCATTCTCCTTCGTCAGCTTGGGAGAAGCCCAAAAATTGCCTCTCGTCTCGTTCTCGTGAATTGGCGCAAGCCTCTCCGAGCTTTTAATCAGCTAACTTGCTCTAGAATGTCACCTTCCCGTTTCTTGATGGAGAATTGTTTGTCTTGATCTCATAAGATAAATGCTGCCCTGGACTTTATAACTCTTTCTCTGAACTGGCTCTGCAGTCTGATGCTGTAAAGAGAGAGGGACTTGGAGAAACTTTGGGAATACATAGTGCAGGAAGGAAAAGAGATAATGCCTTGTTTCTTGGAGCTGCACTGGGGATCTCTTCGGCAGGGCCTGAGCTCACACCTTGTTCACTGTTCCTCCAGCTGTCCTGGTATGAATCCCTTGAGTTCTGCAGAAGTGAAGTGTGGGCTGTGTGGGAATAGGATGAGAAAATGCATTCCTACAGGACGGTTGCCAGGAAAAATATTTAGCACTTTTATTTTGTCCTGGCTGTTCCCAAAGCAGCAGAGTGACTGGTTCATAGGCTGTCTCCAGCAAAAAGTGGGCACCTGAGGGACTTGGGAGCTCGTGTTTGCGCATGTTCGTATGCAAGTTCCCAAAGTGCAGCTTGCCTTTTTTTTTTCTTGACGGCAGAAATATCAGTCCAAGAGATGTGGGCATTGAATGGAGTTTGTGTGATTACGAGAACTAAGACAGGCTGTTATCACTCTGAGCGCACTATTTTTTCAGGCTAAATTTATGCCCCAGTTTGAAGCAGTTCAAACACCAGTGACATGGCTGGAGTCACGTGAATGGTTACGTGTTTAAGCTGTAGCTTGAATATTCTCTTTTAATATGTTTTATTTTGATTCTATTAATACAGACCTCGACATTTTTATAAGTTGATCATGTGGGACTCTATATGTATTTAGAAGAGATCCATGGAGTACTGATAAGGTTAACCTTAATTTTATTGTGATAAAGAGAAAGCAGCAGGGCTCTATCCTGTCAGAGGCTGGATACTTGCTATATTTCTCAACTTAGCATAGTCTTGGACCAGTTCTAACTTGTATAATCCTTCTGGTTTTAGCATCTGTATTTATTTTTACTCTGATGATTCTCCTGGAGGCACAGAAATAAAAGTCCATATTTACTTTTTTGCAGCTGCAATACATTATTTTTTTCAGTAGGTTTGTTTGTTCAGATGTCTGCATTTTTTCTGATCTATGAGCAGAGCTATGGTGCTGCCATTTAATGCCCGCAAATGGAAGAACGTAACTAAACTACCATAATGTGCTTTTTTTTTCTCTTTTCTTTTTCAAATGTCAAGTTCAGTTTAAGGAACAAAAGCACTGAAGGATCACTGACTATGATATTTGATTATGGGAGCAGTTACTGCTATTGGCAACTCAAAGTTAAGACCAGAATTTTCAGTAAAGATTAGGCCATTAACTCACTTGGTGTCCCTGCGAAAATTACAGCCTGAATTCCATGCCTGCTTAGCTGTGTTGAAAATGGCCCACAGAATGGTAGAGAACTGAAAAATAATGACTACTGCTTTTCATGTGATGTGTGAAAATGCTCTTGTTTTCCATGTCACAGTAAATTGCAATGAGTACCTCTTTAGCTTTTAGTGCTAGCTTATAAATAGTATGGTTTCTAGATTGATGCATTTCTTGCTTTGTTTCTCAAAACATTTCACAAATTATTGTAATTCCTGATTGATATTTTGCCTGGTCCCATGCAGATTATAGACAGCAAACTGGAATGTGGTGGGTATGATTTCAAGTATAGCTCCATTCTCACAACCTCTTTGCTGTTTGGCTTTAAAGACAAAGTAGAAGAACTGAATCTCTCCCACCTTCTGCGCTCGTGAGCGGTTGCTCACAGAAATGACCTGATGCTGCTGAGCCACTCACCAATATGAGAAGGGGTTCACAATCAAACTGAAGAAATTATTCATACAGAAAGTTTAGTTCAAAACTGTCGCAGAAACTGGTGTTCTTGTTGAACTTCAGCCTGGCTTAAAAGTTTTCCATGTTTGTCTCTGATCAAGCTTCAGTGGAGCAGGCCGTCTGCTCAGATAACAAAATGCTTCACGTTCCTAGTCAGCCTAGCATGCAGGGCTACCCAAGGCGCACACAGAGAAGACCCTAGTCGTTTTGAAAATGGAGTGATGGAGGCTAAAGTGAACAGACAAGATCATCCAAATGGTACACAGCTTTACAGATGGTCCTGAGTTACTGGGAAACAATGGACTTTGGAAAGTCCTGCCAAAACTGGCAGAGTGGTCGTTCTGTGCCACCCTTGAGTCAGATGGCCTGCCTTTTCTACTAGTGTTTCTTCATCAGCATTTGAGTTTGCCCACCCCATCCCATTGTCATGTGTTTTAAAACTTTTTACTGTTGAAACTTTAGAGTGGTGGTAGAAGTACCGTGTCCTGTACCCTTCTTTGCCACAGTGAACATAGCCCTTCCTGCTGCTGTGCAAGGCTGGGAGAATTTCAGAACGATATCTGTGTGGGTAGTATCAGTGTTTCATGGCATGCAGAAGGCTCTCAGGAGGACAAGGCCATTTTTTTTGCTGTTTCTGTGGTATTTCTGTGGGGTTGTGCTGCGTTAACGTAACATGTTTCAGAGCATGCAAGTCCCTGCACGTTTGTGCAATGGTTTCTGATCAGCCCGTGTGTTAGTGCTTTATTTTTCAGTTAGATCTCTGTTTGGTTTGTTTTTAAACAGCTCTCCACACATGGAGCAGTTCCTGGCATGTGGCATCTCTCCGGCAGTGTTCTGAGTTAAGGTTTTGCAAAAGCGCTGACATAGCAAAAAGCTTTTTCTCAGATAAACAGCAGCAGCATCGCATGTGGATGTGGAGGAATCTATTGATTGTCTCCTGGATTGCGCTGTGGTTACTGCTCTGTGAGGGTGATGCGTTAGCCCTGGCCAAGTATTTTATTTCTCTAATGCAAAATAATGTTATATAAATAGTGATATAAAATAAGACAAGACAGAAGTGTCTCTGTGGTTTATTTTTCTTGGTAATAAGCTCAATTTTAACTAGTTCATTAGCATTTCAGTACTGGTGCCACACAGTAGGGAGTTGCAGAAATCTCATAAAAATAATTTAATTACAACCAATTCCTTTTGGCTTCTTTTCAGCAAAGCATTCAGGCATAGGTTTAAATATGTCCCTATTCAGCAGATAACTTAAGTGCATGCTTAAATCCATCTGATTGACTTAATCATATACCGAAGTCTTGTCAAAGTTGAAATGCACCTTTTGTGTCTTTCCTTTAAAAGAAATACTGCTAGGGAAATGCTAATGACAGCGAAAAATTCTGGAGATCGTAAAGATGCATTCCGTCCTTCACTCCATAGGGAACTTAGTAAAAAATAATGAATGTTTGCTTTAAAGCATTATTGGTTATCTTTTTCTATTTGTTCTGAACAGCTTTCCATTTAGTATCTTGAACTCCAACACATTGGTTTAACCTTCTTTTAGGCAAGAGGAGATGAGGAGGATGGAATTTATTGGCCTGTGTGGCTGAAAAAAGCAGACACACCAAAGGAAATCCCAATAGTTTCACCAATTCATTTGTCAAAGGAGAATTGCATTGAAAGTGCACCTCCAAAATGCTATTAACAGGCTTGCTGAAGGATAGCAAAGTATTGATGAAAAGAATTAAGTGCATGCTCAGAAATAGGTGTTATTTAGGAACAATAACTGCAGATAAAATGCATTACGGTTCCCTGCTGGGAACTCTTGATCAATGGTTGATCAAGGCCTAATTGATTCCTTGAATAAAGCGTTAGCAGGGGAATGGGTGTGGGGAAAGGAAAATCAAACTTTCCTAAATTAAGCTCCATGCCTAAAACAAATACTCTTTGTAAAGATTAGATAATGCAGCTGCCTGTCAGCTCTTTATGCCACGTATCTTCCTATTTTGGCTGAGTCCAGAAATGAAGATGAATGTAGGCATCTCATCCTAATCACTATGGATTTTTGTTCATATTGCAATGAGTACAGTGGTTTTCAGGTTGTCCTGCTGCACAGTTTGGAATAGTGCTTTTTCCTCCGGAGAAATCCAGGTCCGACCTCCAGCCTGGCTTACTGGGAGATTAATTTCCAGAGCTGTACAGATGAATCAAACACAGCTGCTGCTTCCATTATGGCTGGCTTAAAGCCAGCCAGATCTATCTTTTATTTCCTGACATCACTCAATTCATCTGAGGGTCTCCTGATAAATATTTGGCGATGGATCAGTTAGCCTACAACAGAGAAAGATTTATCTGGGCTTCCTTCTTGCTGGCTTGTAATCCCTAATTCGAGGTTAACTCATAATCTCAGGAGCATGTCAGAGTATATCTTTGTTGTGGGAGTACTTTTACTGATGATTTGTTTCCCGTGCCTGTGTCTCACGTTTCAGGTTTCGTAGTAGACGAAATACAAGTGGTGCAGGTCTTCAGCCAGCCTCTCCAAAGGAAAGTTCTAGAATACAGTTAATGGTGGTTATTAAGTGCATTGCACAACTGCATGCTTTTTGTCCAGGCATCTTAAAGGAGTTACAAGTGGTGAGTAAATAGTTCAGCTCTGCTTTTGCTGACTGGGAGAAGTGATGTTGAAGGCTAAATCCTGAAGGTGCGGTGTCTCCTGGGAAATGCTTAGTGCTTTGATGTCTGAATGAATGTGATGGGGCCTTGCTATTCCAGAGGACAAGATTTTAAGTGACTCATCTGTGATCTAATAAGAAGCCATTTCAACATCTAGGTGGATCAGGAACTGAATGCATGCTGGTATTCAGTGCGGAGAGAGCTCATGGGAACGGCACTGTTTTACGTACACCTGGTCAACAGTAGTTTTAGCTGGTGACTGAACCCCAATTTTGCATCTGTTCTAGCTGCTGGTACACATTTTATACAATTTTATTTGCGAAAGGGAAGAATAGCAGAAAGAGAATATTTTAGAAAAAGGATAAAATAATTAAAGCAGCTTTAGACATTTAAAGGCAGACAACACCAAATGCAGAGGAAGGACTGAGGTCATATATTGAAACAGACAGCACATTTTTAATTCATTCTACAGACATTTTTTGATGTGTCATGATGTATTTCAGACAACATTAGAAAATTACAGTAAACTAAATGTTTAACATTTTTTACATATACAAAACGAGAAGGGAAGATGACTTTTTGTGTTACCAGACTGTAAGCAAGCCAATAGCGTACAGTCCTCGTCTTGGACTTGTCAGCTGCAATCGAAGAGTATTAGGGTGAGTAGATCACTTTGTTAGGTATAATTTGCAGCTGAAGTTCTTTCAACTCCTTCCTTTTATTTAACTCAGCAATGGTATACACAAAATGACTTCTAGTTTAAATGAGGAAAGACAGATCTGTTGTTGATCAGTAGCACTAAACCATTACTGGTTCTGGGTTCTCTTAGGGTGGGAGTGTGTTGACTTAATTCCACGTATTCGTTAATTCCAGAAATCGTGTTCAGGTGCTTTATATTACCCTATATTACCCAAATTCCATGATACGTACAAGACATCCACTGTATAGCATAGCTTCTCATTGGAAATATTGCTGCACTGCAAGACGGTGTTGCCTTTCCGGCTGGTAATTGAGACTTGAATCCTTGCTGTGAAGTTCAGGCGTAGGAAGGAGGTTCAGCAAGTGTTCTACACACCAGCTCTTGTACCTTTTGAAATATATTCCCAAACTTACAAAACCAACATTATAAATGGTGATTACCAGTCAATGGTAATCAATACCCGCTTGCTCTTTTACTGTCCGTGCCAGTAAAACGGTAACCAGGTGTATCTGAAATCATCTTTAATTATTCGGGATCTTGGACTCCCTGAATCTTTTTACAGATGAGCACCAAAATCAATGATTGACTTGACAATAGGAAATGACTGAGCTGGAATAGAGAGAGAAGTAGATTTTGTGTAAAGGGATAGATCTTAACAGGAACCAGAGAGAGAATCTCATTTTACAGTTTCTGAGTGCACGTATTTCCTGCTTGAAGCTTTCAATGCCTCTGATAATTTGAATGATGATAGTACAACACAATTTTGCTACGGTGTCCTGGCTTTAGCAGTGAATGAGGCACGTGCAGAGATGGTTTTAACCACGGCACTATCTTAGTTCAGTTTGTTGTACTGCAGTTCCTTTGCGTACCCTCTTCTGTGCCCTTAAATTGCAGGCAGGCATCCTTGTGAACGGAGAATTCTCATATATGTTCAGTTCGTTTATGTTGAAACCCATTCATCTACTTACACTCCCCCTCTTGCTACTAATTGTATTTGATACCATTTGTTAATGAGTTTTGTCTGTGATAGATTACCGAATTATTATACAACAATATATGTTTTTATTTTCTTGCTTGCTCCATTTTGTACTTTGCTGCCGTAAGCCAAGGATGTTGTTGCTCTGCCAGACGATTTTGCCATCTGCACCTTGCCACTCTGAACCACGGGAAAGCAGAACAATACATGTCATCATCTTCAGCTGTGCTGTTGTTGCCTCTGTGGACAAAGTCCTAACCTCAGCATTTAGGAAACCTTTACAGATGTCACCTTGAAGTGCAAACTGAATTGCATGTTAAAAAATGGTAAATTATGTAAACAAAGCAAAATGGAAAAGATTCAAAAGATCATTTGGAGATATTTAAGACAACAACTATAAAGTCTTTCTCTGGAGAATAATGAAAATGGGAAGTCCTGAAGCACAGCAGAGAAAAAGACTTTGATTCAAAACCAGATGTTTGTTAGATTTATCACACAAGACATTTAGTTTTCCGTTTGAAAATTCAGGACCAAAGGAGTTGCAATAAGATTTGAATTGATCAAAATTGTTGAAAGGATATTTAAAAGCTGTGAAGAGAGTCAACATCACTCTCTATACAAACCCACACGCACAAGAAAACATCCTGCAGACTTCTTTCAGGTCCACCTTTTTCTCAATGAATAGAGAATGCATTGTCAGTGGCGGAAAAGCAGCTGAATACATTCAAACAAAGAGAAGCAATGGTTTTTTCAAGGTCACATAGCTTGGGGAAAAAAAAGAAATTTATTTTCTTTTGGGGACTCTGAAGAAAGCAGGAGGAGAATGCGTTGCATACCTTGAAGTGTGTTGAGATCAGACTGGTATTTAAGTAAATGTCAGTGGAGTGCCCTTGCTGCTGCCATCGCCACTGGTGGCCATTTAGTGGCCAAGTGTGGCTTCCCATAGCTGGGTGTTCTCAATGGAAGCCTGGTTCGTGCTGTCTTTGACACTGATTTACGTACAAGTGGCAGAGGCAGCTCTTTCATAATGACCGTTGTTATCGCAGAAGAGCAATGAGCGATGAGGATTGCTTTTCCGATTGCCTATCATAAGTTCTCTCTCTTTCAACTGTATTCATGTAGGTGTCAGTTTTTGTGTGAGAGCATCAGCGAGAGACGATTAGATGAGTAAGGCTAGGACACTGGAATGGCTTTCTGCTGCGGGATATCACAGTTTTGCCGTATCCATTTTAAGCCATTCAGGGGTTTAGTTACATGATACAATATCAGATGTCAGCACAGAATGAATTCACAAGTTACTGCTTTCTGTATGGTAGAATCCTGGCCCCAGTGAAATCAGTGGGAGCCGCGTGTTATCTTCCGTGGAGCCAAGCTATTATCCTTAATTCTAGCATTTTTGAAATCTCCTTCCCACATCCCTACACGGTCATCCAAATAGTGCTCACTTGAGAGGGAGAGATGTCGTATTACCATGCTATAGGAGATTCCACTCCATGGCAACTGCAATAATTGGGGAGCTTTGTTCTCGGTATATCTTAAGCTTACAATGCAGAATGTGTGGGAGGCTGCTGCCTGCTAAGAAATTGGTTGAACTCTGGCTGCAGAAACCCCATGCATTTCCAAGAGAAACAAAATTAATGAAATCTAGATTACTCTGGATATTTGTTTCCTGATCTCTGCTGTGGTAACTTGGCTTCGCCATCCATGTTCTCCGTGACTGTCCAGCACACTTGCTGTGGAACAGAACCACAGAACTATTTAGGTTGGAAGGGACCTCTTGAGACCAGGTAGTCCAACCCCCTCCCCCAGCAGGAACAGCTAGAGCAGGCTGCCCAGGACTGTGTCTGGTGGGATTTTGAGTATCTTCACAGATGGAGACTTCACAATCTCTCTTGGCAACCTGTTGCAGAGTTTGACCACCCTCACAGTAAGCAAGTGTTTTCTTGCGTTCAGATTGAATGTCCTGCTTTTTAAATTGTGATTAATTAATTGCCTCTTGAAATCTCAGTGGGCACTGAGAAGAGTTCGACTCCCCCTTCTTCATTCCTTCCCATCAGTTATTTATACACATTGATAAGAACCCCTCTGAATCTTCTTTTCTCAAAATCTGAGCAGTCCTGTCTCTCTCGGTCTGTCCTCATGTGAAACATGCTCTAGTCAAATCATCTTTACAGCCCTGTGCAGGAGTCACCCCAGTGAGTCGATTTCTTTCTTGTACCGGGGAGCCCAGAACTGGACACAGATATGGCCTCACCAGTGCTGAGTACAGAGGAAGGATCACACGCTGTGACATGCTAGCAGTGCTCCTCCGAAGTGCAGCCCAGGATACTGTTGGCGGCCTTTGCTACAAGAGTGCATTTCTGACTCATAGTCAACTTAATGCCCACCAAGGCCTTTCTCTGCAGAGCTACAGGAGTCAAAAGCCATACTAAAGGCAAGGTAAACAACATCCACTGCTCCCCCCTCATCCACAGAGCTAGTTGCCGTATTGTGGAAAGCTATCATGTTACTTAAGCATGATTTCCCCTTCGTAAATCCGTTCTGACTACTCCCAGTCATCTTCTTGTCCGTCATGTGTTTGGAAATGGTTTCCCGGACTAGTTGCTCCATCACCTTCCCAGGGGTTGAGGTGAGAGCGACCGACCTGTAGCTCCTGGATCTTCCTTATTGCCCGATGTTGAAGATAAAGAGTGGGGTTTGCTCTCTTCCAGTGCTCAAGAGCTCCTCAGTGTCTTCTAGTGGGACGGAGGGTCCTCGCTTGTCTTGTATGGTGTTGCCGTTTCTTGTCCAGCACTTCCAACCACTGTGCTGGAAAAAAACCAGCCCCGCTGCTGACTGGCAGGGCACTATATATCTAAAGCAGACGAAATGTGTATCTGTTGCGCTCCCATTTCAACTTTTTATTTCCTCATTCAGGGTACCTTCTGCATCCAGTCACCAGTTTTCACAAAAATTCTGGAAATTGGGTGTATCTGAAATCCATGTGTCTACCAACCATTTGACTTCTTTTTTTTTTGCTTTATAATTATTTGTTGAAGGAGTATAATGGCAAAAACTTTCCAATGACAAAATGCTCCCGGTGGTGGGTGCCATAGGTTTGCAGTGATTAAATAAAAGGAGAATTAAAGGAGAGTTAAAGGCGAATATGCGAGTTAAGGCTTTTCCTCAGTGATACTTATTGGAATGAGTGCTTTTCCAATTAGCCTTTCACTGTCATTTATTTGAAATTACTTTTTTTTAATACTTGCTTTGAATTCCTGGAGTGTGCCTGATAGCCAACCGCTAAGGGAGCAGCATGGAGAGACCTCATTCCACATTCAGCTGGACTTCCTAAGGATTTAATATGTCCCTTTTCCACACACTCGTTTATTAGATTTTGTGATTGGGTATGGTTATATTTTTGTATTCATAAGGATCAGCTAGTGCTGTGTATGGTAAAATGGAGAACGTGGCTTTTTGCTTCCACATCTTTGGTGAGGCCACGCAGATTCCATAGGAGTTGGATTCTGGTTTCCTCGGGCTTGAGCTCCTTGCTCCTAGGCAGCTCCTAACGCATTCCTTAGACACCACAGAACTGTCAGCATTGCTGCGTGGCTCTTTGAGGAGATTAAATGAGGCTCTGAGATGCAAAACTACGCTCCTGCTTGATCTAGGAAATACAAAGGCACTTTTCTGATCTGAAGGCCTTCCTCCACCCATTCCAGACACGTTTTGAGCAATGTTCTGCTGGAGTAGCTGGCCATTTGGAATAGACCTGTTTGCTGTGTGCCTGAAAGACCTATAGTCTTCGCTGTGAGGCTGGGGCGACGCTGTAGAGAGGCTTGTGGCGTGTCCTGCTGTGAATTTGCCTGTATATGGTCCTGTTTAGCAGAGAGATGCTAACGGTCAGGTTTGGAGGACTAGTGAACCCTTTCCACATGCCCTTATGAAACAATTTCAATGCAAATGAGCAGCATGATATTTTAAATCACCATTTCACAGACCATGTGTTTATTTCTGGTCTCAGTAGATGCCGTGCAGAGTTACAGCCTGTAAGGGTCACTCAGTAAGTCCTTATCTATTCCACAGCTTTTATGTTTAAAGTTGATACATCTCATTAATCTCCTTTTTTTTTTAATAGCACATTAGATTCAAGTATTCCAATATCACTCTTTCTCAAGATTTTCCATGCAATCCTTTCTAGAGGAGATTAATTTATCAGAAAGGTGTTAAGGAGTCCTGTTCTATACCAAATCTTGTGAAGAGCGGCACATTCGGGGAGCGAGAAGCAAAGCTGATGAGGGCACAAAATGTACTACCTGAAGCGTGTTTCTTGAGTCACACAATTAGTCTCTTTCTCCTCGAAGACTGTTTGCCTCATTCGGCTTAACATCATGAATCCACAATTTAAACAGCGTGAATTAAGAGGATCGAGTTTCTGATCTCTGAAAGCTTGCAATACCCTGCTTACTCTAATCTTCCAAGAGAAGAGGACGTTGAGATGTCCCCATGTCAATTCTGAACTTGCTGATCACTTTGCCTTCTGTCATTGTAAAAATTATCCGGTGGGAATTTTAGGTTGCATGCAGACAGCTTGTGTTCTGATTGAAAAGAGTTAGGTGGAGTTAAGTAGGCAAGAATTCGACACTTGTGACAGAGGTTGCTCTTGTGCAAATTGTAGGTGCTCTTTTAAGTGGTGGTGGTGGAATCTGATAAAGAGAAAAATTAATGCTAAAGCAGAATGAGACTTAACGGACATTTACTGCATACTGCATAGTAAAAATGTGTTTTTAATCCAGAGTGATTGGCTGTTTCTCCCTTGTTGACCCACTTTGAGATAATTTAGAGAAACTTGCCGTTTGACACTTCATAAAAATCAGACCTGCTAGACTGTGAAGTGGGATGCCTCGAATCCCTTCTCGTGTCTGCAAGTCATCTCCGAGGTGGAGTGACACCGAACAGCAGGACAGTGGTGGGACGTGGTTCAGTGCACTGCCTACCACAGCAGCACGCTTTAAAAGGGAGTGATTCCTTGGGTGAGGATGAATCTTAACATTCCCTTTTTTGTGTCCTGTGACCACGGTGCTGAGCCTCTCTCATACTCCATTTGGAATGTGGTTGTGCATGGAGCGTAAAGATGCATTCATATTAGCAAGCATATAGGTTTGGATCACATCCTTTAGTTTCTCAGGAACTAGCAGCTCACCTGGTCCTCCATTTCAAGCTGAAATGGAAGGATAAATCAAACAAGTCTTTCATCTCAGCAGAATTTTATAAAAGTGAGTGGGGGATGAAAGGTGAATTGCACTTTATAAAGTAGGAAATTAAATTGTCCTTCCATCCTCTAACTCAAAAATCCAGGAAAAGTCAGGAGATGTTCCTTGCTTTCTGGATGTACCAATATCCACCCCGGGTCTGGGCTGGCTCGGACCATACAGGAAGGGCTTTAGGATTTGGGAGGGGTGGCTGGGTGGGTCTTTTCCTGCACATGAAGCTATTTCTTGTAAGAAGTACGTATGGCACCTAAAAGTGAATTTGTTGATTTGCAACAAGAGAAGAAAGGCCTAGACTGATGCCGCAGTGCTGGGTGGCTTCACCTCCCCTGCAGGGTCATCTTTTACAGTTCTTACCAGGGATGATTTCCCTTTTCTGACCTCTACAGTCAGCGACTGGGGTAGCAGCAGTAGGTGGGGGGAAAGTGAAGGTTTTTTCTCTAGTTTTTTTGGTTTTTTTCTTTTCCTTACTGCTTTTTTCTCAGGGAGCATGGGCTGGAATTGAGTGAGAGGCTATACTCTGTGCCAGAAATGAATACGTTGGTTGGTCCCCAAGCTGTGAGTGACGTTTGTCACTCAACGTTACGCAGACTGGGGCAGAAATGGCTGTTCAGGGTTCTCCTGGCAGCATTTGTTCTCTGGCTGTTGCTCTGGCCTAAGGAACGCAGTCTGATGGCATGAGTAATTTAATGCGATGGAAAGCTAGCCCCCAGTGAAAGGCATGATGAGGGAGATGCTTTACTTATCCCCCCATTAGTCCTGAGCAGGCTTGCTCATGAATCCTGTAGCCTTGGCAGCAAGAGAACCTCCTTTTGCTTTGCTATCTGCAAGGAAATGAATTACACCAGCGCAGAAATTCATGGATGCTGAATACTGCAATTAATTGTGTTAGAATCTCTTTATATATTTAGTTTGGGAAGAGGAAGGAAGGAGAAGCTTATCACCAACTATGAGTCTGAAGCCACAAATCTCGCACAGCTTTCACTTTGAGATAAAAATGAATCTGTAAGGAATCCAAGAACCCTTAGTTTATTTTATATATTGTAAGAATGAGAAATGATGAAGGCAGTAATGTAAAGTAGTGTTAACATCACAATCCCCATATTGAATTGATTAACACGGAGAAAACACATTAGTAGCTTTTTATTACTAGTCTGGCATTTATTGGAACAGAACTGAAATGTGAATGGCAGAACTTTATAAATCTCAGCTCGTATGTGGTGGCCTAAACGCTGTCTGAAAATGTTTTTAAAAAAAAATAGTCCAGACTTTGAACCCTGCCAATTTTTCCCATTTAATCTTTCATTTGTACATATTAAGCAGGTGATTGTATTGCAAATGAGCAGTTGGATGTAAAGCTGTATGTATTGGATGTGCAGATTTTCTCTTTTTATGGCCAAAACAGGTGCATGTAAATGTCTCATCAGCACACCCATTAAGTTCCTAGTGGTAAATTTAGCCACAAGCATTCGAAAGGTGCTCACTTTGCATGTAATTTTGATCTAAATAAAGTAGCAGGTTTATTTAAAATGCATTACATTTGCCTTATTTAATATTCTTAATCTCATATATTCTTATTCATTATGTATATATTTAAAAAAATGAGAAAGTCACAGAAGTACCCACACAGCTCAAAGAGGTGAGGATACTTGTTCTAAAATAGGTAAAATCTGGCTTAGCCACCGGCCAGTCATTTCATGAACGTTGTTCGAGTGAACTTAGAAATAACCTCACTGAAGTCAGAGAGCTTCTCCCAGACAGAGCCGCCTCTTTATCCTCTCTTTTTAAGTTGCACCGAATACTCCTAATTTTTCTTGCTGCCGCATCGTGCTAGCGCTGTAGGGAGCTGTGGTTCTTTTTCATCTTTCTTCTTCTTCTTCTTTCTTGTGGGCAGTGTCAATCCACTTGCAAACTGCAGCATGCTCACATCTGATTGAAGTGGAGGTTTCTTTGCCATGTGCTTACACAGACTTTACCATGTTAACTCTTGCTGTGGGACAGCCTTGCTCTGCCATAGGTGAGAAGATGCAGGGACTTCTGCTTGTGCATCGCCGACAACAGCGTTAGGACTTGTGTTTTCTTTGAGAGTTGCACTGGAGTCGCTTAATATGTGAAATTTTTTATCACATCTGTTCAAAATGGATGGCCAGAAATCATAATGGCTAGGTGAGGGGAATGATGGTGTGATAAATAAAGTACAGTAAGTAAAACCACTGCATGGAATTAAAAAGAAATATATTTGTGACTATCTGGCAAGTTGCGCTGAAGGGAGATGGCTACAAAGCACGAAGGAGGTTTTTCTTGATGGGATCAGATATATACAGGCCTCTGTATATGTAACAGACTTATGAGAAGTGTACTTGAATGCTGTTTGTTTGAAAACTATCTACTTGGTAGAGTTTGGGCTAACTATATACTAAATTCTTAAATATCAATGAAAACATAATCATCATCTTCCTACTGTTGCAACATGTCCTCAGCCAGAATTACAGGATTTGGCATGGTGAGGGATTAAACTGATAACAAATATCTGGGCTTCTCTGTTGTATTTCCCTTGCTTTGGCATGCTTTTATTTATTCCCTTCTCTTTCAGAGGATGGAGTTTTACTGCGCTCCGTCCTTACAATATCTCTGCAAATAAGAAGAAAACAGAAAACTTGTTACTTACACTTGTTCTTGAGTTTAGCTTGTATCTTCTTAGCCAAGTTTTAGACGATAATTTTAACAACTTCTAAAACCTCCTCTTAAATTGCCCATTAGGGAGCAGGGGGAAAGAAAAACTAATTTTTTTCCCTGTCTTTTTTTTTCCCCTGGCAAAATGCTCTTTTGTGGCAAAAGGGAGCACATTTTTCCACCCTCGTCCCTTCCTGTCTTGTTTCATTGCAAGTCACACCCCATTAGAATCTTAACATTTCTATCAATAAATGATTGATTTGCCAATGGTGATTTAAGTTTAAAATTACTTGCGAAAACTTAATGAAGCCTGCAAATCATGAATTAGATTTCAAAGAAATTATCTCTGACAGTTAAAACTACAGGGCCAAAGTAATTTCAAGGGTGGCATTTTTTTCTTCTCTATAAATTATGTATCAGGTCAAAACAGAGGTGGTTCTGCAGGAATTATTATTATTTTTATTTTTTATTATTTTATTTTTATTATTTTTAAAGCCAATTGCAATTTGTCTCTTGCTGTGGTAGCTTTATCTTACTGGTGTGTAGAGGAATGGGTGACATGCTTCTGCAGAAAAAAATCCATCTTTGCTGCAACCGGTCTGCTTCTTTCCGTTTGTTTGAGTGGCACTTTCTAATCCTGCTTCCCAACCTTGTGCCCTTGACAAAAACGACACTCTGAGGCTCTCAGCCACTGTATTTCTAAATGGGGTTAAGTTTTTATAACCCCAAGTGTTCTTTGCAGATTTGAACTGTCTTTTTTTGGCAACCCCTTTGCCTTGTAGGAGAGGGCGCCTGACGCTGGTTTGCAGTTTCATGAGGAAGATAATCCCTTTACTCAGAAGTGCACGTGGGGAATTTGCTGTTGCTTGGAGCGTATTCATTTAGGTAATTAGATTTGTGAAAGGTAATGAGAAGTTTCCTGTCCTACATTCGGAATATTTAATGCAATTTGGAACTAGTTGTAAATCTGTCTAAAATAACCAGAAGAACTGTAGTTATCCTATGGATTCTCTCATGTCTGTCTTTTCCCCCAAATCCAAGGACATAAGAGTAATCAAAACTATTTCAGTGTCTCCCCACCCCCCAAAAAAAGTGGGCGGTGTGGAGAGTACTTGTAATGCTTTAATAATTGTGCCTGTAGACTTTATTTAGATTTGGTGATTTTCTCTGAGCTGCGTGGTCACAGAGAGGTAGTCAGCATGTTTCTGAATGCTGTCAGTCTCCCGTTTGGTGATATATTTTACAGACTTAAACTAAAAAGATTTCCAGTACTGCTAAGAAACAAACAGGACTGGTATGCGTTGTTTAGATATAGGATAAACAGGTAATGCAAATTCTTCATCTCTCGGTTGTTTGAACTGACCCTGCACATGAACCATTTTTTTTCATCAAACTTTTGGTGCGTTTTTTCCATTATTAACATTTACGGTTTCAGAAATTGTGGGGTGTTTCAGACCTCACAGAGTTTTGGTGACAGTCATCCACTGAATACCCAGCTTCCACAGTTTTCCACTATTTGTTTCTGATTTGTTAAATGATTATTTTTTTTTCCCCATGTGCCTGCATAAGCTGTCTTGGTGGAAGGAAATTCAGCTCTGGCTGATTAGTCTAAGCATTGCTCTTGTCCTGTTTATGTTGTAGAAAGAGGTGAGTGCAATGGTTTCAGTAATTGAAACTTGTTTCAGTCCTCTTCAGGACTCGTTTAGTCCATGTATGCTGGGTGCCATTTTCATCTGCAAAGCTGCTTTATGCAAAATCCGAGCATCAGTTGGTTTTGTTTTGTGTGGTTCCAGCTGTTTCCAAGATGAGATTGTCTGTGGCACATTTATCTATCAACAAGTTGTTTGTGTACGTGATGAGGCATTCGCCTTTGCGAGATGGATACTGTTCTTTGTAGCTCAGCCTCTAGCTTACAGCACTTGTGATTCTTGACCGAATGCTTCTCTTACAGACTTCTGTGTGGATCTGGCTGTAAGGTCAGTTGTTACTGCTAATGTGAGGTTAGCAAAGAAATCATTACTGCTCAGTGAAATCTGTTCCCGGGGATGTGGCCTTTGCAGTGTCAGAACAATTGGAATCCAGTCCCGGTCTCGAGGCTTTCTGTACTGCTGCTGTGGTCCTCATTGTTTTAGCTGTACAAATCTCTTAGTGGTGCTAATGAGCTCTGAAGGACCCTTGTCTGTGTTGACAGCAGAAAGCACCGTCACATTTCTTCTTCAGCAGAGCATTTTACACTTGCCTGTTCGTGTTTGGTGGTCACGTAGCCAGTTTCTCAAAGCCTTTTGCCCTTCACATACACTCTGACTCCAATGGTATTTATGCACCAGATTCTGTCTCTGATTTCTGAGTTTTTCCGCCAGCCAGAGTTGTTGCCACAACTTTTGACACAACACAGTTTGAGAGTTGTGGCTTTTTTTCGTTGTAAATACGCTGCAGCACTTCCAGCGCTTCCAGTGATGCTGGCTGTGTTTCACCATTGTTAGTTGATGACTTCCAAATCTTCCAGAATCTGGAGTTATGGACTCTGACCACTGACCTGAGTAGCACTGAGAAGAGTATTTCATGTATGTATGTCCCAAAGCAATACTAGATTGGATAGATTCTTCTGAAATTACATGGTCATTATGGTTTCTGTGCTAATTACAAAGTGATTGTAAGTGGAGCCACTGGCTTTTCTTTTTGCTCTGTTTGTCTTCACAGATGTGATGGCAAAAATTTCAGCAACACTATGTCTAGAAGTTTAGCAGTAGGGGAAAAAACCTGATACAGTTAACTTTCTTTTCTGTTTTGGAAAAGATATTACAGATAAAGAAACTTTTATCACAGATACAGAGACTCTAATAATTTTTTTATTATTGCATTTTCCAGCAGTCACACCCAAGAAAGGTGGAAGTTGGCATAGCAAAGACTTCCCCAACTGTTGTGGTCCAACTGTGTTGCAGAGTTGCAAGTAGCTCTCGTGTGACCGCTGGAGAGCTGGCTTCTGCTGGTCGCAGAGGTACACGGCTGAGACGATGTGGTTAGTGGCTCTTGTAAAAGTGGTCATGCTTTGCAGAAAAATTAGGTTTAAATAGGATCTGATTGGGGAACAAAATATCACAGGTGTATCATAAGAAGGAAATGGTCTTAAGTATTATAAATGCCTTTTGATGCTGAGGTGAAGGCACTGCATATCCAGTGCTGGTTATTTTGTTAGATTCTGAACTAGTATAAATCATCTAAATAGAATCATAGAGCGGTTTGGGTTGGAAGGCACCTTACAGACCATCTCATTTCAACACCCCTGCCATGGGCACGGACACCTTCCACCAGATCAGGCTGCTCAAAGCCCCATCTAGCCTGGCCTTGAACACTTCCAGTGAGGGGGCATCCACAGCTTCTCTGCACAACCTGTGCTGGTGTCTCACCACCCTCCTCATGAAGAATTTAATCCTAATAGCTCGTCTAAATCTACCCTCTTTCAGTTTAAAATTGTTACCCCTCTTCCTATCATTACATGCTCTTGTGAAAAGTCCCTTTCCAGCCCCCCTGTAGGCCCCCTCCAGGCACTGGAAGGCTTCTGTAAAGCCTCCTGGAGCCTTCTCTTCTCCAGGCTGGACAACCCCAACTTGCTCAGCCTGTCTTTACAGCAGAGGTGCTCCAGCCCCCTGATCACCTTCTTGGCCCTCCTCTCTACTCTCTCCAACAGGTCCGCGTCCTTCTTACGTTGGGGGCCCCAGAGCTGGATGCAGGACTCCAGGTGGGGTGTCACGAGAGCGGAGCACAGGGGGAGAATCACCTCCCTTGACCTGCTGGCCATGCTTCCTTTAATGCAGCCCAGGATATGGTTGGCCTTCTGGGCTGCAAGTGCAAATTGCCAGCTCACGCTGAGCTTCTTATCAGCCAACACCCCTAAGTCCTTCTCTTCAGGGCTGCTCTCAATCCATTGTCCACCCAGCCTGAATCTGTCCCCACCCATGTGCAGGACCTTGCACTTACAGCTACGACATCTGTTAAATAGACATATCACCAGCCTGTGCAGCTATGCCAGAGCCTTACCAGAGCTGGGAACCTGCCTGCATTCGGTGTATGAAATCAGGCAAGTTAACGTCGATGGTGAGGCAGAATGAGAAATACAAGTCTTTCTTCTTACTAAGTTGGGGAGGGAGGGGAGTTGCCTTTTACTTTTTAATGTTTTCAAACTAGTAGCATAAACCATGATGCCTCAACACTTTATAATAAACTGATTTTTAATAAAAGCCAGAATTCTCAGCTATAGCTGCTGGATTCAGTAGTTGGAGTATTTTACAAACCTCTGCGCAACGACACTTCTCAAAGTATCCCAAAAGCTGCCAATATTGGTAAAAGTTCTAGGCTGCTCCTTTGGATCAGTAATTCCCTTACAGACTACTCCCAGCCTGCAATTTCTTTCATGCGCCTGGTTTAGTTTGGGGTTTGGGGGGGGGGGGTTGTCACCTCTGATTTTTTCAAAAAGCATTCTCTTTGACTCTTTGCTATTTAATATTTAGGTTGTGCAATTTGTCATCCTGGCCTAACAGGGTGTTTTGAATTCGCCTACAGAATTAAGAAAATGTGTTAAAGCAAAATGATCAAAGGTGAATAATGAATAAACAGCAGAACAAGTCTCAGACAGATTTTCATTCTTGCTCTAAAACTGCCCTTTCCAGTGTTTATATTCTGAACTCCTCATAGCCTTTCAGTACCTCCAAAAAACTTCACAAGGCACAAAAACCTGCACCTTGCACCACCGTATGTATACATTTTCACTACAGCAACTCCTGGGGGCCTCCACGGTTGTTTTAAGGTGTCTAGGATCATGCAGGCAAAATTGTGATCCCAGCTCCAAACACCTTTGAATGCCATAGGAGATTTATTGCTGTTGATCCAGGCCTATCTAGGTTAGGTTTTGAAATAAGTACGAAGCATGTCACAGTCACACCTGAGGAAATGTGGGCTTTTACTGTGTTTTGGGTCTTGAATGGCAGATGGTGTCGCTGCGGCTAATCATGGTGCAGTGTTTTCTGAAGTGGTTACGGTTTAGATGATGGAAGTTCTTCAAAGAAAAAGTTAATGGGATTCTGAGCAGCAGGGCTGCACACAGGGTCCTTCTCTAGAAGAAAGATATGGCAAAACTGAAGCACCAATGGTGAGTGACCGCAGGAAATAGCAAAGGGTCTGCAAATGGCCTCTGTGGCTGCGCTCTGTGTTCAACATAGTCTTGTCTGTGTCGACTGGGATTCAAGCCAGATGCCCCGACTTCATGAGTCGTAATTGGATATAGACTTGAGATGGACCTGGTGATGCCGCACCATGCCAAGCCAGTGCTGCGATATCTTAGGGAAGTATTTGGGGGGGCAGGTAAGGGGCAGAGGCGGTGTTACTGCTAAGAGTTAAAGGAACCAAAAGAACTGTTTGGACTGACAAAATAATCACGTGGCATTGATTACTGAAAGTTATATTGAAGGCACTTTCTGCTGTTTATCTAGGAGTCCTGACTTTGTGTCAGAGGAAATAAAATGTGTTTGCCTCTACCAAGGGATTAACTCCCTTGACACCTCTAAAGAGCTCAGACTTGACTGAAATTTGCTATCAGGCTCAAGGTTTACGGGGACATAAGAGAAAGAAAAGTCAGTGCAGCCATACTGGATGTATTTTTCAAAGTAAAATTTACAAATAAGGAACATTATTAAAAATAGGGGATTCATTCGGTGGGGTTTTTAGTAGGTTCTTGACCCAAAGTTATTTGGTATTTTTCTCATTGCTAGGGAAGGAAGTATAAAAATCACTACTAATGAAATCTAGTAGATAAGGCACAAAACTTGCTGTACATTAAATAATCTGCTGGTATCACTTGGCCTTCTTGGTTACAGAGCCTTGTGGCTTATCCAAATTGTCCAAACTAACCTTTACAGATGTGTTAGTGACCTCTAGGTGACTGGCAGTCAATTAAGTCAGGGTGAAATTATCCAGTGGAGATAAGCCCGCTAAGGATCGCGATTAAGATGCAGCTTGTGGTTAGACCTGGTTAAAAGTGATTGCCATCTGAAGGAGATGGTGGTGTGGCCAGCAGTTGTTTGACTGAGTTTGCATTACGGTGGACAGTTCTCTGTATAGTTTTTAGATGTGACACTTGTTCAGTTCGTGTGAGGCAGGCTGAGAGGGACCAACTCCGCAAATTTACTTCTTTCCTTCTTGTCTACACATACAGGCTATGTGTCATCGTTTACATGACGTTGCAATTACAAAAAAAGCTGGCAAGTGCCTTGGGCGGTTTGCAGCACTGCATCTGCCACTGAACGGCAGTGCTGATGCTGTCCTCCACTGCTCACCCTGATGGACTTTGGGAGGGGAGCCAAACCTCTTGTTAGTTTGCAGCTGGGTTTGGCAGCTGGGATGTGCAGGCATCGTGTTCTGGGATACACGAGGGCTCCTCAAGTAGCAGCAGATTGAGGTGAACCTTATTTCAATATTTTTGGTTTTTCCTTTCATCCAACTTCGTTGCCATTTAGCTGGGTGTCTGCTGTTCATTTGGTAAATGCCACTTTTTATGTGAAAAAACAGCAGGTGTATAATTCTATTCTGTATGGAAAATTTGCAATCCTCCAGTACCTCGCTGAGTGAAGGTACTGTCACTTATCTCTGTTTAACATATGGGGAAACAACCATGTTTCCTCCCGTTCAACCGTCTGACTTCCAATGAGAAATGTGACTTTTTTCTGATATTATTAGAAGTAGAGAGGGTGTTGGAAACTTGCATTTTGTGCCAAATAAGTGTGACTGGCGGTTTGTTTATTTGCTTGTTTTCTGTTATTATGGAAAGTAATCTCTGTGTAGTTTATTCATCTGCAGTGGCTGAGTCCCGTATCATTCTGTTCATGGTAAAATCTGGTTTTGATGAAGTGCAACGAAGAGCTGCAATTGCTTGTTTCATTAAAACAAGGGAGGCATTTAATAGCAGTCATTCACTTTGGTTGCTTTTGTTATCTACTAGCTTTCCAAGACGTTTTATTTACCAGTTCATAATATCTCCCCTGGAAAGCTTACCTGAGGATTAAAAACAGCAATTCCAGTTGCTAAAGGTCCGAACTCCCATGGTGTCAGAGATGTTTTGGAGAGGGAATGGTTTACAAGCTTACATGTACCGTAATAGAAACATGGGTTTGAGCGCTGGAGACACCATGTGACAATGCAAAGTTGCTAGATATGTGAACAACTCCATTGATTTTAGTGGAGCAAGGAAGATTTCTACTAGCTGCGGAGCTGGCGTTTAGAATCAAAGAATGGTTTGGGTTGGAAGGGACCTTTAAAGGCCATCTAGTCCAACCCCCTGCAGTGAACGGGGACGTCTTCAACTCGATCAGGTTGCTCAGAGCCCCATGCAACCTGGCCTTGAATGTTTCCAGGGATGGGGCACCTACAGGCAACCTCTTCCAGTGTTTCACCACCCTCAGCATAAAACATTTCTTCCTTATATCTAGTTGAAAACTACCCTCTCTTAGTTTAAAACCATTATCCCTTGTCCTATCACAACTACCCGTACTAAAAAGCCTGTCCCCATCTGTCTCATGAGCCCACTTCAAGTATCAAAAGGCCCCAATAAGGTCTCCCCAGAGCCTTCTCTTCTCCAGGTTGAACAACCCCAACTCTCTCAGCCTTTCCTCATAGGAGAGATGTGTTCCATCCCACTGATCATTTTTGTGGCCCTCCTCTGGACCTGCTCCACCAGGTCCATGTCTTTCCTGTGCTGAGGACCCCAGAGCTGGACACAGGACTCCAGGTGGGGCCTCACCAGAGCGGAGTAGAGGGTGATGTCCTTAACCCAGGCCCTGGGGAGGCAGCAGACTTCCCCAAGAGGGGGGTCTGTCTGGCATAGTGGACCCTCTGTCCCCCTCAGAAGGGAGTTGCCTACAACTGTAACCTGTCTTTCCTTCCTTGTGGAGGTGACCGTGATACGGGTAGGCCTTTCTGACCTTGGCGACACCTCTGGTGTAGATGAACGGTCATCCACATCATCCATTGAACTGGCCTTCCACATCCAGAGCCTCATACCTGTTACACAGAGGCACTTGGGAAGGTGATGTGGGCAAGGAGGGGCTTCGCCTGCCGCCTCAAGTGTGGACTTGCCTCCACTCCTTCCTTTAAGCAGCTGCCTTCAGCCCGGCAAGGGGAGGATCCCCTTGTCTGGTGGCTGTTTCTGTCTCAGGGAGGGCAGAGCACGGTTCCATGTGTCTGGCTCTTTCTCAGAGCCCCTGATGCTCCTTAACCTTTCTCCTTCCCCTCGTAGCTCTGCAAGCAGGCTGAGCAGATTGTCCACCTGGTCACAGCGGGTTATTTAGCATAACCTGTGATTCTTGCAAGTACACATGTCTATGTGATTGGAAGAAAAGAACACATTTTCAAGGAAGAAAATGTAGGTAAGGAGATAAAGAGCCTTGTGTCTAAACACCTTGTCTGGTGTTTAGCCAGGATGATTTTAACATCCTGTTCCTTTTTCTTCAAAATAAAGCTAGGCAACTCTTCCGATGGTCTTGCTGAATTTCTGCCAAGTAGCCAGATGTTCCTCCAAAGCCCTCTGTCTCTTCTCTGGGTCTACGATTTGTGTTGCCCTCTCTCTCTGGGGGTGCCTTCTGCACTTCTCCCATTGACGCTGAATGGAGATCTCCCCGCGGCAGGCATTAAGCTTGCTCTAGTGAGCCTGGCTTCACCTGCTCGTTGGTTGCCTCCAAGGCCAATGGTAGTTCTTCTCACAGCGTTATTTATTTAAAATGAGTTAATTTCAGAGAAAGCATATCTTAAGAACAATAAAGCAGACTGTGTGCAACTCTCACTTTCTCCTAAGGGTTAATGTCCCCTGGATCTAGGAAGGCACAGCTTCTTCACCCTGTTTCCACAGAATCACTCTTTTGAGACAGGTTTCTCCAGGCACAGTAACAGATCTTCACCCTTCAGTGGGCTGGTTTGATTTGGGCTGATTTGGTTTTTAATGGGTCTTTCAGTTCCAGAACAGAGAAAGGTGGCTTATCTGCAGCCGTTTGCTCCCCGTGTTCTACAGAATCAGAAAAATTTCCTCTCCTGACACAATGATTTCTCCAGCCCTCACCCTCACTTGCTTTACAGCTTACTCGCCTTGTTGCTAGTTCGCAGTGGAGCTGACAACGCTGTTCAGCAGAGCAGCTTTGCCACCAAGGGGTGGCAATCCCAATGCTGTGATTAGCCATGGGGAGCTTGGGTGCCTCTCCCATGGCCCAGCAAAGTTCAGGTGCCACCGGAGGCCTGATCTAGTTAGGGTGTGATTGTTTTCCCTTTTGCAGAGATGTATTTACCTTACGGCAAGGCACAAATTCTCTATTCTGGCTTATATTTTCTTACTAAAGTAATGAATTTAAGAGGAAATTAACTTATTTGGATAAATGGATTTGCAGGTAGCCCACACTTAAATGGTTTGTGGGACTCATTCATCTTCTCTTACCACCATGGGAGGGTATGGTTCGCCTTTGCTGCCCCTCCTCCCCTGATATTTTAGTAGCGTTCTCTTATTTAAAACCTCTCTTATTTACCTTTAAGCTAAGTAAATGAGTATCGTAAATAATTGAAGCAAAGGTTGATCCCGTGGAATGGCTGCAGCAAATGGCTCAGTGGGCAAATGGCCAAGTCCGTCATCTCTGTGAGTAAACTGCTGGCTTTGCCTTTCCCAGCTCACAGCATCTGCAAAGGAGCTTGTGTCTGATGTCACTGTTCTGCCTGATATATAATCACACAATGGTCATTAGTTCCTACAAGGAAAGTTGTTTGTCTCCCTGCTTTGATTTGCCTCTGCACATCCTGAAGCCTTTGTGGAAGTTAATTGGATCTTGAGCTCTATTGACATGTGCATCCCTATGTGGCTGGGGAGGGGGGGTTCTTTTTCTTTGGTCTATGTAGATGGAGATAACAGGTTGTTAGCAGTTGAAACACAAATGCAACCCACCTTTCATGTCTCTTGGCAAACAAAGGCTCAACAGCATGCATCATGTTAATTAGCATCCTTCCTAATTTACTTATCTGAGGTTATACTGATGGTTGTTGAGGACAAATGAAAGTGATTATCCTTTTAAAAAAAATAGAAGGAAAATGAAAAGGCAAAGAGGCTGAATACAGATATCCTGGGAATGTTGTCCACGTAAGCATAGGTTTTGAAAGAATAGACATTTCCCTTTTCTGCTGGCCTGGATTCAGTGTATGTGGGATTTCAATCCGTGAACATAGCTTGGGCGTCTTCGCACCCTGGCATAGGTGTGATCCTGTAGCCACTAGAGATCAGAGCAAAATTACCGTTTACTGGGACGTGCGGGAAAGGAATGACGTACAGGACTGTGTCTGGGGAAAGACAATGTGAGTGAGTAGGAGGGGTGGCACAGGAAGGAGCCGGGGGCTTTGAGGAAAGGTGGTGAGATCTGTGGGACACAGGGCTGATGTGTGAAGACGGGGAGGATTGCTGAGAGCAGCAGTTGGTGGGGTACGTAACTAGAGAAAGGAGATAGAAGCTCTTTTGTGAAGCCAGTCGTCTTTGGAGCAAGTGTATGGAGGAAATGTACTATGAAGGGAGTTTCATTCTGGAAAAGAAATGGCAATGTTGGGTCACGGTGGCTCCCAGCTTTGCTGGTGTCACTGCTATTTTTCCCAACCAGCTTAATAATCTGAAGAAGAACTTATTTATCTGTAAACAAAAGGTTCCTTCTACAGAAACAGCATAAGACGTATCCTGAATGCTGTACAAATAGTTAGGTGTGTCACAAAAAACATGCACCTCAGTGTTCACCTACCTGAAGTTCCTTTCTGTCGCTCAAAATGTATAATGCCCGAGAAGAATCAACTTAATATCTTGGTAATTAATTTGCAGTGTCAGCCTTTTGTGTACGTAACTAATTTGATTTACCTGCCCAGTTTTACCCAGCCCTTTCCCCATGTTGGCTGCAGCACTCAAAACTCCTTGGAAACAAGAAGCAGCAAGCCAAGAATTCATGTTTAAAGTTTTTATTCCTAGATTCACTAAAAAGGAACAAGGTTTGGGTGTTTTTAAGGAGGTCTAGGACTATCTCATTTGGAAATGCCTGCACGCAGGGTGCCGTACAGACATAGAGTTGGACGTACACGTCCTCTTAAGCAAGCAGTCAGCTGTGCTGTTGGTTTCATTCTATATGCAAGCGAAGAATGTGCATAGCTGCACCTTGACAGTTTGAGCCTGTACCTCTGCACTGGTTATGATGTACTTTATTTACAAGCTTGGGGACTTGATGCACAAGTTATTCAGCTGCTGCTGCGCATAAGAACAGGTTAGATGGCAGTGGCCACTCTGGCTATGGAAAAGCGTACTCTCCCCGTATACCAGCAATGATAGGAAGCTAAACATTCTCTTTGTGTGGAACAAGATAAGGTGCCTGTCTCTCCCTTGGATTTTAAAGGAATCGTTTGGGCACAATCAGATGCAATTTGCTGAAAGCATCTGGATTTGCTCTTGCATGAAAAATTTTGTGTTGCAGAGCCTGATGACTTGTCATACTTGTGATCTCCTGTTTAAAGCTGCTGCTGGGATTCACTGGCATTTTAATAGTATGAATAGGACGGGAATGTTTCAGTGGCTCCTTTCTTGCAGCCTCTGTCTACTGCGTCAGGTGCCTTGATGCCTACTTTTGAGCACAAGCAGGTGCTTGTGGGTGGAAGACAGTGACTGAAACTGCAATTAATTGTATGCACAAACCACGGACTCAGGAAAAACTGATTTGGAAAACATGAGTTCTTTGACTTTCTTAGTAGATTTTTGTTATAAGAACTATCACAACTTCTTAGTTCTTGTCAGAGCGCATGGTGGGAGACTCATGAAGTTTCATCAGCTGCCTGCT
This sequence comes from Steatornis caripensis, assembly GCA_013398225.1. Classification (NCBI taxonomy): domain Eukaryota; kingdom Metazoa; phylum Chordata; class Aves; order Caprimulgiformes; family Steatornithidae; genus Steatornis; species Steatornis caripensis. The sequence goes on from VZSC01004282.1 coordinate 60,071, forward strand.
CCAGGCCAATACAAGAAGTACTTGTCCTTCCTTTTTCTTCTTAATGAACTTCAGTTTTATCCTCTTAGTGCCAGGAGGATTACTGACCCTCTCAGCTTAGTAACTCCATTCCTTGTCTCAGATTCTGTACAAGGCTTCATGTCCCAGGTTGGTTTTGGTATTCGAATACCTACTGCAAATTATATTATTAATTTTGTGAATGAGTGGAGTCAGGTTTTTCCTGTTTTACAAATAGAGAACTGAAACACAAAGAGGAACAGTGACTTCTCAAGACTACCTAGGAAGCCTATGGCACAGCTGGAAGGTCTTCCTCAGTTGACCCAAACCAGCACGTTTTGGGAAGGTTCATTCTTCTTCCCACTCCCAGACCATTTCCTATGATCTTCTGTTCCTGTATTCTCCACGTTTCCTCTACAGTTACACAGCCAGTGCTAGAGCATCTCTCTTGGGATCAAACACTGCTAGAGCCAATGAGCATTTCAACTAACTTAGTGAAGTCTGGAAGATCCATAGAATATTTGAATCCCGACGTAGGCTTTTGCAGTCAAACTAGGAAAACAGAGTTCGCTAAGCAAGTGTTTTGCCGTTTAAGGAAGCAATTACAAAAAAAACATTTAAGTCCTGGAGTTGTTTCACAGTTGGGGACAAAGTGAGGAAGATGGAATCCCACAGAGCTGAGCAAAGCATCCTGGAGGTGCTGCGTAACTCTAACAATAACGAGAAATTAGAATATTGTCCCTTAACTGCCAAACATGAGCAAAACTGATGCAATGTCTCTTACTTACTAAAATCTTACAAGATTCTCTTTATAGGCAGATGGTATAAGCAAGATTTCAGTGGTGAGGAGAGCACGTACTGCTCTCAGCTTCTTACAGACAGGCTTAGGGACATCTCATTTAAAACAAGCCTTACCTGTTGCTACAATCAATCTCATCTTTTCTTAGCAGGCAAGAGGGCTGCCACAAATGACCTTATAGATTAGGCACTTTCAGTTTACATTCGATTTCTCTCTCCCTGCTATTTGTAGAGAATGATTATCAAGGCATTAAATTAAAACTTTTGCCCGGTGGGAAACTGTTGGATATTTTGTCATTTCCTTAGGGCCTCTCCTGTTCTGGGAGAGGGGCCGAGAGGTGGGGGAAGCAATCACCAGAAAGGTCAGGAATATTTACTTACCTATATTGAAGGGCTGCTGAGAGAGGCTTTGTCCAGTTTAGGGGGCTTGTTGGGTGGAATTTTGGTTCATGATGTGGTAGGGAAGCACTGAGGCTTGAAATTTAAAGTCTCCGTTTACTTGCAGGTTAGAAAGCTGGGGGCACTGCTGGCATCCCCTGGCCTTTGCCTAAAGGCCATACCAGAATCTAAGTTGGCACCTCATGCTGTCAGCAAGTTGAAAAGGAGTTAGTATGGATCTCCCCAAGAGCTTTCTTTTGGCCTTTCTTCCAGAGAGGATTACGGCAAAGCCACCTTCCCTCTCAATGTGCTGGGGCAGTGGAAGGACTTTGTCTCTTCAGCATTGGTAGAGCTTCAGTTTAATCAAATTCTTGCATCGTATTAGCTGTAAGTATTGATAATACCTGCGTTATGCACAGATACAACTTTCCTGTTTGCCCAGGAAGTTTTGCTCCGAAGCACTTCCTCCTTATTGGCAGCAAAATTACAGGACCAGGCTTCTCAGGGAGCAGTACTTGTCTTCTGCTTCATGCCTTAACAGCAAGTAGATAAACTCCAAAGCCTTTCATTTAGACAAAGCGTGAGAGATCTGTCAAACCATGCCCAGGGACCAAGGCAGCTACTGCAATCCCCCGTCTGTAATACAGAGGTGGAAATAATTACGGGCCTCGCTGGGTATTTGCAGCGCAGAATGTTTCTGTAGTGCTTTCAGCATGTCCTGTCTGTGCTAAGCAGTACTTTTGTTGTTGCTGCTGTTACACGGTTTTTATCTCCGCCTCAATTATTCCTAGCTTGTCTTATTCAAGGAGGCAAGCTGGAGTCTGACAGCTCTTGGTCCTCTTGAAGGACGTTAGCTTCTGCAGATGGGCTTGTCAGCCAGCCAGGCACAATTCTGCTTGGAGGCTGCAGGTTTCCAAAGCAATGACGGGACAAAGCTGACAGTAAAAACAAGCCTTACATGTAAACTGCTGCAGCTTCAGTAACTGTCTTGAGGGAATACAGACTAAGAAGGAACCACGTTTTAATTTGGTCAGAAATTATACGCAGGCTTAAGCGAGACTTTTTAAGGGATGTTTTGTCGCAGCTGTAGGTTAGGTGAGGCTCAGACAGATCCCTGCCCAGTCTCTCTCCCTGCGTCAGCTGCTTCCAGCCACTTCTGCTGACCTCTGTGGCAGCTTCTCTCCATTCGAGCTGCATCTCTTGTAGCTTTCTCTTCTCTAGTTCAAATACTGAGTTTCCTTCATTGCCTGAGACTCTGCACATGACTTATCTACCTCAGAGTAGTATATGTTTTTTAGAAAGCCTTTTTAATGGGAAAATGAGAGATTTAAGAGCCATATCAGGCCCTAATGGAAGTCAGTGAGAAAGTATTTGTGCTCATTGCACAATCTTACCTTAGATAAAGTGCTCATAATATGCATGCCCGACTCCAAGAATCTGTTCTCTTGCGGTCGTGAATTGCAGTGGATTACCACACTAAGCAACAGGATGCGTTTAACTTGTGTTGGTGGAAACACCGCTGAAATCTGATGGCACTGATGAGCGTGAGCAAGCCTGCAGTGTGTTCGAAGCCAGAAGTCATAGGAATTGACACGGATGGGGTGCCAGCTCGAAGCTTGCACCTCTCAGCTGTTGAATCCCAAGGAGGAGAATAATTTTTCTCTTCTGTATTGATAAAAGGTTCTTAGTGCCTAACCTTTCAGAAACTCTTTCTTCTAAGGAAATCTGTGGTATTCCACATCTTATTTAGAGTAACCGTTTGCCTGCTGGGAGGTGTTATTGTGCTTCATTGTGCTCCTGCACTGGAGTTGTGCTTTGTGAAGGGCCTGGCTTGCGTATGGGAGAACGCAGCAGATTCAAATTGCAGAATATTTATACAGTACCTGCAGTCCCTGTTTTGCGATAGCCATTTTGCCTGGCTGAGGACTGCCAGCACAGAGATGAACAAGAGAAGCTGACAGGTTGGGAAATGCTGAGTGGGATCATTCAGCGGGAGGCGTGATGAATCACTGTGGCATTTCGTTTTCAGAAAGATCATTTTCTGAACAATTCAAACTGAAGGCAGAAGAGACGGCTGGGGGGTGTTTTGTGAGTTTTCATTTAAATCAAACATACAATCAGAATAAACGCATATTGAAAAGTCTGAAAATATTTTGAGGAAGAAACAAAATTGAGGTTAGCGGGAAACAGAATGACCTGGAGGAGCATTTGCCAGCTATGCTCCACAAATACGTGTGGAGTTTTACTTGCCTCTCTGTGTTCAAAGCCAGTAGGAATCATATGTCTAGAGCTTCAAGCAGTGCTTGTATTAGGGGGAAAAATATCCATCTTATAGCCTTGTCCAGAGGTTATTCAAGCGGAGGTCAGCGTGCTTTTAAAAGGACTGCACGTAGACGCTGAACTCCTCGCAGCCTGAATGAGAGAAGTGGTCTTGTTTAGTATCACCTTTGCTCTTAGAAGTCCAAGACTACTTCTGCATCAGAACTGATTAATTCATGCAACATAACACATTAATAAAAAAAGGCTCTGTGTAGCTGACTAGAAACGGGGAAGACAGAGGTGACGGGGGACTTTGTGCTGGTACCTCAGCTGCAGACACAAGTGACAGGAAACCAAAGGCCGATGCCCGCTTCCCCTTTCTCCTGGTGCCAAAGGGCCGTGGACTGAGCTGGGCTGTACAAGGTTATTTCCAGCTGACAGTGAAGACCTTTTTGACCCTAGCATAAGCAAACAGGGCAGCATGAACGCTTTAAGAAGTAACTCTGTGAAAAAGAGCTTTTAAGTCAGCTGCTCTTCAGAAAATGGCACTGTTCGGTGCGTTTACAGCACACTTGGTTAGAAGATAAGTTAGAAACTTTAGTAAAGGAGTACTATGTAGAATCCAATGTTTTCGATCACTCAAGTACAAAGTTGTATGTGTGTATATAAGGGCGTGTGCCTTTCCGATAAGCATCCCTGTTTCATTTGACATTACCTCCCTTGCTCCAGATTAGCGGTGATATGGACTGTAGGCTGATGCAGAGTGCTCTCACTTTACGGGGCAGATTTTCTCAGTTTTATACTATGTGAGATTTCCAGATACCTTCCCGCATCAGTGGGCATGAAATAGAAAAGTAAAGGAATCTGGAGATGGTGTTTCACAACCTGTGCATGCCTCTTTCAAAGTTGCAACCTGCATAGAGATGTGACAGAGAAGGGAATGAGACACACACGTGGTGTGGGGTTATAAAAAGCTTATATCCTCTTCTCCAAGCAAGATTCAAACAGGCATTTTCTTTTTAAAACAACAAATAATAATGGGTCATGCAATGGGTCATGACTTGATGCTGAGACTTTTTGAAACAGCAGTGAGAGAACAAGGCACGCGATGCCTGTTTTCTTGAGTAATGCTCTGCTGTTTACTCATTTTCTGAAATACAGAAATCTGTTGCCAGTTGTGCTCCCAGTATAAAGGTCTTGAGTTCTTTGTGCAGGGAAAAGTGGTTAATTTTACGATGAGGAGAGGACTTGCTTTCATTTTTGCTGCAGCAAGTTACTTGCTAGCGTGTCTTCTCCAGGTAAAAGGAAGAACAGGAATGGTTGGTGAGGCAATCTCTGGAGAATACTTTTAAGCACACATGGACTAACAAAACATTATTCCTGATCTTGAAGTACTTTATAAATGGTGATCGTAAGTCATTAAATTATGAAGTTATTGTTGATCTCGAACAGGACGTGAAGTTTGTATTAACAAGGGCAGGCTGTGAGCCCTGGTAAAAGAGATCATCACGCTGAGCCACTGCATTGGTTTGCAAAACAAAATTTGACTGAGGAAATGCAACCTTTGCATTTTGCATCTTTTTGGTAGCGTGGCATTTGCCCTTCAGATAAGCATCACTGTTTCTTTTTACCTTATCTCCGTTGTTCAGATTAGCGGTGATATGAACTGTTGGCTGATGCAGAGTGCTCTCACTTTACGGTGCAGATTTTCTCGGATGGGATAAATTAATATTCCAAATAGACTTTTCTCTTTCGTCTTCAAGGCAACAGATCTACTAGCTAGATTTCTGTCCCCACCTGCCCTCAGCTATTCAGTTCTGCTTCTCCTCTGTCCCTGTCTGAATAAGAAATAGCTTTTCAACAATTAATTTACCTCGGTACCTCTACAGGACACTAACTAAATTTTGAAGCCACTCTTCGACTAGCAACACAACCATCCCCTTCCCTCCTAACTGATGGCTCTGCTCGAGACTGCATCAGGTCCAGTTGAGACACGGGGAGCTGAGGGTCAGTGAAGAGCTGAAACCCAGCTCAGTCTGATCCTTAAATGACTGCTAGGAATCTCCCACATGTGTAAGTTTATCATTTATTGCCTGTAATTTTCTCAACTAATTCCACATTTAATGATAGCTTTCAGCTTTGGTTTTCTCTTCTAATTAACGTACCAGTGACTATGTGTATAATCTCTGTGTAAAGTCAAAAGCAGCTTACATGATAATTACAGTGGGAGCACAGCACCTACTGTTAAGCATAGTCATCCACAAGAAAGTGCTTACATGACAGTTAAAGTGCTGAGATTAAGTTGTGCATTTTTCTTGTACTGTCCCAGAGTGATTTTATTAGTGGCTCAGCTTGACGGTGGTAAACTTTCGAGAAGGAAACAAAAGGACTGGAGAGACCAAGCCCAACTCTTTGCACATACAGCAGAGAATTTATGGACATGGTGAACTTTTGAGGTCATAGTTTTTCGTGGATTCATGTTGTTGAGTAACTTTACATTTACCCTATAATAATTGTGATGTTGTGGGTTGAAAACTCCTCTTTCACACTGTGGTGTAATCCACTTTTTTTTTTTTCCAGGAGCAAACTAAAACAATTGTGACTGAACAAAGCAGAAGGAAAATACAAGCATATGGTAGCAGCAGAATACCTTTGTTCCCTCTGTTAACTCCAAATTAGCATTGATTACTCCATTTTAGAGCCCCCTCAGCTGGAATGACTAGTGTCAGAGGGACATCACTAGAGAACACCCCATGTCTGTCTGTTGTCCCGTATGGAAGAGAGGATGTATTAACTTAGACCGTCCCCGTGAAGCAAGTTGTGAATTTAAGTTTGGTTTTCTTTTTGACTGTTGTGGTAGAAAGATCTCAGAGTGGCACTGTATTTTGCGGTTGGGTTTTATAGCAGGTTGCCGGAGAAGAAAATGGGACAGGTTTGCTCCCCGTTCTTGCCATACCTCTGATGCTGAATTGCCACCAACATTGACAAGCACCCAGGGGGGTGGGGGGGTGGAATGTATGGGCATATTCTAGCAGCACTGGTCAGTGCTTTTCATTGACAACAGAAAAATTAGGTCAAACCATGAATATCCATGTATTATTTGCTTCCTTTTTCATGTTTGCTTGATTCCATAGAAATGCATGTGTACAGTTAGACTGGGAGAGAGGCACTTGCAATCATTTTGGATACTACCGGCAGTGACCGGTGGGTCCAGCAATAGCCTGCTTTACCAGCAGGGGCTCTCTGCAAGAAAGCACCATCTTCAGTTGTAAAACCCTCTAAAGCAGAACTTCGTCCTTTTGTTAAATCAACAAAACCGCATTTATTTCAGAGCAGCTCCATTTAGTAACTGAATGTTTAAATCCCGTCTGTCCTGAATTTTGGATAGCTCGTTCCCTGCTGCTTCCAGTGGGGTACCCTGGCTGAAGCAATGAGAACAATCCAGAGCATCAGTACAATGCTCATGCCACTGTTGATCTCCCAGGGAGTACATGGAAGATGCTGAGGGGGTACTTGGTCACAATTAAAGATATTAAGCTAAAAGGAAATGCCGTGGGTGGATGAATGTTTTCATATGTAGGCCTCATCTGCAAACAAAAATGAGTGATTAAACTGAATCCAGTCTCTCTATGGTGGTGGTTAAGTGAGGAAGGAAAAGATATTCTGGAAGTCTGTGACGGAAAAAATGAACATTAACTCAGAACAGGAGCTCCTAGTGTTCTTTACAAAATGCAGATCCCTGTAACAGGTACCAGCTGTACTGCAGAAAGGCTTCAGGAAATGTTGGTTAACTTTTTCTCCATTTCAGTACAGCACTGTTGTCCAACATCTCCCTCCTCCATGAGCTTTGATTCTGAAATGCATTACTCAGCAATTTTTGAGGGTTTTTTTGTCTTTTTTTGTTCGTTTTAGATTGACAAGTATGCTCAGCGGGATCTGAAGAAAGGGCTTCATTTATACGGGACGGATGGAAATATTGGCCTAACTAACGCATGGAGCATCATTCAAACAGATGTAAGTCCGAGCTTTTTTGTTTCCTTCCTCTTCAGCCTCTGGGTTCTATAACAGCGTGTTCTGGGGGTGAACCTAATTAAACCTCCAGATCCCAAGCCAATCTCTTCCTCCCACCCAGTCAGCACATTAGCAACTAAACTCTGCTTTTTGTAACGAGTGGTTACAAAGTGGGTTTTATTTATTTCTCGTTTGACCAGGACAGCTTATGTCTTTTAAAAATTTATGTTGTGTTGACGCCTTAGTATCATAGTTCTGTGCTGTGTAGAGCATGAAGGAGATGGTCAGGCAGGAAGCAAGCGGTACCTTCTCTTTAAAGTCAAAGGGACAGCTTATGTTGAAGTGAAGAGCAGTAGCATAATAACAAAGAACCACTCGAACCCTTTTTCATTTCTGTCCTGTCTTCTTTTGTTGCTATTGTTGGTTTCCAGTAGTATACTCAAAATGGAAACTGGCCATGGTGTTTACAACCTCCTCCTACAGTCAATACGTTTTTCCCGGCAGAATTAACCACCCTCCATCACAGATGGGCTGGGAATGCTTTTGCTGTGTTGCCACCTCTGTTGCATCCTTCCAGTTCTCTGACAGCGCTCTGCCAGTGTTTGTCTCCTAAGGACTGGTGAACACTGTAGCTGGCTTCCTCCTTTGTCCTTGTCTGACTTGTTGAGGAAACACCATCACTGACAGTTCAGGTTTATTAGCTCTGTCCTCCTCTATTCGTATTCAGTTCAATCCGTTCACTTAGAGGTGATCTTTCTGATTTGATTCTCTCTGCATCTTGAATGAGGAAAAGTGCTCCAACTTTTTTTCTGCTTTAGGAAGAAGCCCTTAACTGCCTTGGCTTCAGTCAAAAAATCTTGCATAGCTTTTCCAAATTCTCCTCTGGAGGTGCTAGCATGGTACAGGCAGGCAGGGCTTTAGTCTTGCCTCTGATGTCTTAAATCGGCCAAAGGTGATAACCTCTCTCAATGCTTCCAAGGTTATATGAACTATTCAGGTTGATGGTGGGCTACCTACCACATTCTGATATGATACAGCTCATATACAGCATATACATATACACACACACATACACATATATGTATATATATATATGATAAACCTGCTCATTTACCCTTTACTTTGTCTGGTGCCATTGGGCTGAAATCCTGAACATCTTTCAGCCTGGTAGTGTCAAGATTCATGTATGCTCTTCTGTACGATACAAGATAACAGAGGCAGCAGGCTGCTAAGAAAAGGTCTGAGAAATTAAAAATCCGGGGTCGCTAACAGAACAAGAGAACTGGTTAACCAAGCTCCAGGTGCATCTTTGGGGCTGTGGGAGCTGTCTGTACGGAGTGCAGTGGGTTGACAGCAACGGTCCTGTATGTGAAAGGCAAACAGCTCAGGTCCAGCAAACAGGCTGATAGGCTTTCCAGTCCTGCATCCCAGCAACTGCATGTGGAAGGTTCTTTCGGTTACCTTTAAAAGGCCTCAGAATCTGGCAATATTGTTAATATTTTTCTCTTCCAGTGCTATGATCAAACATGAGAAGGCATCAATTATTGACAAGAGAAATGCAGTTTGTGGTGCTAGCCCAAGAGGAAGCCATGGGAAATACACATATATTTTTAATATCAATAATATTGATAATAATGACAAAAAATTAATATCAATATTTTGCCTGTATCAAACAGTATTAGAAGTTTTACTCGTTTACACTAACTTAACTCTGCTTAGTAAAAATATGTAATAAAAAATTACTAATATTAAGATGTTTGCAGTGAATATTAATCTGGATTTGGTGACACCCCAAGAACTGTTAAAAGCATATAGCCAAGGTGGGGGGAAAAGCGTTATTTGGAGGACTTACGGGATGTAAACCACGTGCTCTGCTCCCCTTTCCTTAAAATAGGTGTAACAATACATACTGTGTCTAGTTCACCCAGTCACATTTGTCCAAGATGTTCACAAGTTGGATTGGATTCAGAAAAGGTGTAAAAGAATAATGAGAGTTTTGGAAATTTACATTATGGTGAAAAATTTTAAAAGCTTTATATAAGCAGGAAAAGACGAAGTAGTGATGTGATCGCAGCCCCTAAAAAAGAGAGCAGGAAGGGAAGAGGGTTTTGAAAGAAAAGGGCTCTGTAATTGATCCAACAGCTAAAAACTCAAGATACAGATGTCTGGTGCTAGGGTGCCATTGTACAGCAGGATGGTGGGCTCTTTTTCTCTGCAGTCAAGGCGGGATTTTTGTCTAGAAGAAACGGTCTTGTTCAGTCACACGCTTTGGTTTGAGGCAGGACTCAGTGTGTGGTCTGTGTAGAGCTACAGGTCGTGCTCGATTGTCTTAGTGATTCCTTTGGCCTTGAAACCTTTTACGGTTTGGAGAGTGTCTTCCAAGTTTCAGATGAAACCAGCGTTAGCTAGGTCTTAGGAGCCCAAAACATAACAGGCAAGTGCCATCTCACAAGCCATGCACCCTCATGTTTTGTCGCTCTCTCCTCTAACCTGGCAGCTATGAAATTGCCACGCGCTGTCTTGACGGTACCTTAATGTTAAAGTCTCGATGTTCCCTGTGCTGCGCACTGAGGAGGAAAGCAAAGAGCTCCCACAGATCCATTTTTACTGCTCTGCTTTAAAAGTTTTCATGTTTGTCTTTCAAAACCATTTAGGAATAGACTATTGCAGTGGTGCAGCAAAGGCTGCATGGTTAATTATGTAGAACACTTTGCAGCTGAATAGTGCTATGTAAATGCCAAGTATTATTTTTTGTGTTCAGTAATAATAGTTATCCCTAATCAGTAGAGTGTGATCACTGATAGGAGGATTAGGGCAAGACGAGGGACTTTCTGAAATGAAAGTCCCAGCCCAGGCTTGCTGTTTGGATTCTGTCTCCTAGGGGAGAGCTCTCCAAACCCCCCACATCAGAGCCAGCCACGCTGCCATATAGGACGATGTCTCAGCACTGACTTTTCTAATGGGGCCGGTCAGGGGTTGAGCCATGCGCCATGTTGTGGATGAGAACAGCAGCCTCAGAAAAAAGCATGGCACATAAAAACCATAACAGTAGCAGAAACCGTAATGAGGCCTCTCTTGCCCTCCCTGCATTCGCACGCCTTTCTTTGCAAAAGTATTTTTTGGAGCTTGAGCAGAAGGATGGCACCGTGGTTAGGGCAGCAGGCGCAGGCATGTGGGAACTTAGCTCTGGCATGGTCCTTCGTTTCTCCTGCTCTTAGCTTAGACAGAGACCATCCCCACCCTGAGTTCACTGAGTACGACTGCGTATGGCAACTTTTGCTTAAAGAAGGACTAAAAACAGTAAAGTTTTTCCAGAAACAGAACCGCATTTAGATGGCGTTTGATTTCTGCGGGACTGGCTGATCCCAAATCAGAGGGGAGTTTTGACTGGAAGCATGGACACCCTGTGCACCCGCAGGCCTTGTGAGTGGCAATTACTGTGTTTCATAAGCGTGAAAGGCCTGAGTACATCTTTCCGGGGAGGCTTTCTTCTCTGAAGCCTTTGTGCCTTGAGAAATGTTTTTCCTCTTTTTAAAAGCAGTATACAATTCCTAAGTAACTGGGAACAAGGGAAAAACAGGGTCTGTCAGGCTCGTCTTTAAGGAGAAAGTTGTGGTTTCGGTCCACGAGCAATCTGTTCCGATTACCCGTAAAGGAGCTGGGTGGAGCTGCGTACATGCAACACGTGGTAGAGGAAAAGCACTGGGCTGGTTTTGCAGTTATATTAAGCCTCTAGGTCTGGGAGCTGTTTCAAATTAGAACATTTTATTGATTTCTTTTTAATACTTTCAGCTAACCAACCTCACAGCCTTTCTCAGGGGTGTTTCAGACCTTGAAAGGATCAGGAACACAAGCAGGTGACTTTTGTGCATCGTGACTGAAGACTGTGAAAGTGTACAAAGTGATTTTAAACGTGACTAAAATTCTAATAGTTGAGGCTGTAAGTTACCCCTGAACAGCATTACACTCCTTACCAACCAGGACTGGTTAAAGTTACAGGTGGAGATCATTAGGAAATGAGAAATAGGCATTGATTTTTAAAATGTTGCTCATCCCCAACATCTTTGTGATCAATATTTGAACACTTCTTTTAACTAACCAGGCAGTAATTCGAGAGGCATGCAGAAAACGCATTAGCTTCACTAAAGTGAGCAAATTCAGCTTTTACTGCTGTGTAATGCCTTTCATGTCTATTTAGACCACTGTAACTGAGAACAAAATTTGACCCATCTCCCTCTGCTCCTGCCATTGATTCTGTTAGATCAAACCATACTTTAGGATTACTGCTGAAGTAATCCAAATCACCCATTAAACATGATTTTAGACTAACACTATCCTATTCACCACTTTTTACAGTGATGGAGGAAAAATGCATATAAAAGGCACCCTACGCTGTCCCTAGTTCTCTGTCACATTGACAAAACTGGAAAACCAGGAATTGCTAAAATAACCTTCAATACTGGGATTGCCTGTAAAATACATGTGAGAACCCAACTGCTTACGTTTCTGTTGTGCTAAGATAGAAACTTTGTGTTTAACATTAATTACCAGCCCTTGACACCCCATGCTAGAGCAGCAGTTACTTGCTCACACAAAAATGAAGCTGCTCGCCAGCAGCGTTGCATTCCATAGATACGGCACGGTGACCGTTCGGTGCCGCTTGGCTGGGAAAAGCACCCCCCAGCAGCACCACCTCTGACTGCATCACTGCGTTGAGCAGCCCTCACGTGTCCTGAGCTCTCAGGAAGCAACAAGCCACTTCAGAACCCCACGGGTAATCAGTAACAACGGAGGGAGAAAATTAGTTTTGTCATCTCGGGAGACGGAGCCTCCCACGCGAAACACGTGAAACAAATAGCAGTGTATCGTCAGTGTTCCTGGAAATGTGCAGCAGCAGCAGCTGAGATACTCAGAGGCACTTGACAAGTTTTTGCTTGTTTGAGCAACTCTGCCAAACACAGTACAAGCGTCCCCAGAACTGTTACCCGATTGTCACTTTATGCCGTACGTACCCACGTTTGCTCATGTGGGCAGCACAGTTCCATCTAATTGTGCATTCACAGCTGCAAGCCCTAGAATCAAGCGACCCAAGGTGTCCAAGTCAAGGGGTCTTGAAGTTACTGCTATTCAAGACAGTAGCTGACGTTTTCCATAGATTATCCCCTTCTAAAGCGTGTTAGCATGGATACCCCAAAATAAGCATTGTAAGTTTGTAATTGTTTCTAAAAAGCGTAAGTGTGGTGTTCCCTGTTGAAACTAGGAACAGAACTGATCAGTTTGGTAACCTTGTCTAATTTTATCACTTAACTGTGAAGGGAACAACACAGGACTGTAAACATGACCAAAAAGTGAATGTGGCTGTAGCAAGAGTTAAGTCTGCAATTGCTTCGTGGCAGTCGGGCAGTTTCACTCTCTGGCATTTGCAGAACATCGGCCTTTGTGGAAAAACATGAAGTCTGGTATAACTGACTACTACATGCTGCTGGTGACAGAAATTATCCTTCATGTGACCTGAGCCTTCTCCATCCCCCAAGTGTAGGGCTGTCTCCAACTCTCCTTGCTCAGAAATGTTGTAAATTTTAAAGAGAACATTGCTTTCAAATCTAAGAGGACTCTTAAAAATTCTCTTTTGTTCTTTGCCCTCAACATTCCCCTTTCTTCTAATAGTCCCTCATCTCCCTCAACAGTTTGGCTACTTAGCGTTCAGCCTCGTGCACACAGGATGAATCAGTCACTTGTCACATGATCCCAAATCACTCCCACTCTCTCTCTTCTCTACTTGGGCCTCCATAATGTCTCTGAATTTACTGAGCTCTCACGTTACCTGTGTTTTTGGCTTCCAGCTGGACCCCTTTGCTGAATCTATACTGGTGAACCATTCAGCCCCACTGCTGCTTGTTTCTTTGTTCTTGCTTCTTTGACCTACCGCCACGGGTCAGTGCCTCTGCTCCCTAGAGATTCATTGAACACCGCTCACTCACTTGCTTGGGCGCTTTCTGGTCTGTGTGGTGTTAGTACTCCTCTGTGTTCGTCACCTCCTCTCCTTTAGGATTGTGCATCATCCCCTGCTTAATTCCATCACTCATCCTTCGTCTTCCAAAGATGTGACAGCTCTTACAGTTATAGTTCCAGACATTATTTCCTCCAGTCCCAAGACTATTGAGCCTCATGTCACATCATTCTTTTTTTACCCTTTATCTTAGGCCTTTCTCCCATAAGGACTACCTTATCACAGAACCTCAGCACAGCAGGGGCTGGCAGGGCCCTCTGGAGATCCCCCAGCCCCTCCCCCCCAACTAAAGCAGGTGCCCCCAGCACAGGGGGCACAGGGATGCATCCAGGCGGGGTTGAATCTCTGCAGAGAAGGAGACCCCACAGCCTCTCTGGGCAGCCTGGGGCAGGGCTTGGGCACCCTCACGGCAAAGAAGCTCTTCCTCACATTCAGGGGGAACTGCCCGTGCTCCAGTTTGTGCCCAGTGCCCCTTGTCCTGTCGCTGTGCACCACCGAAAAGAGCCTGGCCCTGTCTCCTGGACACCCGCCCTTTAGATACCGATCAGCACTGATGAGATCCCCTCCCAGCCTTCTCTTCTCCAGGCTGAACAGCCCCAGGGCTCTCAGCCTTTCCTCACAGCAGAGACGCTCTGGTCCCCTCATCATCTTCATTGCACTCCGCTGGACTCTCTTGTGGAAGACAGGGTCAAAAGCCTTGCTGAAGTTGAGGCAGACAACACCCACTGCTCTCCCCTCATCTAGCCAGCCAGTCATGCCATCATAGAAGGCTATCAGATTGGCCAAGCAGGATTTCCCCTTGGTGAAGCCATGCTGACTACTGAGAGCCACCTTCTCCTCTACATGCTTGGAGATGACTTCCAGGACAATCTGTTCCATCCCGTTTCCAGGGATGGAGGTGAGACTGGCTGGCCTTGTAGTTTCCTGGTTCCTCCTTCTTGCCCTTTTTGAAGATTGCAGTGACGTTGGCTTTCCTCCAGTCCTCAGGCACCTCTCCTGTTCTCCACGACTTTTCAAAGATGATGGAGAGTGGCTTGGCAGTAACATCTGCCAGCTCCCTCAGCACCTGTGGGTGCATCCCATGGGGGCCCATGGATTTCTGGGTGTCCAGTTTGCCGAAGTGGTCTCTATCTGCCAGCAGTGGCCAGCAAGTATCAATATTTAATCCTCTGCTCTGGTACAGTACACAGAGGAGCTATGTGGACAGGCACTGTGTGTCCAACTGCAGGTTGTCTTCGGAACTGCATCCCTTCCTATTTCCACTTAGTGGCTTACCAAGGGGTTTGGAGTCCTAGTCCTAGATCATGGCCTAGCCACGTCCTGCTTCACAGGCTCCATGGAACAGCTGTCCTCAACACTGTTAGCGAGTCCTTAACTACGAAACCTGTACTTCATCTTCATTGCCTTTGTCTGTCAGGCTTTGACCCCCGAGCCACAACATATGGGGAGAAGAGGCCTAGTCCTGATTTATGCAAACTTGTGTCACTTGTGTTTGGCCAGACCATCGCTCAGATGCCTCAGCCCTTGCTGTTGCACTCTCTACATCACAGATGAGCCACGTTTTCAAGGCTTGCTATTTACAAGCTGTCACGTCTCACTGTCTGTCAAAGAGCTGCCTACTGACTCTAATGATGACAGCTTGCAAGACCTTCTTGTTAGATGTCCAGATAAACCAACTTTCCTCAAACGCATGCCATGTGTACCATGCTGCGCCTATCCACTTTTGAGACCTGTGGTGCATGGAGCTCCTGTCTTGTGTGCAGGAACATAGAGGGGGAGGAAAAAAAATGTCACAAACATTTTTTTACTTTCGAGTCAGTTCATAGAAAATGAAGGCAGTAAACTCACAGATCGAACTGTTGCAAGCTACTGATTGATTCCTGCCACAGACCAAATTAGAATTCTGAGCAGAACCTTGCGGGGATAGATGTTAGTCCAGGAAAGATTTCTGGCTTTGGCTTGGCAGAAGAAAAAAAAAGTGCTGCAAGCACTCAAACCTCTCTGTCAAGGGCTGCTTTCTGTGCTCGAAGCAACAGGCGATGGGCGAGGCAATGCACGACACCTCTGCCCTCTGTTGGTCTTGGATGGCAGCTCCTGGGTGTGCAGCAACACTGAGCCCCCCCATGCCCACAGACTCTACAACTATTTCATATACAGGGAAAACTCTCCCTCAGGCCAGTGTAAACATCAGCATCTGAATTACATCTTGGTCCTGGTGATGCAGGTGTCTGCGTGATGATGAGTCTATCAGAAACAAGAGGAACGGTTTCTATAGGGATGCAAAAAAAATGTTCAGGCTTATATAAAATCACATTTTAAAAAATAAGATCTTGGCAAGTCATTCTGGGGCTAAGTCGGTGGCTGGCATAGCCTTGAAAAAGTGTGAAGTACTGCTAAAAGCAGAGAGCAGCTCTGCAGCCCAATGGCGTCTTGTTTTACTCATTAGTGGTAAAGAGCCTAAATACCGACAAACTCATACTTTTGAGTTAGCATAGGAGTGACAGATGGTGTGTACATCTATATGGTAATGAGTCTTAGCTTATTTTGTATCACAGGAAGATACCAGTTCCCAGAGGGGGAAGACGGTCACAGAGCTGTTCCCTGCACCGTTACGTACATCTCCTGTACCTTTCATCCCGCTCCCAAACAACCCTTCTGATTTAGTACTAACGTAGTCACAGCACACTGTGTGCTGTGTAAGCAGATGCTTAATGTAGATGCTTAAAGCACCACGATTTAGCAGCCTCAGACGATGAATGACATTAAGGAACCACACAAACTGAGGAGACGAGGAAATAAATCTTTTACTGACTGACAAAGACTTTCAAAGGTGATCAGTAATTAACAGCTTGAAGAGACGTTTGCCTCGTTAACTTCAATCATGATTTCAGTAGCGTGCCGTAGAAATCCCAGTATCTTAATCTCCTTGGTCCTGTATCTTAAAAGTATTTATTTTTTTTCCTGCCAACAAGCTGCAAATGCTTGTTATGATCCTGCTCAGTCACATCAACTCTTAGCCTCGGTACTTGGCTGGGGTTGTCCTGTTTCAGCTCCCGCAGTGTCCTGCCACTGCAAATATGTGCCTTTGCATCTTGCATCAACATTAGCTACATACAGGACCGTATTTAAACATGTAAAAGAGTAGGGTTTGGGTAAAGCTGAGGAAATACTGTATGTATTTAAAATTTCAAGCCTCTGTAATCAAAAATGCACTGAATATCTAGCTCCAGGAGACAGAAGTTGGAAAGAGCAGAAGTCAGTGACAGATTGTCTCGGTTCTTCTTTTTCCAGTTCAGATGCTGTGGAGTCTCCAACTACACTGACTGGTTTGAAGTGTACAATACAACCCGGGTGCCAGACTCCTGCTGCTTAGAATTCAGTGAGAACTGTGGACTCCATTCCCCAGGGACCTGGTGGAAAGCAGTGAGTAACTCAGTTATACTGAGTGAGCAGCTCAGCAGCTGCCTTGCAACCCCAGTAAAGGGCAGGCAGTCATTTGCAGGGCTACACAGACGATGCGGCACGTTGTACCCGTACTCATCTTGAACCAGAAGGTTTCAGAAGGCTCGTGTTGAGCTGTGGCTTTTGACCTCCAGTGAAACCGCCAATTTAATTTCTTGTACAAGCTGAAGGCTTTCCTTTCAGTAGGCTCTGAGCAGTAGTTGCTCCCATGCCGAAATGATAACCCAGGCTACCTCGCAGTTTAGTGTGAGCTGGCTCTTTTCTGTCTGTATATTCCCAGGGGAGTAGAGTTGTGCGTTTATGCCTAATATAATATTCTGGGGTTTGGGTTTGGTTTTTTTTTTCAGCCTTGCTATGAAACGGTGAAAATATGGCTCCAGGAAAACTTACTAGCAGTGGGAATCTTTGGATTGTGCACAGCTATGGTGCAGGTACAGTTTAATATCAATTTTCAAATCCTATTTAATCATTAACTAAATAAGTAACCATAGATCAAGATACATTCTGCCCAAGCTTATTCTAATAATTTAATTTTACATGCTATTAAAGTAAAACACTGCAAGATTTGGCTTTTATGTTTTAGCTAAAATACTATGTACAAGGTACAGAACTAGGAATATTGTACACATTTTCTGTTTTACGATGCAAAGGGCAGGCACTTTACCAAGTTGCGTATCTAAGGCTTAGACAAAGTGGAGAAGTAGTCCCTCCCCTCCGAAGAGAGAAGCCTGGTCAGGGTAAGGGGAATTGCCTTTTAGCGTACCTATATTTGTCCAGTAATTCTCCAGAGAACACCATCTGTTTACGCTAAGTATCGAAGGCCAAGATGGCCTAAAGTTAGCTTAAGTCATCAACCCCATCCTCAGTCCGAGGGTGAGTTCTAAGTTGGGATGTTGTTACCATTACTCAACCCTGCCAATAAAACCATGCTCCTTTTCTATTAATTGCAGAGAAAATAGGTAGGCAAGATTGGCATAGACTCATCTATCAGATTTTGACCTGCGGTTATTCCCAGCATAACGTTGGTCAGGGTAGAATCAGTCACCAGTGCAGTACCTTGTCTTTAATGCAGCTTGCTGTGGCTGTGGCCATGCCGTAGCCCCAATGGCACATCCTTAGCCTGAGGATACACAGGTGAAAGCTGGAACCAGCTGTCCCAGCCCTTCATTTCTGGCCCAAAGTCCCATTCCTGAATGCAGTGAAGACAGAGCTTTAGTTTCCAGCTCCACCTCTCTGTCACACTCAACACCGAAGCAGAAAGGATGGCATCACTAAAGGAACGACAAGTTTGCATAGGAGAAAACCCTCCAGCCAATTTAGAAATGCTAACTAATATTCCTGGTCAATGCTGTGAAACACAGATAAAACACCTCAGCACACAAAAGCTTTCTGGTCTGTCTTAAAGCTGCACTGTGTGATTGAATCTAATTGACGATGGAGGTTGTGATCCACTGTCACCTAAAAGGAACTGGGCTCCCGCTATTGTTGCTGTTACAATGTTGTTGTAGCCCAGAGCTTTTGGTTTTGATGTTAACAAACAACTGTGTAGAATCTTACCGTGACACAACTTGAAGGGCATACAGCACATGGGGTATTTCACTTGAAATTCTAAAACAAACTCAACCAAGCAGGTTTTATTGTGCAGCTGTCTCTGGGGTGTTCCTTTGCTAGAAAGTAGAAGGCAGTATTCAGGGGAGACTTTCGTAGTAAGCACATGCCTTTTGGAATAGCACACTGAAACCTAACAATCTTAGTTTGCTGTGGAAGAATGGGAAAGAAGATAACAGCTTGATAAACCTTTTTTTTTTTTCCTTTATTTAGTAAGCATTCACGTACTCATTAACAGGAACTGCTATTTATGTAAGGAGTAAATTAGAAGTGGTCACATCAAGTGCTTAAAATAGCATTCATAAAGAACATTTCTACCTGCCGAATCTTCGTTTCAATGACAATTTTTAGAGTGGCGTTGCAAAGGAATAGTAACAACCGCTTAGCACATTCATATAAGTACTTCAGCTGGAAGGAAAATTAAGACTCTCTTCCCCATCCCCTTTTCTGATGAAGTAATCTACCACAGGCAGCACAGGAGGTCAGCAGTGGGGCTGGAAGAAGAACCACCAGCTCCTGCTGCTTCTCATGAATAGGCCGAGTACGACGACACATACACCTGTGATGAGGCATTGATGGTTATGATTAATGCATAGGCAGTCTCCAGTGATGCCCCCACAGGGACCCACGCACACATGTTTGGAAAAGTACAGTACAGTAAAGTAAACCACAGCACCCTTTGGGTCAGGGATGAACCCGTTTGTCTTTCAAAGCAATAGCTACAGAGATGACCACGCAGCCTCGCAGCTGTGCATTGCTGCTATAAAATATTTTGAGCAAAACACATCCAAGCATTTCTTTTCGATATACTTCTTCCCACTATCTGATGGCTGCTTTTTGTGAGCAAATCAACTCTCCCCTGCTCTCCTTGTTCATTCTGTAAAACAGCAATAGAGGTAAGCACAAAAGTCAGACAGACACTAGGAACAGAACAAGGACAGCAGGAAAAGCAGTATGTGATGTGTCTTCCTGTGTGTGAACAAAACCAGTGAAAGCACGCTTTTTCTCTTTTTTTTTTGTTTCAATAAATTTGGGGGGTTTTTTATTTATTGAAAAATGTTTGTGTTTTTTTTCTCTCTTAGGTTCTCGGACTCACCTTTGCAATGACCATGTATTGTCAGGTAGTCAAGGCAGACACCTACTGTGCATAGATACCATTCACAATCTTTCTGCTCCTCCTCCAAAGGACACCGGAGAAATCTCCTTCATGCTCATTCATCTGACCTTTTTTCTTTTCCCCCCCTTTGTACTATAAATGGTGTATATAATGCTATCTTTCTGAAGATTTTGTGAATCACCCCACTTTACCGAAGGAGGAAGAAAAGAAAAAAAATGAGTACTTGAACCTGCACAGGTAAGAAGCAGCCTTGTCTTTGAACAGAACAAAACCTCCGAAGAGCAATGGTTCCTTTTCCATGGCCGACAGCAAGGCAAAGGAGGGTGCTTATGAGGGGCTGAGCTGCAAACCGATGTTAGGAAGAGACTGCACTGACGCAACCTCTGCAAAACCTGCCAGGTTGCCTTCCTGCGTTTCATGGTCTGGAAGAGAGGGCATAGAAAACGAGTGTTCTCCACATGGAAAGACAGTAGAGTAGCTAGCACTGAATGCAATTGTGATTTTACTACAGTTTGCATGCAGCTAAAACATGAAGATCAAGCAGCCCCACCTCCATGGGTCTCAAGATGATTTTGTAGCCAGGAGAGGATCATCTTCAGAAATATGTTATTTTAAAGGAGTATTTTTAATCTTACGCGCTGCAAATTCAGGCTTTTAATCAGAATCTGTACAGTGAGATCTGGCTGTTAAGGGAAAACAATATTGGACACTGTCTCACTTTATTAATTGCCAGTGGCATATAGATGGTTAACTGTGTATGTAATATATATTACATTCATATACATATACTGTTCTGAAAGGAGGTGAAAATGCCCAGCATCTAACCTCTATCCCATTTTACATTCCAACTGAAATAACCGAGTATTATTTCTTGTAGGAGGCACTATCACTTACACCTCTGGGAAACAAGTAATTACTTTCAGCTGTATCTTCATTTCAGTAAACAACTTGTGAGTGGGCTCTCTCTCTCATTCTACTATGGTTTTATTTTTTATCATCCCTGGTTCAAGTTAATCTGCCAAAACATATCACCCATTTCCACAGTTGGAAGATCCAAACAAAGCTGTCAGCTGTTCCTTCCCTGAATATCACCATTTCATTAATTTACTTTGGGATATCATCATCTGCAGGTATGATAGAGTATGCCTTGCTGAGGAAAAATCTTTTGCACATTGCTCATTTTTCTGGGAGTTATTAAGACTTCAGATGTTTTTATGCTTGGCTTCCCTCCACCCCCCGACCCCAGCTGCATGCTTACAACAGCCAGGACATACCAGTCTTCACCTCTCCTTTCTGTTTTTTAACCCATCTCCCCCCCACCTGCCCCATACTTTATGGGATTTGCAGAAATCAAAATCGTAACTTTCCTTAGCCATAAAACAGCCACCAGTTGTCAGATTTCCCCAACTCTGTGCTGGTAACTGCAGTATTTTATGTAGTACCCTTCTGCACACACCTTCTAGCGCTGACATTAAGAATCGGGTATTTCCTATTGTTCAAACAAACATTTCCGCATCAGTGAGCAGCCCCAGATGCTGCACACATGACAGCTGAAGCACCCCAGGGAAAGGAGACAGCAGGGAACAGGCAGACAGAGCAGCGCAGCTGGCCGGCACCCTGCCGCCAGCCTTTGAGGACCTCTCAGCCACTGACAGTAGACCCGAGACACAACCAGGGTGCTGTGTTTTCCCCAGAAAGCTCAATGCAGCTGCTCCTACTGTAACAGACCAGAAGCACGCATCAAGTTCAGGCAAAAAAAAAAAAAAAAAAAGTCACCCTGTACCTTTAGGACTTATAACAGCAGGTCTCAGCTACGAGTGACATTGTGCTTGCTTTGGTTTAAAAGCAATTTCCAGCAGTAAAGCTGGACTCACCGACCCACAGCCTGCCTAACAATCTCAATGTTCGTAAGTAACCCTTTTCTATACCTGCACCACTGACATACATATAGTCTCACTGCTTAGGTTTTGGGTTGTTTGTTTTTTTTTATCTCTCTGCCAATTTCCTGCAGTCTTCTCACTCTCAGGCCCAAACTACTCCACATTTTGTGGGGTAGTGCTCAGGCCATTCTGTCTGGTGTATGAAAAAGCAAGCACCTTCCAAAATCTTACCCACCACCTTTATGCATCGTCCCCTGTAGCATGGGGCATTTAGCTGTGTAGGCTAAGTTGAAAGTAACGTATTTTGTGTGCATTTTGTGTCGCTTCCCACTCACTATCACAGCACCCTCACCACCACTAAAGGATTTTACTGCCATGCTAACAAGCCTTGACAAATGTTAACAGACCTTGACCCAGGACAGAGGTTAAAGTGAAGGAGTAGCCCCCACCCAGGCGCCCCGTACCCCAAGCAGACTTACTCTTGGTGTTACAATCAAATCACCCCAGCCTCAACATGCTTTGCCCCTGAGCCCAGGCTGACCTGTCCTGCTCTTCAAAAGATGCTGTAAGTTCCTTCCTTCTCTCTCTCCACTCTGGTCCTTTCTTACCTGCATAGACACGATTCCAGGTTAGATGTACCATTGGTTCTCCCCATGGTTTATATTTTGTACACACAGGTGCTCCTGATGACAGCTGAGAGTTTCCACCACTGAAAAACAGCATAAGAAAGTGATGAACACATTAATAACACATTGATTTTTAAGAAAGATAAAAGGTAGACAAGTCTATTTGTAGTGATTGCTGCCATTAAAAATTAACACAGAGACAGCACGCTGATGATGGCTCGGTTGGTAAGAGCAAACTGTTGTGAAAGAAAGAGAGCTCCCACCAAAGGCAACTCTCATCAATTTGCCTGATGAGGGTTTGTGATCTCTCTTCTCCCTACGCCATCATCCTACGAGTCTCCCAATAATATGTGCCAAGCTCTTAGTGAAGACTGCTAGACTTCAGTTAAACTACAGAAGAAACAAAATGTGAAAAGAGAGACTGAAGACAAGTCACACTTTGTGGTTCCTTCTAATAATTTTCCACCGTTCAGGTGTCTCTAACACAGGAGAACTGCCTCTGTTTTCAAAAAACGTGTATCTATAGGGGTATAAGCAATACTCACTTTGTAAATCCAAGTAACTGCAACAGAAACACACAGCACTAGATGCTGAAAAGAAAGGAAAAAAAAACCAAACCAAAACAAAAAAAAACACCCCACCAGATCGCACACTGCTGCTAATAATGTGGGGGGTTTTTTTCTTTTTCTTTTTTTTTTTAAGCACTACCCTTACACTGCCAGCTGAGATGCTACTACGACTTGTTTATGATTTGAACTGGACTATTTTCTGTATTTGATGTTACCAACTCTCTTCACACAGGCCAAACATGTTATGGTGCTTAAAGCATTACCAGCACAATCCAATTTCAAACCTCTGAACATAGTGCATATAACAAGCCTCAGATTTGTCATATTTTTCTTTTTAAAAGCATTGCACCCTTTCTCTGCTGACAAGGTCAGACTATTTTGTGATACATAACAGCAACAATCTTTTTTTTTTCATAAAACAAAAAAGATAGTTCCATATTATGCATAAAACTTCATGTTTGAGTATAAATTGATTATAACTACCCTGTAGTACGGAATACCTATTTAAAAGGCTGCTTATACTGTACGTATGCGGAGCAAGACAGAAATCATTCCAGTTGCTTCCGTCAGTGTTTTGTCACTTCGAGTAAAATCTTTTATATTATTTTCACTTCTTATCTTTAAACATTAAGGATGACTCCATAGATTTAAATTAAAGACAGAACCAAAGGCAACAAAGACACTGAAGGAGAGCACTCCTAATTTATGCTCATCATTCTTTCTGCTTAACAAGAAGATGTGACGGCACAGGCCACGTGGCTGGACCTGCTGAATCCAGCAACATCAGGATGGAGCTTTTAGATTCAAGCCAATGTATTTCTGGCTTTTCATCTTCACCATTATATATGTGTATGTATATATATATATATATATATATATATATATATATATACACACACACACACATACATACACACACACACACATATATTTAATAGCATATGGTTTATTTTCCTGTACAGTAACCATCAGTAGCAGCCAAATCTTACTGCCTGTACAACAGAATTATTTAGCTCCACATCTTATAGCGCACAATAGCTGAAATTCACTCCAGTTTCTGTTCTATGAATACTTCTTTGTTCCTCCTGCTCAAGTAATATAAACTCATAAAGGTTTATTCTTCCATTTAATAATTACCACTTGAATGCAGCATTGTATGATTTAGAATATGGAGAGGAGGGAACTGCACAGAAGCTGAAGAAATATTTTACCTTGCATCAGCAATATGGCTGCTATGCTGTGTACCCAGCAACGCCCTCACTTCTCACAAACTAATTAAAAATTGGGTAAGTCTTTCAGTGCACCTGGCTCTGGAGGACAGGAGGTCATTAGCATGGAGAAAGTTGAAGCTGTTCACTTACTTACCCCTTCGCTTCATTGTCGTGCTGTAAACGTGGCACCAAAGATAAGCAACGGAAACCAGCAGCTGCTTGTGGCATTTATTTTTACACCAGACTCTTTATTAACTTTGTCTGCAAGGATTCTTGCTAAGTGTGAATGATCTTCAGAGATACTGAGTTAGTTAGACAATTCACGGTATGAAAACAAGTCAGGACTCACCCTGGGGAATTTTGTTTGGATTCCATTGTGAATTCTCTCAGATTGCCACCGGTATCTTACCACTGTGGGCAGGTCTTCTCAGTTCTTTCTTTAGATTTTGTTGCTGCAACTACAGTGATACATTTTTGTGCATTCACATAAAGAACAAAATTTAAAATATACATTTTATTTTTTAAAAGTTATTAAATATTCTTTAAAGTTTACAACAGAATGTCTTTTGTTTTCTTTATAATCAACTACACTACAAGCTATACAGTGAGTATATACATAACCAAAGATGTGTGTGGGTGCAAGCGCACACGCACAGTGTACTCGATAAATTAAAATACACAGCATACTTTTTTTGTCATTTCTCACTATCCATTTTTGATTTCACCTATCCTTACTTAAATAATAATAATTTTTAAAAAATCTATAAGGAAGTGGCTTACCCATTCCCAAGCAAATTTACAGCCCTCTGTTGCCTGTTAAGGGCAACCTGAAATTATGTGGTAGTAGTCGATAAAAATTCAGAAAATACTGGAGGATCAGGTTTACAGTGTAACAAAGTACTTGGGCCTGAAACCAGTTATTTTCTGTTTAGGACTTGTGCATTACTGGTGATTTGGAAATTTCTCTTTTTCTGAGGTAGTTGCTTAGATTCAGAAATTACACAGAAAAACATAGAAAATTAACGCCAGACTGTGTTCCAGTGGAACAGCTAGGAACTCTGACTGTCAGATCAGAAAAAGGGCTGGTCTGTCTGAAGCCATGTCCAACACTGCCTTCTTCCGTACAATTTATTGTACCTTCCAGGTCAAACAGCTTTGCAAGTGAAATCACCTCTGAACTGGGTGCCTTCTGAACACCACCACAGGCGCACTATTTAAAGTGTAAGGGTAGACACGGCCAGAAAACAGAGAAGTTTTAGAGGTTGTTGCAGGAAACCTCATAAAGGATAACCCAAACCAGTGGTGGAAGTTTCTCACAACTCCCTCAATTCAGTAGGCACATTCATATTCCTTGAATTTTCTTTGTCCCGTCAAGTAAGTGCGTGCCCCACTAGACGTCTCATTACCCACATCTATCTTTAATCCCTTTCTGACTTCGTGAAACTTTCCATTTCAGTCTTAGATCGTAGCAATGAATTTCACAATTTCATCGTGCTGTATACCTTTAAAAGAACCCTTCTTACATCGATTTTAACACATTGCTTTCAATTTAATTTCCTCACCATTGGTTCTATACTTCAGGAACACTAAGTTAACAATTCTTACAGAAACGTATGGGCACAGAGCAGCTGTATTACCTTTACAGCCTAATTTGTCTTTCCACTAATACTTAAACCCGGATAATAGAGTATGCTATTGATTTTCGAGATCCCATTTTTTCAAAAACCTAAGCCAAGCCCAGCGTACCTTCCCCCAGCAGCTATCCTAGTTCAGTTGTCTTTGCTTTTTGAACTGCATGTTGGCATCGACAGAGGTGTTTCTGTTTTAATCAACAACTAGCCTAGTATTTTAGCTGACATCCTGCGATTTTTCTCAAATGTAATTAATAGAACCCGGGAATATCCAGCTTAGCTGATTATAGCAGCTGTGTAATACAAAGTACTTTCTGCCTGTGTGGCAATAAGTTCTGAAAGAGACTTGGGGTAGCCTCTGAAACTTTGTTCAAAGTTTTGTCACATCAAAAGTGCAAAACGCAGAGCCCTTGTTTCTTCCCTTCCTGTGTTTTTAAAAAAACCCAAACCAAATAGAGTGCAATTTGAAAGGCTGAAATCCCATCAGTTGCCTGTGCAGGTCATTTTACCATAGGCCTTGCTTTTTTCCCCCTCCCTCCAATAAAACTGTTTCCCCATAGAAATGCTGCATGCTATTCTGTTCAGTAGCAATGATGCTTTTTGTTGACCTGTAAGAACAGCTTAGTTTACATCCCTCCCTCCAACAGCCAGAAAGCATTCTCTACAAAATCTACACCAGTGCATGTTAGACTGCTACGTAGAGGGGCCTGTAAGTCACCTTGTACTGTATGGTTTTTAATGAAGAAATGGCCCATCATTTAAACTGGTATCTCTGACAACTCCCTGGTCTCTTTTAAGCAGAAATTGTTTAGGCCAGACATTTTGTTACTACAAAATTGCTTAACAGAGGCTTCCCCGTACTCGTGGTTACAAAAGTAACTTAAAATAGTGGGATCCTTATCCACTATAAACCTCCCCTTACATTCCCATAGCACAGAATGTGGTTCAAATCACAGCCAACAAAATAAAATATATAACACTATATAATTAAATCTATATAAAACAAAGTACAGCATAAAAACCAACTGTTAATATGTATTGCTTGTGTGTTTATTTTTCCCATATGGACAGCAACAAGAGTTTCAGCTGTAAAGTGTTCGTCCTGCAGATACTAAACATTACTATAGAAATAAAGGGATTTCAGGAACTGGTTTATGAAAGTCTATTCAGATGCACCTCATCATCTCCTCCTCCTCCACAAATACCTTTCCTTGGCCTTAAAGCTTAAGCCCATTGCTGCTCCAGCCCTTCCACCTCTCCCGTGCCATTTAAATCTGCCATTCTGCACACAGGGGTACCTGGTTAATCAAGGTCCCAGTCTGCCAAATACGGAGGGGATGCAGTTACTTGTATTTCATAACTTTAGGTGCCCAAGAATAGGCATCTTACATGGCTTTATGAAGTTTAGATGTGACATTGAGTTAGAAGACCATATGTAGCGAGTACTGTAACCAAGTACTTTGCGTCAGCCTAGTTATGGAACTAACTAGCAACTAAATCTGAATTGCTCTCGATTTCCCCAGTTCTCTGATGCAAGGCTGCAAATGGCAAGAGGAGCACTGTTATCAAGCAGAACAGTCACTAGTTGCTTAGCATTCCCCAGAGACTAAAGCTGCAGGGATGTTTTTTTTCCCCTTTTAACACTTAGTGTTACTGTATTGTCCACAGATGCAATTACCCAATTCTGGTATTGTATCTCAGCTTGGATAGTAAGCACCCAGAATATTGAGCTGAAAAATGCCTCAGCCTAGAAATGTTGCTATTGCTGTTCTATTGAAATGCTCACGTGCATCCACACACTATTGAGGTGACTGGAGCAGCGTACGCATCCCCATATTTTTATACTGTGGCAGATTAACTGTCCAAGATAACTTCTACAAAAAAAAAAAAGAAAAAATGCAATTCTCAGTTCTCTCATTTCTCAAAGGAGTTGAACCCTCCCCCCAAGAGGGTTAAAGCTGTTTACAGACTCGATTAAGATGAAGCATTTGCAAGTACTCCAGGAAAAGAGCAGCTCACCATGGTGCTGCTTCTAGTGCTTTCTTGGAACCCCTCCTCTCACTCCATGAGGCTATACCAGATCGCTTAGGACAGTCAAATCACTAAAAACTGCTTTACAATCCTCAAAGCACCATACAGCCCTCCTCCCTCCCCACCAACGGCCGCTGTCTTTACACCTGTATTGATTTCACTTGAAACTCACATTGGCATCAGCTGAACAGGGAGGCTGCATGGAGCTACAAGTGAAGCTGTTTGGGAAAATTCTTCATGCTGTGAGCTCAGCTGCAAGAACTGGAAACACAAGTGTGTTTGTTAGAAACAGAAATATTTCCCCCTAGAAGCCAGAGGAGCTTCGGCTATTCTCTTCTTTACCAGCTAAGTTATGCTACTTGGTCTCTCATGAACAGAGATGGTTGGAAGAAAACCAAACCTCACGTGTCGAAACCTCACAGTTGAAAATACTCCTACTTTTGGGGGAAGAACAGAAATTGTGAACTCGGACCTGCGCACAACTGAAGGAATTTGTGGATTTGCAAATGCAAACATAGGAGAGTACACAGACTGAATTGATGTGTCATGTAATTACCAACTCACTTTCCCTAAACAAAATAACTCACCAGCTTGGAAGTACAGCTTGTTGTCATGGAACTTGCTTGATATTTGGTGCTAATAAAAATTGAAGTTTTAAATCTTCCTGTGAAGGCCGTGCATTAGAGTTCTTCCCTATTAAACACCACCTTATTCCTAACTGCACCACAGCTGGTTACCCTGACACGATGTAATCTTCATTATCAAAAGGTCCTTTGAAATAAGTACTCATAGGTTTAAAAGAATTATCACATGAAAAACTGGCACAATTAAAAGCGTGCTGCAAATCACACTCTCTTGTTCCTGATGAAATCAAGAGTTAAAGTACACCCAAAAATCCAGGTACATATTTTCTTCTCAGAACTAGAATATTCCAATGCATGCAATCTTTGCTATGTATGACACAGGGCTCCAGTTTATCCAGAATTCAGCACCAGGAAAGGTGAGGAAGAAAAGGGAAACCAAAAATGACAGGTATGAAAAAAACACAGATGAAAATTATGGGAGAAGGTTGGAAAGTGACAAGAGACCTGGGCAGACAACACTTGGCACCTGAGAAGACCCACTGTACGGTACAAAAATAGAGCAGTATCCCATGAAATACATGGTCAGCTCATTCACAGCAGACACAGCACAGCGTGTATAGAGTCCCTCTGTAAAAAGTGCCTCCTAGTCTCTGTGATTTAGCATATATGGGGGGTTTGGGTCTTGCGTAGATGGTGGTTCTCTCAGTTCTGGACAAAAGCAGTCCTTCTCTGTGGCATGCTGTGATTCAGATCTGTGTGACAAAAGGTGCGATGTCCTACTGGTACTGCAGCAGGGGGCAATCAGTCCAGACCTTTGATAGGGGGCTCTTATCACCCCGGCAGCCATACAGGTAACTTCCTAGCACAGACACTGCAGCTGATACTGCCGCCAGGAGAAAGGAGGCTGTCGCCAACCCCATCTAGCGTATACAAGATCAAAGGAATGCATATAAATGTTCAGTGCAATTTTGTTTACCTTCTTTTCCTTGATCCTGCTTTCCTCCTGTTCCAGCTGCTTTCCTGTACTCTTCAGACCGCTATTCCATCTAGTCCCCTCCTAGGTTCTGCAGGGTCACAGAGCTGCTGAAGGACACTGGAATATTCAGGCAATGAAAGCTGTTACAAGGGGTACAGACACTGATTTCTCTTATATCCTTCAGTACTTCCAGCCTCACAGGAGATCAATCCAGGGAGCAGTGGGGGTGAATTTATACATAATTTAAACATTACTGAAAACTACTGAGATCCATGACATTTAAAAGAACTCTGTGTGTCACAAGTCACTCGGAGCACAACAAGTTAAAAAGCTTTCTTAACATCAGTGCAATTACAGAGAACATAAGGGCGTTCAGCTGCACGATTGGATCGGGTACCAACAACTGAGTGCCCTGGTGCCTTATTTGCACACGCAGCACTGGTAAAGTATAAACAAATTTGGGACAATACTACCATTCTCAGTGCTGACGATTTTAATTTTAATTTAGTGAGCTCTCACTGAAAATTAAAGATTCCCCAAGAGCTTTATAGCATGACATGAAGTGGCAAATTAAATTGAAATTGAGATAATCCCCAGAAATGTGTACACAAATAAAGCAACTCTAAGTCCAGATACCTTTTGGACTGGTAAGTTCTTATATAAATAAGAAAAAGCAATCTCCTACAATGAAAATATTCTCAAGCCTTTCAGTTTCCCTGAAGACATCCCAGAACACATCACACTGTGTCTACACTATCATTGCAGTGGGACTACTCAGATCTCTATCAGAGAATGAGGTACTACTGAAGTGGGTTACATGAACCAGAAACGCCACAGGATTTCAGACAGGAGTTTAAAAAAAAATAAATAAATTCGGGCAGCCAGCCGAGTCAGTCTTTTTCAAATTTCCTCTGGGTGCCTTAGTGACAGCACATATCACTACGTGATTTTCACTTCAGTATTTCTAACTAGCAACATTTGCTTATTTGAAAACCTAAGCAAGATCTCTGTTCAGGTAGGAAAGTTGCTGGGCTCTGCTCTGCAATTCTTGATTTTTAGGTCTGGGTAGAACTGTTCCTGTGGCAACAATATAACAAGAAGTTAAAACCCACAAGAAATGACGCACTAGGTGTACACATGTACACAGAAGGAATTTAAGCACCAGGAATGAAAGTAGATTTGCCAGCAGGTGAGGTTGTGCTGTAGTTTCAGTTATGTCTTCAGTGCAATTTTTGAAGCAGAGAATATGAGTCCCCAGGGAAACTGCACAACCACAATGCCTAAGCATATTTAAAGATTATCACTCAGGGCTTTTAAATCCAATTCTATGATTCCATTAATCCACCGAGCTGCCAACCCAATCTCACATTGGCAGCCTCGCTCACTCTCGAACAATAGTGAGCTTATTAAATATTAAGGTCTTAATCTTAAGTACTTCTGTACGACTGAGAAATCCTAAACAGTACACAGAAAATGAACATTTGCCCAGTAAAAAACATACACATAAACACGGGGTAGCATTAGATAAAGGCAAATGTCCCCACACTAGCAGAAGAAGCGTGTAATAAATCCATTCATTTTAAAGCAGCCCATGTGTCCCTGCAGCCACATTCTCCTGCACTTCTCTAGACCCAGGGTCCATAGGCTTACCGCTGAAGGACAAAAGCTCACTTTTCTCCTGCCAGCGTAGCAACTAGAAAGAGGTGCATGGCAGGATTCGCACTCTGATAATGCTGACTTACACTACAGGTAAAGAGACACAGAGATAAACGGCTGGTTGGAGGTAGCAGGACCAGCAGCAAGTCTGATACTCAAATCTCTGCTACTTTCCATTATAGTGTTTTTAAAAAGCATTCAGCCAAGATAGCTTTTGCTTAAAAATCAGNTGCATGGCAGGATTCGCACTCTGATAATGCTGACTTACACTACAGGTAAAGAGACACAGAGATAAACGGCTGGTTGGAGGTAGCAGGACCAGCAGCAAGTCTGATACTCAAATCTCTGCTACTTTCCATTATAGTGTTTTTAAAAAGCATTCAGCCAAGATAGCTTTTGCTTAAAAATCAGGCTAACTAAAATGCATAAACTGGGTATGTATCCAATACAAGATTTTCTGAAAAAACATTTTCTTCCTAACAGGGAAAAGGGGGCATCTCGTCAGATGGATTACTTTCCTCTTGTATTTCAGCTGGTTCACTTCAGATCTAGCACAGCTCAGGGTGGGAGAAACCAGAAACTTTTAGCTGAGATTTTTAGCCTGTTACATATTGTTACAGCATTCCACTGGCCCCAACAGTAAGACAGATGGTCACCAGGAAAACAGCAGCAAATGAGGGTCCTGTTTGGGACCTCTCCTGTGGAAAGGGGCTGGGGAGTACCCACGAGGGTGCCGAAACCCCACTGGCCTCTTGGACAGAGGATCAGCAGAGATCTGTAGCGCGAGCAGTCCTGCTGCCCCCTGAAGCAGCCCTATGAGCGCATGGGGAGCGTGGCTTCTTACACTGTCTGAGGAGCTAAGACCT
This sequence comes from Steatornis caripensis, assembly GCA_013398225.1. Lineage (NCBI taxonomy): Eukaryota > Metazoa > Chordata > Aves > Caprimulgiformes > Steatornithidae > Steatornis > Steatornis caripensis. Next base: position 91,741 of record VZSC01004282.1, read on the forward strand.
TACCAGATTACACAGCTCTCGTCTTCTTTCTCTGTGCCCTTCCCTCCAACACAAGTTTTCTATTGCAGCCAGATCCACTCCGCTCTGCGCAGCATCACCATTCCCCTGTGGGCTGGCACTTGTTGGAGATTGGCTTAACTGAGCAGTTGTAC